>CAJQZP010000901.1:0-507500 GCA_907164705.1 Parnassius apollo
AATGAGTCACAAATATTTATATATTTTGATTTATTTTTTATTTTTATCACAATAGCAAAGAGTTAAGTGCTAAATCTTACTTTTTTATGCATAGGAACCAGAATCACAGTCTAACTTTTTTATTCTAGTATAACTGAAAAAAAAAACATTATTCTTACAAAAACTAATAAATTTTCTCCTAAAACAGTCAATAAAATAAAACATTTAACATAACAAGTTTTTTTTTATAATCAGCTTTCAAACTTCTTATAAAAATCTTTCTCAAATTATTTCTTATTTGTTTTCTAATTAGTCTTCTTGCCGTTTTATCTTACTTTTGACTCATTTTCTGATTACAATTAATTCATAAAAAAGCGGTGTGATCTCTACATATGAAAGATTTACATATTTGGCATTGAGTTTTAGATTTTCTATCTTTTTTAGGGGGGCAGGTGGAACACCTCCCACGAATGTTACTAGGCCCAGCCGATGCCGTTTGATCTGTACTTTCTTCTCTGCCAAGTACTTGAAACATTTCGAATGTGGTTTAACAAGGGATAAAGCTATGTCTTTTAAAAAGTTACGTCTTTCGAGGGGTTCTTGATTTATATGCGTTATATTTGCGTTATAAATAACAAACGCATTTATACATCCCACATTTATAAGTCCAAAAAATATCGTTAGTGGCCATCTTTTACTTACTCTTGATACAGAATATGTACCACACATCTCGTCAACCACGTCCACTCCACATTTATGCATATTATAATCCGTTATCACTTCTGGCTTGCGTTTATCTCCTGTATCAACATCTATTTTCACATCATGATGCATTGTAGAAGCAAGAAGCACCACTTTTCTCTTTCTTGGTGAGTACGATACTAATGTACAATTAGGCTTAAAGCCAAAGTAGGTAGTTCATTCTTCTCGTCCTCGTGTCAACAAAGCATGGGGGTATTTCTGGTCTATTTTTACGAAGAATCCCTACAACCGTAAGCTCATAATCTTCATACAATTCTGTCATCAATGGGATACTCGTAAACCAATTATCCATTACCACGTTATGATGAGACCCTCTTATTAGCTCAACCAAACGTTTCACGACATCTGGAGGAGAGTTACTTACAGCATGTGGTCCTGAATTTTGCCTTCCGGTGTATACTTCTAAACATGCCGAACAGTAAGTTCTTGAGTCAGCCATTACAAATATTTTTATTCCGTATTTGGCAGGCTTCTTCGGCATGTACTGGCGAAATGGACAACGACCACGGAATGGCTCCAGTTTTCATCAATAGTCACTGTATCCCCTAAAGAGTAATGTTTCTTTATAATTTCAACGAATTTGGTAAATAAATCTCTTATTGCAGCCAGTTTATCATTTTGTCTCCTCTGTTCGCGTGTATTTGGATCATCAAACCTAAGGCAAAGAAGTAAAAAATGAAATCTTTGTCGTGACATGGTAGCTATGCACACGTCTGATCCAGTGCCGTCAGTTGCCCAAAAATCCATGGTGTTCAAATGCGCTCCACGAAGTTTTCCACAGTAATAAAGAAGCCCAAGTAGAGCCTTCAATTCTACCAAATCCGTAGGTAAGCAGTCTCTTTCTCTTTGGAAGTTATCGTGGATACTGTCAATATACATATTGGTATATGTCACAACCATGTCTAAAAGACTGTCAGGGAACATAAGACTCAAGCAGTCCAAAGGCGTAAGTGCATCTTTTGCCTCATTAATCGGTCCCGGCGCATGAAATATAATGTTGTGGCTACGAGTACGAACATTTGTAGGGGGTTCCTCAATACTCCAGTTAGTGGAGCCATTTCTACCCACATAGTATCCTTGACGGATATAACTCAGAGGCACATTACTGAGATCAGGTCTTCTGTGTAACATTTCGGCAGAAATATTACCTGCTGAAAAATCTTCGGCCTCAGAATTATCATTATCATCACTCGCGGGTTAAATAAAAATAATGTTGCATGAATAAGTCAACTAGCGCCATCTAGTGTCAGGAACGAGAGCGAGGGGGAGCTTTGCAGTAAATGACATCACAAATATTTCGACCGACAGCGCCACCCGAAGAACTAAGTTTCTGGAAAATCTACACTCGAATACTCGTTGCCTGGCGCGCATTTACTTGAATGTTCGGGACGCTTCTTTGCTAATTATATAAATAGGCGCTGCAAGATGCGTTCGGAGGAGAGTTGAACTCGGCGACACAAGCGAAGCTTCGGAGCGGAATTAAGTGAATTAGTGTGTTTAATTATTAGTGTTTTTAGTTTTAATTTGTGTAAAGTAAATTAAAGTGTTAATTTAGGTAATTTTATCGGCAATTTTTATTGTCACGAACCTCAAGCTCGTAACAATTGGTGTCAGAAGTGGGATAAAATCATGCCGATTTTACCTAAGGAGGAAACGGAGGGTGTTCGTACCCGCAGTCAACGCCAGCATGAGACGGACCAGAGAAGATTTGGTGGTGCAACGCCGCAGACGTCGGTGGGCCAGCCGCCGGCAACGGAGGCCGGTTCGTCAGTAGCTCCTGCATCTGCAGCACCTGATTTAGGCGCCCTGATGGTGATGCTGCAGGAACAGGCTCGCCGACAGGAGGAACAGGTCCGTCGGTTGGAAGATCAGCAGGCGGAACAGGCTCGTCGGTCGGAAGAGCAGATGCTCCTCATGAAGGACCTTCACGCTACCTTTGGGAAAGAGATAAGGGAGGTGAAGGATAGGGTTGCTCAACATGACAACCGCCTGTCGGAAGCTGAAACACGAATCGAAGAACATGAAACCCGAATTGACCAAGTGAACAATCGGGTTGACAACGTGATGGCTGACGTGAAGAAAACGCTGAACGACCTCAAACTTGGGGATGGAACTACAGATCCCGTAGTAGCTACAGCACCTTCGCTACATGGGTTCAAGGTGCCACCGTTCGACGGGACTTCTTCCTGGTCAGCCTACAAAATCCAGTTCGGGGCCGTCATGGAGGCAAACGGCTGGAATAAAAGCCAGGCCATGACTGCACTCACCTTAGGCCTGCGCGACCAAGCCTTAACCGTGTTGGAAGCTCTCGGTAAGAAAGTGACCTACGAGCAGCTCCTTGAGGCATTGGAGGCGAGATATGGCGACGCTCACCTGGAACACGTCTTGCGCGCGCAGCTTAAAGATCGCGTGCAGCGCATCAACGAAAACCTGCAGCAGTGGGCTCTAGAAGTGGAGAAGCTGTTGCGAAAAGCATACCGGTCTGTACCTGCGCTCATTGAAGGGAACCTGGTGCAGACATTCATCGACGGCATCCGCGACCTGGAAGTCAAGTCAGAGCTGCTGTGAGGCTCGGGCACCACGAGACGCTTAAGGACGCCTTGGCCCATGCACTGGAAGTGGAAGCCGTGCGGCAGGATCATCGTTCCCATCGCGTCAGGGAGGTTGCAGCAGCTACAGTTCGCGACCGCAACAAAGGATACAGCCCAAGGTGCTATGGCTGTGGGGAAAAGGGCCATCTTCGATCCAGCTGCCCTAAGCGAACCCTAGAAAGGGAAATTGAACGATCTCAGGTGGGTAGTGCGGCCAACAGCACCGCCCAGCAGCGGCAGGGAAACGAGTAAAAGCCAGAACTGCGGGGCGGGTGCTGGCTGATGTTAAAAGAGCCCCAAGGATCTCGATCTCACAAACCCATGATGGGAACAGCCTAATCATAAAGGGCGAGATCAACGGAATGCCGTGTAAGCTGACCATAGACACTGGAGCCTCTCGTACGGTTGTTAGTTCCCAACTTATAAGTCAGTTCCTTGGGGACTCCGCATACAACCGAGAACGCATTAATTTGTAACAGCCACCGGTCAGCGTATACCCGTCCGTGGAGAGAAGGAGATGGAGTTGAAGCTAGGCAACGTGATCTACCTGCATAATGTCATCGTGGCTGATATAATGGACGACTGCATCCTAGGCCTAGACTTTATGAGGAATAATTGTTGTGAGATTGACGTTAAGCAAGGTGTTTTGAAATGTGGACAGGAGGAACTTTTTATGGAAGGTGCGTTACCAGGGAACGTGTACAGCATCAAGAAGATTGTTCTTCCGCCGAGATCGGAAACGATTGTTCCGGTTAGTCTTCCTCGAAACGCTGGGCAAGCTCACCGTTGTGTACTTGTGGAAAGGGTAAACAATGACCTTCCATGGAAAGTAGCTCGAACCTTGGTCAGGACCACTGACATCTCAGGAGTACGTGTGCTGAACCTTTGCGACCGGGAACAGATTATAGAAAAAGGCACACTGGTTGGTACTTGTGAGGAAGTGGATTGGTTACGTCAGTGCCAATATATATCGAGTGGGACCCCCAGCAAGGATTCAGAAACGAGAGTGACCACACTTTTGGAATACTGTCGCAGTGTTCTGTCCCCGAACGAATTGGTCAAGGCGAAGAAGTTGTTACTCGAGTACGCCGATGTATTCTCATCAAACGATGCTGACATAGGAAAGACTGGTTTAGTTCAACACAAAATAAACACAGGTGAAGAGTTGCCTATCCGTCAGCGGCCAAGACGATTGCCGGTAGCACGTGAAAAGGAAGTGGAAACCATGATTAAGGGAATGGTGAAGGATGGTGTTATTGAACCTTCATCTAGTCCATGGTGTTCACCCGTGGTACTGGTAAAGAAGAAGGACGGCAGCTTGCGGTTTTGTGTTGACTACCGCCGTCTGAACGACGTTACTAAGAAGGATAGCTATCCCTTGCCAAGAATTGACGACACGCTGGACATGCTTACAGGAGTAAAGTGGTTTAGCACGCTTGGACCTAAAAAGTGGCTACTGGCAAGTTGAAATTGACCCTAAGGACAAGGAGAAAACTGCGTTCTCGACGGGAAAGGGTCTGTGGCAATTTAAAGTAATGCCGTTTGGGTTATGCAATGCTCCAGCAACGTTTGAAAGGCTGATGGAACTTGTACTTACCGGGCTAATTGGCGACGCCTGTCTGGTCTACTTGGATGACATCATCATCGTGGGCCGTACGTTTGAGGAACACCTTCAAAACTTGGAACGCGTGCTCATGAAGATTAAGAGTGCCAACCTCAAGTTGAGTCCGAAGAAATGTTCACTATTCAAACGGCAAGTCAACTTTTTGGGGTATGTAGTGTCGGAAGAAGGTATCCGCACGGATCCAGAGAAAATCGCAGCTGTAAGGGATTGGCCGGTTCCAAAAGACAAGACGCAGGCTAGAGCATTTTTGGGTTTGTGCTCCTACTACCGACGTTTTGTGAAGAACTTTGCAGATATAGCCAAACCTCTGCATAAGCTAACCGAGGAGAAGCGACATTTCTGCTGGGATGAAAGTTGTAATATCGCATTCCAGGAGCTCAAGGACCGTCTGTGCAAAACACCTATTTTGGGATACCCTGATGCAAGCAAAGAATTTATAGTTTACACAGACGCAAGTGATATAGGACTTGGCGGTGTGTTGTCTCAACGGAATGGTGACCAAGAGGTCGTGATAGCGTACTTCAGCAAGTCGTTGTCAAAACCGGAAAGGAACTATTGTGTCACAAGACGCGAATTGCTAGCTGTGGTAAAGTCGTTGCAGCATTTTAGCAAATATCTTCTGGGGCGAAAATTTCACTTACGAACTGACCATGCTGCACTAAAATGGCTATTGCAGTTTAAAAATCCAGAAGGACAAGTTGCGAGGTGGATTGAACTACTGCAGGAATACGACTTTGAGATCGAACATCGCAGCGGGAAATCTCATGGCAACGCAGATGCATTATCACGAAGACCTTGTCCTGAAGATTGCAAACATTGTACTAGGCAAGAGAGTAAGGAAGTGGTATCCGTGAGGATGCTCAGGGCAGACCACCTCAGCAACAAGTGGAAGGACAGCTTTCAACGTGCACAGCAGGAAGATCCGGACATCAAGCCGATCCTGGAATGGATGAAGGCCAGTGCTCCCAAGCCTAAGTGGAGCGACGTCTCAGCAATGAGTTCAACCACTAAAAGCTATTGGGCCCAGTGGGACAGCTTGCTGCTTCAGGATGGAGTTCTGTGCCGTAAATGGGAAAATTTTCGGGGGAGCTGTCATTTACAAATGGTTGTCCCTAAAACTAAAGTACCGGATGTTCTACAGCTGTACCATAATGATTATTCAGGAGGCCATCTGGGAGTTAAACGAACTCTACTGAAGATCCGAGAACGGTTTTACTGGGTCCACTGTCGAAACGATGTCGAGGACTGGTGTCGCAAATGTACAAGTTGTGCGGCTGTAAAGGGACTTCAGACTCGTAGTAGTGCATTGAATTTGTACAATGTGGGTGCACCATGGGAGAGAATAGCCATTGACGTGGCGGGGCCGTTTCCGGAGAGTGAAAGCGGTAACAAGTATTTCATGGTTGTGATGGATTACTTCACTAAGTGGCCAGAAGTCTTCGCCATTCCAAATCAAGAAGCTTCAACAGTTGCAGATAAACTAGTTCATGAAGTCTTCTGTCGTTTTGGAGTACCTTTAGAGATTCACAGCGATCAAGGAAGGAATTTTGAGTCTCAAATATTCCAGGAAACTTGCCGAGTTATGGGTACTCATAAAACAAGAACGACTTCTTATCACCCGCAATCTGATGGAATGGTGGAACGATTTAATCAGACATTGGAGAGGTACCTAGCAAAAGTTGTAGACAATCGGCAACGAGATTGGGACAAGCACATACAACCGTTTTTGTTGTCATATCGAAGTTCTGTTCACGAAAGTACAGCAGTGACACCAGCTTTCGCAAACTTTGGAAGAGAATTACGGCTGCCTGCGGACCTGATCACCGGGATACCACCTGATGCCCCACGCAGTATAACCGATTATGCAAATGACTTGCGGAACAAAATGAATGACATTTATGAGCACGTCAGACAATCGGGCCAGCAAATGTCTGAGAAAATGAAAACCCGGTACGACCGCAAAATGAACAATAAAGGGTTCAACGAAGGTTCATTAGTGTGGTTGCACAATCCAGTCCGCAGCAAAGGGAAATCTCCTAAGCTTCAAGCTAAATGGGACGGCCCGTACCGGATTGTAACCAGGATCAACGATGTGACCTACCGGATACAGAAAGGCGCAAGAGGGACTCCTAAGATCGTCCATGTGGATCGCTTGGCGCGTTATTATGGGACCGATAATGCTCGGGACGAGCATGTCTTAGGAGGGTGCAGTGTTGCATGAATAAGTCAACTAGCGCCATCTAGTGTCAGGAACGAGAGCGAGGGGAGCTTTGCAGTAAATGACATCACAAATCTTTCGACCGACAGCGCCACCCGAAGAACTAAGTTTCTGGAAAATCTACACTCGAATACTCGTTGCCTGGCGCGCATTTACTTGAATGTTCGGGACGCTTCTTTGCTAATTATATAAATAGGCGCTGCAAGATGCGATCGGAGGAGAGTTGAACTCGGCGACACAAGTGAAGCTTCGGAGCGGAATTAAGTGAATTAGTGTGTTTAATTATTAGTGTTTTTAGTTTTAATTTGTGTAAATTAAATTAAAATGTTAATTTAGGTAATTTTATCGGCAATTTTTATTGTCACGAACCTCAAGCTCGTAACAATAATATTATTTTTCCTCGACTCAATACAAAATTGAAAGGTTAAGTGGACAAAGATGTAAACTAGCAAATAGTAAATAACCAACTAATGAGCTTATTAAAATAATAAATAATCAAATGAACTTAGGAACTGATGCATATAGTTTTAAAATACAATATTAGTTGCAATACTTAGATAAGATTTATTATTTTATATATTATATTGAAAAATGGGTTATTCCATGCAAATTTATTAAAAAACAATGAAAATATGGATATAATACACCTTTGTTTCCTACAAACCATATTAAGATTAGTTAAGAAGAACTTACAATGGCTCTATGTGGTAAAAAAATAAAAATAACATTATTTATATGAAATAGTATTATTATTTAAAAATAGGTTTGCCGCATGCATGTTCTTACATACTATTTATTAATTACTATTTTTCTTTTCTTAAAAGTTTTTGTAGTTATCAATATGCTCTTCAGTGTGTGTATTAGAATCACATTTATTACACACATCAGTTTTACGTTGTTTATATTAAAGACAAAATTTTGTATTGAATATATTTATAAAAAATCTAGCAACGTTTAAAAAAATGTCTATACTATAGACTACGGTTCATAAAAGATAGCTTACTGTATATATATTAGAGATAGATGTGCGACTCAAATTTAATTTTAGTTAAAGTTCTTGTTTTGCCTAATAGATGGCGTTAAAATATTGGTGCTTTGGGCTCGCCCTTTTTTTGGACTTTAATATTTTTATTTTATATACAACCACTAATTACATTGCGCAAGTGCTGCAATGTAATTAATAGTTGTTTATGTTTCTTGTGGTAATTGTAAGTTCCTATACCAAAAAATAAAAAACATGTTATTTTTAAAACGTTTATTGTTTAAAAATTCTTTGCTTAGTTATTGAATAACATTAGATGTGTTAAATTTAACAGTATTTGCACAATATCAATTGATTTCTTTATACAATATCCCTACTAGTTAGTAAATATCTTATATTACAGAGAATAGAACATTTTTTAAATTAAATATATATTATTACATAATACTTATTGGAAATCGTGTTTTATTTACCACTGATACCACTGTCCTGGGAAGAACCAACAAGAAACCCAGCGTGACTTTTTTTAAACATATTTCACTTTACAATATCATTTTTTAAACAAATTTTAATAGTACATACAAGCATGATTGCGATCACCTCATACCCAGGAGTTATTTTATGTATTCTTTGATATTATAATAACACTTTTTGTACATTTTCCCTTTAATAAAACATTCAAGTTGTTAATTGACAAATTTTGAACATTTTATGAAATTTGGTTGTGAAAGCGTATAATACATCGCCCCATAAAGCACTACTGACTCAGTGGATTCTAGTAACTAGTATTACAAGCTTATGTTTGTTCCTAGTGTTTAAAGTTTGAACATCTTTATTCTTATAAAAGCTATTTATAACACGTTTTGTACATTTTTCCTTTAATAAAACATTTCAAGTTGTTAATTAACAAATTAATTTAATAAAAAAGATACATTTTGGAGCAGCATTATTAATCTTTAAAATGTGAACTTGATAATGTTATCATACTTTAGTAACATAACAAATCTTTTTAAATGTGTGTAATAACCAGTTGTGGTGGTAACCAGGTGTTGTGGTCCTTCATGGGCGGCGGTAGTCACTTACTATCAGGTGAGCCACATATTTGTTTCCTCCTCCCCCCAACTCCTTAAAAAAATAAATAAATAGGTACCTCTTATGCGATTCACACGTGAACTTGTACCAGAAATTTGTGTAGAAAGTACGTCTGGTATATGTGACGTGGGTTCAAGTTCCGTTTCTGCATGTAAACCTGTAAAAGTAGTGAAAGTATATGAGTAACACATAACTTTCTTTATTGGACTTGTTTTATACACTGCTACATACCATATATTATAATTATATTAATGTCCTCGAGACCAAATTTTATAGTGCCCAAGTGTATGTGCAAGCAATAGGTCATCTCATAAACTAATTGGGACGGTATTTCCTCATGACCGGAAAAAGAGATCACAGGACTAATAACTTTACGTGCTTTCCAAGGCAAGGGGGTGAAACACAGCTAATTTATTATCTCCAGACTGGTGCTGAGAATGTCTTGATAGATATACCCAAAAATGTACCCAAAGATATACCCAAATATAATAAGCAAAAGTAATAAGCATGTAACATTTCTTCATAAATGTTTATTTCTTACAGTTCAAAATAACATTACAAAGTTATAATGCAGCTAGTTTTGTCATTTTCTATGGAATTGTAATGAAATTTTTACTAATCCAACTTATTAACTAGTTAATTCTGATTTGCTGCGATAGTCTTCCTTTAACTTCATTATATATGCTACCATTGAGTAACTTTCCACATTTGGAAAAACAATGGTTTAGTTGTTAGAGGGGTCACATGACTTTGTGGAATGCAGCGCGCAAAGCGGCGATGGGGACCGCCATCTGTCACGCACAGCCCGACACGGCGGAAGCTGGACGACGGAGTACAGAGTTGGCACGTGGAATGTTAGAGGGGGCATGAGAGATAAGACGAATGAGTTGATCGAAATAATGAAAGAAAGAGAATTAGATGTCGTGTGTATGTCGGAGACCAAACGGAAAGGCAGTGGTACTGAAGAGCTCCCTGGCGGGATGTTAGCTATATGGTCCGGAGTCCCGGAAAGCGAGAACGCCTGCCAGGGAGTGGGAGTGCTGTTGTCGTCCCGATTGGTCGATCTTATGACTGAATACAAGATTGTGAACTCAAGACTTCTCTGGGTTCGCTTCAAAATGTGACTGACGAAGTTATTCCTTTTGGCTGTTTATGCGCCGGTAGCTTCGTCGTCCAGGGCTGAGCTGGAGGAGTTTTGGGAGAATGTAAGAGAAGTTCTAGATTTGGTTAAGGGAAACGAAAGAACTGTTGTATGTGGTGATTTGAATGGATGGGTAGGTATCACTCGACCAGGATACGAGTCGGTGCTTGGAAAGTTTGGCGATAAAAGGGTTAATGATGCTGGCAAGCTTATACTGGCTGTATGCAAGGAAAAGGGTCTTCTTGTGACAAACACTATGTTTAATCACAGGAAAATCCATATGTACACTAGAGAAAGAAAGAATGAGAGAAGTATGATTGATTTGTTCCTGGTGGATGACCGACTCCGAAAACAGGTGATGGATACACGAGTGTTCAGGGGTGCTGACCTGGGAACGGATCATTATCTAGTAATTACTAGATTTAGGGGTTTGTTCGCGGGTTGGCGCTACCGGACGGCAGTAACAGAACCACAGTCGGTCTGTCGCATCCGAAGCTGGAAGCTTCAGAAAGCGGATACTAGGGACAAATATCACACGAGGGTAGCCGAAAAGCTTGACACCATCGATGGCAGGAAAGAATGTGTGGAGAGAACATGGCAGAACCTTAGGGATGGAATGGTAAGTGCAGCGGAAGAAGTATGTGGTACGACAAAAAGAGGTAGTAGTAAAAAAAGAGATGCATGGTGGAATGATGAAGTGAGAGAAGCTGTAAAAAAGAAGAAAAAAGCATGGTTAGACTACTTGGCCTCTAGTAACGATAAGCATATGAGAGAGAAGATGAAAGAAAGATATAAGCTGCAGAAAGTTCATGCGAAAACATTGATTGAGGAAGTACGTGAAAGGTGTAGAATAGAAGCGGACGAGAGGTTGTCGCACAACTTTAGGGAAAACTCCAAACTCTTATGGAAAGAGGTTGGAAGGTCCCGGAGTGGTGCGACAGCCTTAAGAATGAACAAAGTGCTTTCGAGAACCAATGACGTCCTCTCAGAAAAATCGGACGTCATGCAGCGATGGAGTGAATTTTATAGAGAAAAGTGACCGGGGGTGACGCCGTGACTGGCACGCCAGACACGGACCTCGATGACACTGAGGTCATCAGCATGAAAGAGATTGAACGTGCGATTCGAAGTTTGAAATGTGGTAAGGCTGCGGGACTAGACAGAGTTACTGCTGAAATGGTCAAGTACGGTGGGCCTCGCGTCTGGGACAGCTTCCATCTGCTGTGCAATTTGTGCTGGCGGACGGGAGATGTCCCGGATGATTGGCGATCCGCGGTCATTGTGCCTTTATATAAAGGTAAAGGTTCACATTTTGACTGCGGGTGCTATCAGGCGATCAGCTTGACCAGTTTAGCAAGTAAAGTTTACTCGAAGATTTTGACACGTAGGATGCAAGAGAAATCGGTAAGATTCTTATGGGAGGCACAATGCGGATTTAGACCTGGAAGAGGATGCACGGATCAAATGTTTTCTCTCCGCATGATCACGGAGAAGCTTCTGAGTGTTAACCAGAAGATTTTCTGTGCTTTTGTGGATCTGGAGAAAGCATTTGATAAGGTTATAAGGAAGAAAATGTGGGAACTGTTGCCGGGATATTGTGTGGATGGTCGATTGTTAAGGGCTGTGCAGTCACTTTACTATGACTGTAAAGCCTGTGTGCGGGTAGGGCATGACCTGTCACCCATGTTTAGTGTCCAAGCGGGCGTAAAACAGGGTTGTGTCATGTCTTCCTGGCTGTTCATACTGTATCTCGACAGCTGTTTACAGAAGCTGAAAAATAGCTGTTTGAGTGTGAAATTGGGTGACATAAAAGTTAATTGTCTTTTGTTAATTAAGCAGAACTGCAGGCATTAGTCACGTGTATGAAAGAGGAATGTGAAATTAAAGGTCTCCGTTTGAATGCTAATAAAACTAAGGTTCTTGTATTTGAAAAGGACGAAGAGAGAACGAAATGTGAAATATGGGTAAATCAGGAATGTCTAGAACATGTAAATGAAATTGTATACTTGGGGAGTGCTTTCAGCCGGGATGGAAGATGTGATTTAGATGTGGATAGGCGTGTCGCTGCCAGAAACAAAGTCAATGGTGCCCTGAATGCTTTAGTAAAAAGGCAAGGCGTGGTGAAGAGTGCACGCCTTGCAATACATAATGCAGTGTTGGTACCGACTTTGTTATATGGCAGCGAAACCTGGGTATGCCAGAAGAAGCATAAAAGCAAGTTGAATGCAGTGGAGATGCGATCTCTTCGTAAAATGTATGGCGTTACCTTAGCCGACCGAAAGCGAAACGAAGAGATTCGCAATATGGCAGGATTGAAAGATGACCTTATCACAAAAATTGATAGGGGCGTACTCCAATGGTTTGGGCACGTTGAACGAATGAGTGAAGACCGAATGGTGAAGAAAATATATAGAGCGAAAGTAAATATTAAAAGGTGTCGAGGTAGACCGAGACTAACTTTCGAAGACCATGTGAGCAAATTGCTCGAAGAGGGGAGGGTCAAGAGTACTCCGATACCTAGACGTGCATGTATGAAGAAGTTAATGAACCTGAAGGAAGCGAAAGAGGTATGTAAGGATCGTGACACTTGGCGATCTGTTCTCTCTGGCTACCCCGTTAGGGATTGTGCGTGAAGATAAGTAAATAAGTAAGTACATGACTTTAATGAAAATTACGACTAAAGCTTAATATTTCACAAACAAACCCCTGAATCATAAAGATGTTCTTCCATATCCCCAATGTTTTTGAAAGATCTACCCAATGATACCATACACGACGGAATACATGAATAAAAATTCAAGAAAAGAATCTACTCTTTTTTTGAAGGCTGGCAACACACCTGTAATTCCCCTGGTGTTGTGGTCCTTCATGGGCGGCGGTAGTCACTAACCATCAGGTGAGCCACATGTTTGTTTTCTCCCCCCCCTCTCCTTAAAAAATAAAAAAATACCTCTTATGCAATTCTCATGTGAACTTGTACCAGGGATTTGTGTAGAAAGTACATCTGGTATATGTGACGTGGTTTCAAGTCCTGTTTCTGCATGTAAACCTGTAGTAGTAGTGAAAGTATGTGAGTAACACATAACTTTCTTTATTGGACTTGTTTTATTCACTGCTACATACCATATATTATAAATATAATAATGTCCTAGAGACGAAATTTTCTAGTGCCCAAGTGTATGTGCAAGCAATAGGTCATCTCATAATCTAATGGGACGGTATTTCTTCATGACCGGAAAAAGAGAACACAGGACTAACAGCTTTACGTGCTTTCCAAGGCAAGGGGGTGAAACACAGCCAATTTATTATCTCCAGACTGATGCTGAGAATGTCTTGATAGATATAACCAAAAAATTATCTTTAGGGTAATAGTGAATAAGCTTTTGTTTTTGTTAATCCAGTGTGCTTTACAATCTAGGGCTTTATAACCACTTACCACCGGGTGGGGTTGTTGTAGTTGTTGTAGTCAAGCTGTACACTGACATATCTATAATAAGTAAAACTAAAAGATTGCTTGACCATCTTTAGTAATATTACATCATGAAAGTGAGTTTCTTTAGTCCGCACCGCTAAAATAATAGCTAATAAACATAAAAGTGAGAATAAAAGAATAAAGACTTACCAAGGTTAAGATTGGGGTAAGCTGTTTTTGCAAGCCTTTTGGTACGAGGATATAAAAAACGATCCTTAAAAATGCCGATCACAAATGCGGTGGTTATTGTATATTTCACGATCGGTCTTATCTTTTAAATATGTTCCAGCTATGCTCTTCCATAGCTGAAACCTTTCCATTGTAGGGTATTCCGGTTTAGGAAAGTAGTGCAAAATATCTGAAATGATAAAATACAGTGCAACCTTAACATACCTCAATATAACGACTTCCTTGATTTAACAAATTTTTCGTGATCCCTTTGAATTGTCCATAAGTCAATGTAAAATATACCTTTACATTGCGAACATATCTTGCGAATAACCTCTTTATAACGAATTCTCAACTATCAAGAAAAGTGTAAATACCTCTAACCGAATTTTGTCAACCCAAAACCTTTATATAAAGTTCCCACCTACGTATGACCCTTAACCCCATCCCATATCTATATAATCCCATAGTATATGATTCATGCCGCGATTTTTTTACCTTTGTAAAAAATTTACGACCAACCTAACCTCAACATAACAAACTTAATTTCAACGAATTACTTGATGTAACGAATATTAACTTGTTCCCTTCCGATTTGTTATATCGAGGTTGCAAGGCGAGAGAGGAAAACTGAATCAGGAGATAGGCAATAACCCACCTACCAAGCGTGGCAGCTATGGCAATTAGTACCTACGAGTCAATCTGTAAAGGCCTACCTATGCATAGCAGTGGACTTTTGATCATTACAGCCCATGTCCAAACCTTCAATTTCTTAGATATTAGCTGTTTACAAGTGAACAAAAACTGGAAATTACGCGAATATTAGAAAAGTTCTTACCAAATTGGTCACATTTAAAAACACATTGCTGTCGTGAAAACTAAACTATGTCACAGACTTATCAATTAACAATGAAATAAAACACATAAACACACGAGAAACGGGAATAATGCTAAATAGATATTATTATCAATTTAATCTTTACTACCAGTGACCGCCATTAACTGCGTAGTAAAGTGCGCATGGAACATAGGTCATTTCGTATACGTAAATTTAATATATAAGCGTGCCCTCTAGTTGGTTTAAAATAAGTCTAGTCTAATGTTTAGCAATGTAGATGGCAGCACAAAAAAAAGATCACTTTGTTCTCAAAATAATGTTCTAAGTTGCACGCCCATGGCTTGATCTCTGTGACAGCTGTCAGTAAAATCACGCCTATGAAGTCCTGAATTTCTTAGTAGTACAGACAGTACCTGTCAATGTTATACTTTACGGGCATGGCGACCTAATTAGTGCATGCCCATGATGATGCATGATGTATTTATTAAACTTGAGTGATTACGAGATTAGAGTGATTATTTGTATAAAAACAATACCATAACCTTTGTGATTTGTTGATGACTATGTAAGGGCAAGTGTAGGTTTTAGACTTACCTTTGTCGATGTCGTTCCATGGCATCGCTGCGGCCTTTCCGTTTTTTCCGGTCACTTCAGGTCACTAAACTAATATTATACGTGGTAGAGCCATGCTGCAGTTATATTAGTAGTACAGTTGTAGCACGAATGGGTCGGCTCGACCTGGGAAGGACCACGATCTCACAGAATACCAGCGTAAAATAGTTGCTTAATGCTGCTGTGTTTCGTATGGTGAGTGTAGAGAACCGGAGACCCTTTTTACTGAAAAAGAGGCATTCCATCTTAGTCCTCACGGGTGGGACAACGCATCTGCATTTTGATTCGTAATGGAGGATAGGTGTAGATGTCTATGGGCCACAGCAACCAATTACCATCAGGTGGACTGTGTACTTGTTTATCACCCTATCCTAAAAAAATTATTTATTTCGTATAATTATTTAGGCTATTAATTTTGTGTGAAAGATGCATTTTTTATTTTTTTGTATTATTGTTTATTTTATTATTTCAACAGACGTATATCAATTTGCATTCACTTATGTTTACACTTATAAGCCTTTATTGCCAACACAATATACATAATTTATCATTTCATAGTTAAAATTATACATGCAAATTAAAATATATAACTTTAAAGTAAAATTGACCTTAACATTAAATTCATTATTAACATTATTGAATTACTATTATACATTATTAATATCATATGTATTTAATTTTAGTTGATATTATATTATTAGGTAAGTATGATGTTGTTATCGGGCGTCGCGTCGGCGTGTCTTTGCGACACGAAGGCCTCCTCCAGCTTTCTCCATTCTGCTCTTGTTTCAGTTTTTCTGTGCCATGTTGGACCCGCATGCTTTTTTAAGTCATCAGACCAACGTTTTCTTTGTCTTCCACGTTTTCTTTTTGTTTGGTATCTAGGGGTCCATTCTGTTATATGTTTCGTCCATTTATTTCTATTCTCTCTCATCATGTGGCCTACCCATCTCCATTTGAGTTTTCTAATTTTAACTATTATATATTCAAATTTATCTCTTTTTGTGTAAAGCTCTCTTTCTATCTCTTTTTGTGTAACCCAGTATACTCCTCTCCATGGCTCTTTGGCATGTAATCAGTTTTTGGTTTTGTTTTTGTGTGTTTGCCCAGGTCTGGCACCCATAGGTAAAGATTAGTAATATGCATGTATTGTATACTTTCCTTTTCATTGCAATATTATATTGATTGCCTTTTAGCACTTCTTTGAGGGACCAAAATCTCTTCCAGGCATTGGCTACCCGTCTTTCAATCTCTGAATCCATTTGGTTGTTGAAGGCGATAAGTTGGCCTAAGTATACATAGGAATTTACATAATCTATTTCCTCCTCATCTACTGAGATACTTATTTGGGATCTGTTTGTTATTATCTTTGTCTTTGTTTTGTTTATTGTTAGTACCACCTTTTACCACCTTTTTACTTTCACATGATAGATCTTGGAGCATGTTTTTAATAAGGCTTTCCGAGTTATCTGTTATAAGTATTATGTCATCTGCAAATCTTAAATTTATTTATTTTATTTTTATTTATTTAACATATTATACATGATAAAAAAGGATATAATATGGTACAACATAAGCTTAATGAAAAACTTTACCGTGTACCACAGACCGCCGACATATTTTTTTTTAAATATGAGCTACACCTTAATCTACAAAAATATGTTGATAACGCAACACTATTAAACACTAAACAGCAATTGGCACGGTCAACACGCGGTAAATCGGCAATACATACGTAGTAACCTCATAGTGAACAAGAAAGGTGTGAGTCTTGCCAGCGCCCACTTCACTGCGTCAAAAACAGGTCGTTCCTGCGTTGCGTATACAGGGGGTATCAATTAGTTAGTTACTTAATATTTAATAGTAAAAGAATATAATGATTATTCTTAGATTGTATATCATATAGGTAAATATAGGAAATATAGTTAGTGGGGATTATAGAATTATATTTATTATTTTTTAAGTCTAAAGTCTGATATATACAGTTCGTATAGTAGTTTTTTTAATTTGTGTTTAATATTTTTATGATTAATTTCATTTTGAAAAGATATTGGTAAATGATTAATTAAATTCGGAACCATGTATTCTAAAGTATGTTTTCCGTATAAATTATTAAAATTAGGTTTATCTAATTTTGGTTTGGCCGCACTGCGGGTTTTAGAATAGTTAGAAATGCCATATTTTTTTAAATCTTCATTAAAAAATTCTTCATTTAAGAGAGTATATTCTACTTTTTTATGCACCGGTATAATTTTGCAGTAATCGAATAGGTTATGGTAATCAGAATCCCTGTGTAAATTTTTAATTTGTTCTGGAACTATAGTTTTTAAGATGCGTAGTTGCAATGAATAAATGTTATCTAAATGTGATTTATAAGTTCGCCCATAACTAGACAAGCCATATGAAATTTTAGATTCAGCCAGTGATTTATATAATTGTAACAGAATTCTATAAGGGACTTTATACTTAATTATGGAGAATTTTGCTAATATGCTTCGAAGTCTATTACACACATCCTCAATATGATGTTTCCAGTTGAGTCGACTATCTATTATAAGTCCTAAGTAAGTTTGAGTTTCTACCGGCTCTAATTCTGCACATTGACAATTGAGAGTAAATTGTCCTTTGTGAAGGCATAGGTGGTCATGCATGATAATGCTAGGTAAATGATTTAAATGTGTTCCATTTATGTTACCCATGTGGTCCCAATCCCATTTTTCTGATGACTTCCTCTAGCACGGATGAAAAAAGTTTTGGTGAGAGTGAGTCTCCCTGCCTCACTCCCCTGTGTATTGGAAATATTTCCCCTTCTGCTTCTAGTTTGATTCGTGCTTTGCTGTTGGAATACACATTTTTATTATCCTTTATATATTTATTTTATTCCATTTTTCAGGGCTTCCCAAATGTACTGATGTTCCAGGCTGTCAAACGCTTTGTTATAGTCAACAAATGCCATGTATAATGGATAATCGTATTCTTGACATTTTTCAATGAGCTGTTTTACCACATGTATGTGGTCAATTGTTGCAAAGCCCGATCGGAATCCAGCCTGTTCTCTTGATTGTTGTTCTTCAAGTTTTTTGGTAATGCGCTTCAGTATTATTTTTGAGAACACCTTGTATATGTTGGACATGAGACTTATTGGGCGATAGTTTCCTATGTCTGATCTATCTCCTTTCTTAAAGATGAGTATTATAGTGCTTATTATCCACTGTGAAGGTATGGATTTTGTGTTTAGGATAAGATTAAACAAGTTAGTTAGTTTTTTTGTTATTTCTAGCAATGTAGCTTTCATCATCTCATTGGTTATATGATCAGGTCCAGGAGCTTTATCGTTTTTCTGTGTTTCTATCGCATGCTGAACTTCCCTTTCAAGAATCGGAGGGATTTCTTCTGTTTTGTCTTCAAGGTTTATGTTTAATTTTAAGGTTTTTTTCGGTAGAGTATAATTTCCGATAATAGTCTGTCGCTATCTTTAAAATTGGCTGTCTTCTTGTTTCGTCCTTATTGTTTTTGCTTTTCATTTTCGGGACCCATAGCGTTGTTTCTTTTAATTCTTTAAGTGTTTTATTGATACCTCCTGTTTTTGTAATGTGTTTTTGGATACATTTTATTCTTTTATTCGAATTATCTTGTTTTATGTTGCGACTTATCTCCTTACTTAGTTCAGTAATTTCATGTAATGTTGTTTTATTTCTTCTATTTTCAAGCAGTTCTTTCCGTTTTTGAATGAGATCTATTGTTTTCGAGCTCAGTGTATTTTTGTTTTTCTCCTGATTTGTTCTTCTTTCTATAAATATCGTTTGATTCTATGTTGTAAATTTCTTGTGTTTTGTCTATTTCTCCGGTTGTTACGTTGCTTTGAGACGTTGTATCAGTCTTGCAGGAATTTTCACTCTGATGAAAGTATTTTAGTTGTTTCTTTTGTTGTTTGTGAAATAGTACTGCTCTGACCATACGATGGTTGCTATTGAAATTGAAATTATTTATTACACTAACATCTCGGAAAAACTTGGGTTGATAGTTGAAGTTATAAAGTCAATTTCATTTCGGTAATTTCCATCTGGCGATATCCAAGTCCACTTCTTGGTTTTTCTTTTCTTGAAAACGCTATTTAGTATGGTTAAGTTATTCTCCAGGGCCAAATTTACAATTCTCTTGCCGTTCTTGCTTCTTTTTCCTATGCCATAATTTCCTATTGCTGTCTCTTCACCATGTTTTTGTTTACCTATTTTCCCATTGAAGTCTCCCATGACGATAACGTTTTTATGGGCAGCTTCTAGTGTAGTTGTAAGTTGGTTGTAGAAATCATCTTTTATTTTTTTCGTCTGCTGCTTCTGTTGGCGCGTATATCTGTACTACAGTCCACTTGTTTTTATAGCCTTGTAGCTGTATATTTAGTAAAGCTATTCTTTCGGATATGCCTTTGAACTCTATGATTTGTTTCTTTAGATGTTTTTTCACCATAAATCCCACTCCATACTGACCCTTGGTTTCACCGATATGGTACAGAATGTAGTCGTCATACTCTTCGATGCAGTTTCCTATTCGTCTTACTTCACTCATACCAAGAATGTCCCATTTAATATTACCCAAAGCTATCTCTAATTCGAGAAGTTATTCTGCAGTCCTCAATGAAAGTGTGTTTAGGGTGGTTATGTGTATATTGTTATTGTTAGGTTTCTCTTTTTCTTTATCTTTAGGTGTTTCATTTGCTGAAGGGTAGTGGTCTTCTTTCCCCACGGTGACCAACCGGCTTGGGGTGCATTTTTCAATTGTTGTATGTGTACTTTTGGTATTAATTGTTCTAAGTTGATTTCGAGTACCGGTGGTCATTACAGGTTTTTTGGAATCTCTGACATTGAAGCAGATCTTCCTCTTTCAACGTAATTAGGTATGTTGGGTTTAGGATTTCTTTTCCCTTGGCTGATGTAAAAGCTGGATTGTCTTTTAAGTCGATTTTTTTCTGGGATGCCGAGTTAGGTGAGTCATGGCCTTCTCTTTTTCTTTTTTCTCTATTTATTTCTGATGATTTCTTTACTATTAATTTGTCATGTTTTAGAAAAGGTATGTTTCCTTTCTTTCTTTCC
The DNA here is from genome assembly GCA_907164705.1 of Parnassius apollo. Classification (NCBI taxonomy): domain Eukaryota; kingdom Metazoa; phylum Arthropoda; class Insecta; order Lepidoptera; family Papilionidae; genus Parnassius; species Parnassius apollo. The sequence continues at coordinate 20,570 of CAJQZP010000901.1, forward strand.
TCTTTCACTTGGGCTTGCGCTTTTCTAACACTTCTTTAGAATAATCTTCTTTTATATAGATGCCTGGCGGCAGCTTTGACTTGTTTTTCAAAATCATGTGTTTTTTCCACAGCGTTGTGACGATGACGACAGAGCGGTTTTTAACATTTTTATTCTTGCCAATTCTATATATAACAGTTGGGCTGAAAAGTTCGTATCGTTTTATAGAAAAACACATTTTTTTGGCAAAATTCGATTTTATTATTCAACATAGTTGCCATCGAGGGCGATACACCGATTATAGCGATCTTCCAACTTTTCAATACCATTTTTGTAGTACGATTTGTGTTTAGCCTCAAAATAGGCCTCTGTTTCGGCGATTACTTCCTCATCGGCTTTAAATTTCTTTCCAGCGAGCATTCTCTTGATATCTGAGAACAGGAAAAAGTCGCTGGGGGCCAAATCTGGAGAATACGGTGGATGCGGAAGCAATTCGAAGCCCAATTCATGCAATTTTGCCATCGTTTTCATCGATTTGTGACACGGCGCATTGTCTTGATGAAACAACACTTTCTTCTTCTTCAAATGGGGCCGTTTTTTCGCGATTTCGTCCTTCAAACGCTCCAATAACGCTATATAATAGTCGCTGTTGATGGTTTTTCCCTTTCCAAGATAGTCGATGAAAATTATTCCATGTGCATCCCAAAATACGGACGCCATAACCTTACCGGCCGACTGTTGAGTTTTTCCACGCTTTGGATTCGGTTCATCGCGTGCAGTCCATTCAGATGACTGCCGACTGGACTCCGGAGTGTAGTGGTGGATCCATGTTTCATCGATTGTCACATATCGACGTAAAAATTCACTTCTATTGCGGTTGAACAGCTCCAAACATTGCTCTGAAGCATCGACACGTTCTTGTTTTTGGTCGATTGTGAGCTCGCGCGGCACCCACTTTGCACATAGCTTTCGCATACCCAAATATTCATGAACGATATGTCCAACACGTTCCTTTGATATCTTTAGAGTGCCAGCTATACAAATCAACCTCAATTTACGATCTTCAAAAATCATTTTGTGGATTTTTTTTATGTTTTCGTCCCTAACAGCCTCTTTTGGACGTCCACTGCGTTCATCGTCTTCGGTGCTCATATGGCCTGTACGGAATTTGGCAAACCACTTACGAATGGTTGCTTCGCCCGGCGCAGAGTCCGGATAACACTCATCAAGCCACTTTTTTGGTATCAGCAGCACTTTTTTTCATCAAAAAATAGTGTTTCATTAAAACACGAAATTCCTTTTTTATCCATTTTTTTCAAATTAACAAAAGTTGCTTCACTCATAATGCTGTATCTCACAACTAATAATCAGACAGCTGTCAAATTTATACACGTTTCTTTTGAAGGTTGGTGCTACCTAAAAATGATATGGATTTTATTCTAGTGGCGCCATCTCATAGAGACGATACGAACTTTTCAGCCCAACCAATATTGCTGATTTCCTGGCTATTTAAATGTGTGCCTGTTTCTATGATTGTGTCCTTGATGTAGTCTACTAGTTCCCGCTTCTGATTTTCCATTCTCCTCAATGCCAAAGAAGACTAAGATGTATTTTCTTTTCTCTCTTTCCATGATCATAAGTTTCTGTTCCAATGTCAATATTTTGTCTTTTAATCTAATGTTTTCTTCAGTTATTATTTTTAATTTCTCGTCTAATGCCTCCATAACATTATACGTCACCGACTCTGTTATGAGTTTGGTTTGTTGGTTCAATTTCTCATCTAGTTTTAACAACAATAATTCCATACTTTTGTCCATTTTTTGGATTATTTACTGACAACACTGGACGGGTGGTGGTTTATATTCTTGTTGCTGGCAACACTCGCTATGTCAGTGTCAAAATGACAGTTATTACTATTTGATAATTTATTGCTTATGTTGGTAGCACTGTTATGTCGTTCACTCTTTAATTTTTTGGTTATGTTGTTCACTAGCTTTTATTGCACTTTTTATTCCCACAATGTTGTTTTATGTTTTGTTCACTTATTTATATCGTTTGTTATTGACTATTTTTGTGGATTTCGTGTTGTGACACTTCTATTTCACACTCTTTACACTAAAAACAGTTATTATTTTGCGGAAGACTTTGACGTGCGTGTTCACTTTACGATCACCGGAAACGGAATCCTTGCATTTATTGCATTAACTGCTGTGTTATAAAACGTGTAGTGTTGCCCAAATGCAAGAACAAGACGAGACTTAGCCAGTCTTGGTCTTGGTCTTGCGCCAATACACCTGGTCTTGTTCTTGGTCTTGGTATTGCGCTCTCAGTCTTGTTCTTGGTCTTGGTCTTGCAGCAAGTCTCGCAAGTCTCGCAATTACCTATTAGCCTATTGTTATTTATTAAACGTTACTTTATCTTACTAATATACGATCTTAGAACAACTTAACAGAGAAGGCACATTTTGAGCTTGAATTAACATAGCCATAGAAAGACCAACCAAATTAATAAATGTCTAAACATTTAATGAGAAATTCGAAAAATCAACTAATACCGGGTGGGGTTTGAACCCACGACCTAAGCGATCCGTGCCGATGCTCTAACCAACTGATCTGTCTACCAAGTCTCACGTCCACGGCAGTTAGTCTGTTTCTTAATAAACGTTTTCATTTAATAAGCTTACATGTGCTAAAACCTAGTCAAAACATATAAAAACAAATTAATGACATTAACTTGACTGTATTATAAAGAACATTATCTGTCTAGAAAGAGATTGATAGACCCTTATTTGAATTGGAATAAAAGAGTTATACAAATTACCATTTATTTAAATAAAAAAATAAAATACAATACAAATTAAATTACATAACAGTACACAACAGCTTTATTTATTTATTACTGTTACTTTATATTAATTCTTTTGATCAAAAGTTAATAAAAAGTAACCATCTGGCTGACTCATCACTTAACCTATTTCTATGTTTTCTAATTACTAATGATGCTTTAGAAAATAATCTCTCAGCAGGTACTGAAGTTGCAGGTATTGAAAGAAAATCACGGGCCATCTTCGATAAAGTCGAATATTCTGTCTCATGCGTCCTCCACCACTCTAAAATGTCTTCCGAACTGGCGGCTCTGGGTTTACTTAGGTACTCCTCCAACTCGTCTATAACTAAAAGCCTTGATGAAAAGATCCAGATCCAGATGATGTCGAGGGACATGCATACAATTTCTCAAAGTCTATTACGTCTTCATCTTCATCATATTCACATACTTTCTTTTCATTTCTTGGTGATTCTAGAGATGTATTCACTGAGTGTAGACTTTTATATTCTTTATAAAGTTCATTAAATTTGCGCAGGCTTTCTGTTTTAATTTGCTTCCCCCATAATGTCATGTAAAAAGTCTGAGTCTTATGCCTTGGGTCTAAAATTAGAGATACAATAAATCCAGTTTCTCTTTTTATAATGTTTAAGCATTTTGTCTCGATCTGCTTGAAAACCCAGAATGAGCCTTTCATCTACTTCGGATCGATTAGGTTTCTCATCTAATTGTTTTACCATGGATTCAATTTTATCGAGCAAGAGATTGAATGATACAATGACTAGCGGTAATGTAACATATTTTTTTCCACCAATTTTCGTTGATAGAAGTTTAAAGTTTATTAGAAACATATGTATTTTTTCGAGTATTTGCACAATATGTTAATGCCAGTTCTCACTTTTAAACCAAATCCAATCATATCATGTGTGGAATTCCATCTCGTTGGACAGTCGAGTATGGGGTTCAGATTTGATGGCACGCCAGCTGCTTCACAAGCAGACTGAAACTTCCTCTTCAATATCTCACTTCTTTTTATTTTACTGGAAATACTGCGTAATTTTGTTATAGCTGTACGTGAGTCAGCAATATTTGGCGCATATTCTTCATCTTCCTCAGTTTCGTCTTCATTATCTTTATACTGCTATTCTTGTCCCTTATTGTCAGTTTCACTGTGTAATGCTAAGGTCTTTAATAAATCTTGTACACCAAGGTTCAAAATGTGAGCAAAGCACCGGAAATGTTGATTGTCTGAATCAAAGTGTGGCAGCTGTTTGTCCAATTCATACATAAATTTGGTATTTGCAGTTGCGTTGTCGACCGTGGTACCCTGTATTTTATCAATTATGTCATATTCCAATAAACATTCGTGGAAAATCGTTGCAATATCTTCCCCGGTATGTCGACCGCGTGATGGTATAAAATCAAGGACTACAGATCGATACTTCCATTCGTTGTCTATATAATGAATAGTGACCCCGTAGTAACTCCTACCAGCAATTGACGTCCATCCATCAATGGTAAATGACATTTCAGATGAAAATTGTTGTAGTCGTTTCTTAAGATTCAATTGAAGCTCTTCAAACCGTTCTTTGACCTTCCTTCTAAGTGTGGACCTTTTAGGAAACACCATATTTGGGCAAATTGATCGAAAATATACTTGTGTAGCTTCGTCATCGAAAAATGAGAAGGAAAGATATTTTTTAACCATCCAATCAACTGTAGCTGTCGTGATGTTGTCACTGCTATTTTCAGACTGAAATAAAACAGTAAATCATGTGTCTCGCCGATTATAAAAACAAATGAAAATATGAGTGAATTATAAATACATATTTAACACTATAATCTATACATATATATATATATATATGTATATATATGTATATATATATATATATATATATATATATATATATATATAATTTATATATACCACTCACTGACTGACTATAACGATATCTCAGGAACTATAAAACATACAAACTTGAAGTTTGTAAAGTAGGTTCCTTTTATGGCATAGAGATCAGTTAAGAAACGGTTTTGAGAAAATCTATCCCTAAGGGAGTGAAATGGGAGTTGGAAGTTTGTATGAAAGTCCTACGTTTTTGTAGTTAGAGACACGAAAATCGGCATTAAAGTTATAAGTTTTTAATAATAAAATCCTGAATAAGCTGTTTTACGAAATCCTAACCCTAAGGGGATGAAATTGGGGTAAAATGGTTACATGCAAGTCCTATATTTTTAAAGTATAGATATGAAGATCGACATTTACTTTATTAGTTTTAAATAATACTTGCATAGTTAAGCTTTACCTATACAGCCTCTTTATACTTAAGACTTTTGCAGCGAGAAAATTTCAAAATCTCATAGGAAATCAGATATTGTACGCGAACGAAGTCGCAGGCGGCCGCTAGTTATATAATATATCTGTTATGTTATTGTGTGATAAGTATATTTTTTCTTACCTGTGCACTTTTTCCGGCGGTTATTAAAAAGCTTGTGATATCTCTACTTAATTTTGGTTTTTCAGGAAGAAATATTTGTCATTCCTTTTTGTGGAAAGATATTAGATGCTTCCTTAAGCCTGAAGTGTTTCTGTTTTTCATTTTGATTTCAACCTTTTTATGTTGGCATAATTTACACAAAGCAATTTGGGATGCATGAATTATGTCGAAAAACTCATCAAATTTACCAACTCTCATTACTCCGACTAGAACTATTCGACACTTCGTCACTCATGTAAAATTATAAACTTATCACTCCGAGAACAACAAGGATTAGAGTAAAAACAATTAATACATTAGACTCGAAGCAAAGCTCAATTGGGAATGACTGGAATTAAAATAAATACTACTATTTGTAAGTACACGCCGAAAGATCGACAAAGGAAAGTTCGGCATCCTTTGATAAAATTAATGATTCTTCAGAAGATTAATGAAGTAGGTGCGTTGCCAGATAGGTATAGTGTGCCTACGTAAAAATGAAATGTAAATATGTAAATAAAATTGTGTATATTATGTTCTTCTTGTGATTGAATTAATCTACGTTAATTAAATTAAATTTGCCTTCACTCGTTTGAAATTCAAAATTCAAATATGTTTTATTCAAGTAGGCATTAAAAATACACTTTTGAATAGTCATATAATCACTGTTTTCCCCAATTTTTTCTTTTCCATGTCCAGGGGTTCTGATTCTACTGAGAAGAATCATGGAAGAAAGTAAGAAACTCAGTAGTGGCCCTTTTCAAAATATTTTTACAATAGTTCTATAATTATGTAAAGCGATAAGTCAAACATAAAATGTCAAATGTATATATAGATACCAATTCGGTTTAGAAATTTCTAGTTAGCCCTGTGTAGTACGAGAGGTCAGTTCCATGCATTTTTTTCTGACTTAAATTGAAAAGGTGAAAGATCTAATATTTCTTTTGGAATCTTATTATAAAAGCGTATATCGCGATAGTTTTTCGCTTTTTTACTTCCATTTTGTTAATTAATAGCTCTAGATCTTCTTCCTGTGCTGCCTTTGTTGTCACAGTGTTCAAACTATTTTTCATTATTGCATATTTTGCTTCAAATTTCCTTTTCCTTTCTTCTGGGATCTGTTTTGCAATTTTATAATGCATAAGGACTTCATTTTTTTTGTTAGAACTAATGACGTTAAGGTCAGCTTTAATGCTTTGCGGTAGTTCTTCGCTTTCCTCTAAATCAGATTCACTAATATATCTACTTGGTTCTTGATCATTCTCTTTGTCAGACTCTTTTGGTTGAGTCTCGGTGGAAACACTTTGACCAGGCTTTACTTCAATTTTTTTCCTCTATAAGACAATTTGTTATTATTATTGCCATATCGCATTTCTTTTAACATGGCAATAACTGTGTCATCAATAGCATCTTTACGGAAGTTTTCCTCATCACGAACAATATTTCCTGGTAATCTTTCGAGAACTTTTTTTATATTTAATGGACTTATGCCAGTTTTCATAAACCCTGCCAATATATTAGACCTAGCTTGACCTTCTATGCGACCGATCAATTTTTTCAGTAGACTGGGAAAAACACTTTTGGGAATGGACGGCAAAGTTCGGCCTTCAGTTTTTTTCCACAAAAATAAAATATCTCTCCAGGCTCCTTTGGTGGGTCTAAAGAATGCAACATCTAGAGGCTGCGTCAAGTGTGTTGAATTTGGAGGAAGGAAAATGAAATGCACGTTTTTTTCTTTGCATTCTCGTATCAAATCCAAAGATAAATGGGATGAAAGATTATCTCCAATGAGAATCTTCTTTCCGTCTTTGCCATTAAAATATGATAATGCGATGGTACGAACCCAATCCTCAAAAGTGTTACTGTCAAACCATCCAGACGAGGTACAATTGTATCGACACCCCTTTGGCCCCTGCTCAATCCAAGATTCGTACAAATGTTTTGCTTTGTACACCACATAACAAGGGAGAAGTACACCATCCGCAGATGCTGCCATCATTAATGATGTTGAGGCTTTACTGTGGTTCATGACCCTCTCTGGGTATTTGGCACCTCTTTTTGTAAGAACTTTTCTCCTACCAGGGTCGTCCGAGAGGTTCGCCTCGTCATAATTTCTATAATATATGCCTCTTCCTCGTCAGTTAATACCGTCTGACCACCTTGCTTCTTCATGAATCTTGTGTTGTGTCTGTGTAAAACAGATTTAGAAATATTATATTTTGCACTAATATCTGCCAACGAACAATTTGATGTTTCGTATTCTCTAAGTGCAATATTTATAGTCTCTTCATCGTATTTTTTGTATTGTCTAGCTCGTGGTTTATAAGTGCGAGGCATAGCTATCTGAAACAAGAAAGTAAGAAACTCAGTAGTTGCTCTTTTCAAAATATTTTTACAATAGTTCTATAATTATGTAAAGCGATAAGTCAAACATAAAATGTCAAATGTATATGTAGATACCAAATCGGTTTAGAAATTTCTAGTTAGTCCTGTGTAGTACGAGAGGTCAGTTTCAAGCATTTTTGTCTGACTTAAATTGAAAAGGTGAAAGATCTAACATTTCTTTTGGAATCTTATTATAAAAGCTATATCGCTACCCAAGAACGCATTATATACTTTGTGTAAACGGAAAGCAGGTATTTTGATTTTATTTTTATTTCTACTATTAAAATTGTGCAAATCACTATTATTTACATCAATTCGATGCAATCAATTTCATTAAACGGTTCTAAGAGATACTCGGGCTGCTAAAATGTACATAGATCTTATTTTACGCTTTTTATTTAATATGCACACTTTTTATATTATTCGATTAAGTTTCAAGTGTGTTAAAAGTGTCTACAATATTTATCAAATGTGGACGACATATTCGAACACTTTGTGTTCAAAAACATACACTTCCAAAAATCGAGATTTGCAGTGAACTTATTGAACATGTTTATCTATTAGGTACCGTAAAACGGGGTGAAAAGGCACAAAATCGAACTTCACACAAAAAAATTTCAATATTATTGTACAGATATGACATATATGACTGCTTCTTATTTTCTCCGCCTACGTATATTTTCCGAAAATGTCAAAAAAAATCACTAAAATATTGTTATACATTATGATATTAAACGAAATATATGCTATTCCTATTTATACTTGAACCGGGGTGTACAGGGATGACAATGGGGTTAATAGGGAAAAAAGCACAGGGTTGTCAAACATTTAAAACGAGATTGGGTGAAGGTTTATGCAACTTAGACTTAATAATCAATTTTAAGTCAGTAGCATATTTTGAAGAGGATAGGTAAATAAAAATATATACAGTAGAGAAAGGTATATATTTATTTGAAACTAACCAACACTTATCGTCAATAAGTAAAAAGTTAAAACTTAAACAATTTAATTTCTTAAGAAACAAACAACTCCTCTAACAAACAAAATAATTTATCAACTTAACAATCAACTGTTAATAAAATTTGCAAGTAAAATTAAGTAATAATTGTACGTAATATTACTTAATTTTTTATTTTTTGATTATATATATTATCCATTTATAAATATAAAGTGTTTCCACCGAGACTCAATCAAAAGAGTCTGACAAAGCCCGACTAGAGTTTGAAGCTATTTATAATATATTTATATAATATATTTTACATAAGTTAGTATAATTTAACCTAATTAATATTATAATCCATGAGATCTTGTAATATTTCTTCATCTTTCAAGTAATGGTTTCTATTTCTTGCTTTAGAGTTCCGATTAATTTTATCAGTCAAAGCCATTTTCTTCATATTTTTTAAGTCAATCTTAATATTTTCTTTGGTTCCAAAATTTACAGCTGATGTTATAATTATCTTGTCTTTCGTATTTACCTTACTTGTTTCTACTGCCTCTATTTTTTCATTAATATTTATCCTTATTTTTTCTTGGGTTTCTTGCTCAATTTCCGAATCTATCGGTAAGTATGTATCACATATTTCTATATCCTTTTGCAAGCAGAAATCATCTTCGAATAATAAAGGCATGTTCTCAATGTCAAGTTCGTTTGCTTCTTCTTTAAGTTGAAAATAGTTAGCAAGCTCTTTTTCTGAATTTTTTATTTGAGTTTTTTTTTCTTGTTTGTTCATTTCTTTGTATTTCTTCACTACTTCATATGGTTTCTTGAACACGTCTTTCGGATTTTCATATTTGTTTATATTTTTGCTTAATTCAATAGTTTTCACTTGTTGTTTACTTATTGATTGTTTAGAATTTTGAGGGATAGTTTTTCGCTTTTTTACTTCCATTTTGTTAATTAATAGCTCTAGATCTTCTTCCTGTGCTGCCTTTGTTGTCACAGTGTTCAAACTATTGTTCATTATTGCATATTTTGCTTCAAATTTCCTTTTCCTTTCTGGATGGGATCTGTTTTGCAATTTTATAATGCATAAGGACTTCATTTTTTTTGTTAGAACTAATGACGTTAAGGTCAGCTTTAATGCTTTGCGGTGGTTCTTCGCTTTTCTCTAAATCAGATTCACTAATATATCTACTTGGTTCTTGATCATTTTACTCTTTTGGTTGAGTCTCGGTGGAAACACTTTGACCAGGCTTTACTTCAATTTTTTCTTCTTCTATAAGACAATTTGTTATTATTATTGCCATATCGCATTTCTTTTAACATGGCAATAACTGTGTCATCAATAGCATCTTTACGGAAGTTTTCCTCATCACGAACAATATTTCCTGGTAATCTTTCGAGAACTTTTTTTTTATTTAATGGACTTATGCCAGTTTTCATAAACCCTGCCAATATATTAGACATAGCTTGACCTTCTATGCGACTGATCAATTTTTTCAGTAGACTGGGAAAAACACTTTTGGGAATGGTCGGCAAAATTCGGCCTTCAGTTTTTTTCCACAAAAATAAAGTATCTCTCCAGGCTCCTTTGGTGGGTCTAAAGAATGCAACATCTAGAGGCTGCGTCAAGTGTGTTGAATTTGGAGGAAGGAAAATGAAATGCACGTTTTTTTCTTTGCGTTCTCGTATCAAATCCAAAGATAAATGGGATGAAAGATTATCTCCAATGAGAATCTTCTTTCCGTCTTTGCCATTAAAATATGATAATGCGATGGTACGAACCCAATCCTCAAAAGTGTTACTGTCAAACCATCCAGACGAGGTACAATTGTATCGACACCCCTTTGGCCCCTGCTCAATCCAAGATTCGTACAAATGTTTTGCTTTGTACACCACATAACAAGGGAGAAGTACACCATCCGCAGATGCTGCCATCATTAATGATATTGAGGCTTTACTGTGGTTCATGACCCTCTCTGGGTATTTGGCACCTCTTTTTGTAAGAACTTTTCTCCTACCAGGGTCGTCCGAGAGGTTCGTCTCGTCATAATTTATTATGTTAGATAAAGGTACTCCTGCTATAGATTTCTCAAGATGAGTAAAATATTCTTCTACAACTTCGCGTGAAACTGTCGCGCGTGATCGTTTAATGTTCTGACTTATTCTTAGTGAAATTTTGTCTTGGTTTCTTTTTAGGAAACTTTTTACATAGTCAGGATCTGGTAGATTATCTTTAAACTTTTTTATATTCACACCTATACTATCTAAGTATCCTTTAACCAAAATTCGCAAATCATAGGTGTCTAACGGATATCCCCACTCAGAACAATAATTTATATTTTCTATAATATATGCTTCTTCCTCGTCAGTTAATACCGTCTGACCACCTTGCTTCTTCATGAATCTTGTGTTTTGCCTGTGTAAAACAGATTTAGAAATATTATATTTTGCACTAATATCTGTCAACGAACAATTTGATGTTTCGTATTCTCTAAGTGCAATATTTATCGTCTCTTCATCGTATTTTTTATATTGTCTAGCCCGTGGTTTGTATGTGCGAGGCATAGCTATCTGAAACAAAATATAATAAAAATTAGTTGCTTACAGTAGGTGAAATGGAACCTATATTATATGACCTATTGTAAACAACCAATTTTTAAACAATTTAAATTTATCTATACTAATATTATTAATAAAGAGCTACTGACTAATTGACTTATCAACGCAGAGCTGGAACTATTGCAGCTTGAAACATTTTTCAAAATGAGTCCCCTAAGTGTGTAAAATACGGAATAAAAGTTTGTATGAGACCTTTTTTCTGTAGTCAATTAAATCCGAACAAAGCCGACCCGAATCTCTAGTAGAAATATTGTATATATTTATAAAGCGACAACCCTGTCCCTATTCAAACTTTACTGTTTCAAGTATACCCATAAGCATCCCTATTTACTTGTATTTGCGTTTCTTTTAAGACTCAGAGCGTTCCTATTCGCCCTTCTGCTGTTTCTTTTAACCTTTTAGATATTTTAACATTTAACCAAAAATACATTATATTAAGACTTACCTTCTTGTGTGGATCTCTAGGGATAAACGATTTTCAATTTAAAAACACTTTTGCTACGTTAACACAACAAGTTTTCAAATTATGACCCAAGTTTTGAGGGCATATAAAAGCACAACTGTAACCGTTCGTTTTCGTATGAAAATTATGACCGTTTGTTGCAAACTTCACTATGGATAGGTGTTGCCACGAAAAAAATCATATATTCTACTACATGACAAAATAATTCCTACCAATTTGTATGTTTTTTATTTTGTTAAAATCGCGTGCCAATTTCATTCCTGATTTTGTCCCTATTCACCTCGCGATCCCTATTCACCCCGTTTTACGGTAATAATAATAATAATAGTAAGTAATTATTATAAACCCATATAGTTAATATTATAATAATTACTTACTAGAATAAATTATTATGGTATCTACCTATCCTTATCATTATCTAATTACAATATTCCTTGCGAGATCAGAATAGTGTATTCGTGTCCATTCTGAGCACCCGGAAACTTATTTTATTCTTTGGAACATGTACTCTGTGGCGGCATTCAAACAGTGTCGAATGTAGTGCGTGCGGCGCGGCGGCGACGATTGAATGCGATATCAATAGAAGCCGCCGGCGCGTGTATCTTGACCTTGTACTTCCGAATAGCTGCAAAATTTCTTTGACAGGTCAGTATTCGACCTTTGATGATGCCGACAACAAGACGCCGCGCACTATCAAAGTGCCGATAGTCAAAACTAGGGATGCACTGTTTTTTCTTTTAATGGATATTTTCATCCGCTATGTATGTTTATGATATTGTTCGTAATGCGCATAAGTCCAATTTTCCAAATTTTTTTTAATATAATTTTTGCGTTTCATAGAGTCCCTAAGCGTATACCCGAAGTCCTATACTCCCTGAAACGACACTCATTCCTAACTGCAAGACGCAAGAGTCTCGCAGGCTTAGTCTTGTTCTTCCTCAAATCTTGCACGGTCAGTCTTGGTCTTGGTCTTGCTAAAATTAGGCGGTCTTGTTCTTGGTCTTGGTCTTGCAAAAATGCAAGAACAAGACCAAGACTGCAAGACCAAGACTGCAAGACCAAGACTGCAAGAACAAGACTGCAAGACCAAGACTGCAAGACCAAGACTGCAAGACCAAGACCGATTTTGGGCAACACTAAAAACGTGATAAACTGGTCGCCACCCAGTATATTTACTAGCTGACCCGGCAGAATTCGTACTGCCTCAATAAATAAATAAAAAACCTAAACTTTTGAATAAAATAAACTTAAAACCAACAAAAGGAATCCGTATTTAATAAAAAAATGCTCGGTATGAATGAAATTTTATTATATATTATTTTCGATTAATTACACATGATGTTGCTTATTTACAAATTAGAGTTTTTCAGAAATACTGGCTATTTGTAAGATTTCAATTTAATATTGACATACACACACAATTATGATACAGTCTGTTAATCAATTTAAAGATTTCTGATAAACTATATTTTTGTGTTGTTTTGTGGTACGTAAATAAATGACGGTTTTCCGACGCGCGAACACGCGACGTTGATTCCGCAAACTTCCAACGACTGGCCTTGCGACTTATTTATGGTCATCGCAAAGGCCAGACATACTGGAAATTGTAAACGTTTAAAATCGAATGGTAATGTCCGTTGGTATCATCGGTATACGCGGGATTAAGACATCCTCTCCTTTTTGTTTTCCCTTTATCATTGTTGCCTCAATGACGTTATTCATCACCTTTTTCACAGCCAGTCTTGTTCCATTGCAGTCGGAGGTTGATTAATGTTACACAGAAAGATGATAACTGATCCTACTTTTAACTGCAAATTGTGAGGTGGTAATCCAGGCAATTCCAGTGAATTTAAAAACTCCATGAGATAGTTGACAACGTCATCTTGGTTCATAACGGTGTCGGCTGATTTGAAGGAATCCAACTGTCCCGGAAGAAAATTTTGAATGGTCGCATTGAGATCCTCATCTTTATTTTTCGCCGCCAAAATTGCTCGTTCTCCCAGCCAATTATGGTTATTGAACTGTTGCGCTATATCTGGGAAAACACGCTGAATAAGCTCCTCTTTTGAGTCTGTGATGTGACAGAAATCTTTTGGTAATGTGATGAATTCGGTGGAGGTGTCCACTGTAGATATGAGCGCCGCACCGGCGCGCCGCCCTCGCCGTAAGTTCATGTCGACGCGTCGTCGCCAAGTAAAGCACGCGGCGCGCCGTCGCAACTAGTCGCAACTTGCTTTCTGGCTCGCACGCGCGGCCCGACTGCATTCGCCTAATTGCCTGGCCACGCTTGTCGATCAGCGCTCAACACATTCGAGTCGAGTATTTTACCGAGTGATCGTGTATTGTTGAGTGCCGTTAATAATGGCAGCTAATTCGTCTAATATTGATGTTTATAAAATGAAAATCAAAAATATTTATGTGACTCCAACGAAAAATCTTTCCACAAAACATAAGCATAGTTTTTGCTAGACTGAATTTGGTCAACTAGCGATAGAAGTAAACAGAAAACGAAGGACTGTGCTAGGTGAAAATGTGTTTTGTGCAGTGTGCCTAATATAGGCTGAAAATGAAGACGAGTGTGATTTGTTTTGAAAATAAGTTAGGATCTACTTTTGTTTAATATTCATGGTAGACTGGAATTTCATCTTTATTTCAAAAAAAAAAAAAATAGGCAAATTCATATTGAATGAATTTGCCTATTTTTTTTGTGATGAAATTTCAGCGCTATTTTTTTAAATTTCAGCATTTTTAATTTATTAAGCGTTTAGGTAATAATTTTATTTTTTATTTAATTTCCGGGTCATAGTGAAAGCTTACGGTAAAAGCATAGCCACAAGTAATCTTCTCAGACATTTAAAAGATACACATGGTTATACATTTAAAGCATGAACTTCGAGCATAAAAGAGTTTTTTACTCCAAAAACCAGTGGCAGAATCAGATACGTAAGTAGTAAGAATAGCGATAAATGGTCCCGAGATTTGACTCTTTGGTTTGCTAGGTCACTGATGCCATTTGATACTGTAGACAATGATGCAATGATCAACTTTTAAAAAAATTTGAGCGTCATTGTTTCCGACGCAGGCTTGCCATCGAGACACAATACAGCACGAGAAGTACTGGAAGATGTGTACAACAGTTTGCTGGCATATAAAAATGCTTTCATTTCGAAACAAAGTCCTCACTTCGGTGCCTTGACTGCCGATATGTGGACCGATAAATACAGACGGAGAAATTATATTACTTGTACGTACCATTTTATATCTGAAGACCAAATTTACACTGGCTATCAAAGAAGTAACCAAGAAACACAGGGGCGAAACAATCCGTGACGAAATTATGGAGGTGTTGCGCAGTTTTAAAATAGACCAAAAAGAAATTTATTTAGTCACGGATTCAGGTAGTAATATGAAACGAGCTGCAAACTTATTAGCATTTGATAATCACCTCTGCATTGGCCATGGTTAATATAATCTATTCAAGGTAAATGGCATCGAAAACGCAAATAAATATCCATAGAAATATCCAAAATTTTGACAGAATGCAAAAGGCTTATTAAGCATGTTCGATACAGGGAACCTCGTGTTGAAGCCGCTGCATCTGCAGATCAGCAACAGATGCTTTCATCTATTAAAGAATTTGAAGAATTCGCCAAAAATCTGGAAAATGCCGACTCAACCGACTTTGAATCCGAAACTGAGATGCCTGAAAGAGCTTCAAGCTCTAGACAGTGCTTGCAGCCCCCTTCGACCATTGAAACGAGTACAAGCACAAGATGGCATAGCATTTTGATGATGCTAAAAAGCATTTATAATGACGCAAATCGACAGCCTATAAACACACTTCTCAACGAAATAGGACGAGGTAATCTCGTATTACAAGATACCAAATTAATACGAAACCATTCAGGCTCTGATACAGTTTCTAGAGAATTTTAAGAAAATCGTTGAAGTTCTAAGTCAGAAACCCAACGTACTATGAATATGGTTCTAGTGTTTCGGTCAGAAGTGAAAAGATTGCTTGAAGAAGCGAATGATGATGAGCCTCTCGTAATAGCTAGTCTCAAAAATAACATGCTTGAGGGTCTGGAATCCCGATTTCCTTTAACCGATGTCGTCGTTGCGGCAACTTTGCTTGATTGTAGATTTCTTGCCATTCTTGAAATTGATGAATTCATGCAAAAAAGAGAAGTCACTAAGGTTTCATTCTTATCAACAATGGTCAGAAGTCACTTGCCGATTTCTTCTGCTAGTTCTTCAAACATTTTTCTGGATTAGGCGCGAAAACATAGCACCACTCAAGGTGGTTCCGGGAGTGCTGTAGAAATTGAATGCTGGAAATATTTCACTACAGCATGTCCTGAAGATTTAGATCCTTACCGTGGAGACGTTCTACAGTACTGGAAAGACAGGAAAACTTCTATGCCATCACTGTATGCTCTTTTGCACGATCAATTTTGAATATACCGAGCGAGAGCGTATTTTTCACAACTGGACTCGTGATAACCGCAAAACGTTCACGAATAAATCCTTTGAGGCTAAGGGCCGATTTTACCAAACTCAAATAAGTTTTATTCCAAGAATAATGATATAAATTATTCTGGGATATCAAATTTTACATTTAAACAACAATTTAACCCAAGAATAAATAGTTAACCAAGAGATGATTTATACTCCCGATTGTGAAGGAATACGGATTTACTCTTCGGTTGAAAATGGCCGACAGGCTGTCAGCTGTTAATTGTTTGAATAGACTGTCGCGTACGTCCAAGTTCTTGTTCTTGAATTGTTTTTTGGTTAACAAATTAGTTTAATTATTATTGAGAGTATATATAGCTTTACATAATGCAACGTTTGAGAAGAATCATTAACAACAGTGACAGTGATGATAGTGAAGATTAAACCTATGTTGTAAGACGTCCATTTAAGACGAAGATTTTAAGATAAAATTTCGGTTATCTAAAGTACCAGCTCATAACCTTTTTATCAAAATTGAAGATCATTTGGAATTTATATCTGAGAGGTGAATCTTTGTATTGTTACGAGCTTGCGGTTCGTGACAATAAAAATTGCCGATAAAATTACCTAAATTAACACTTTAATTTACTTTAAACAAATTAAATCTTAAAACACTAATAATTAAGCACACTAATTCACTTAATTTCGCTCCGAAGCTTCGCTCGTATCGCCAATTCAATACTACCTCGATCGCATCTTGCAGCGCCTACTTATATAAATTAGCACAAATATCCAGAATGTTCAAGTAAACACGCGCAAGGTACCGAGAATTCGAGTTTTAAACTTCAAGAAGTTTAGTTCTTCGGTTCGAGACTAGATGGCGCTAGTGCGCCGATTTGAGGCATTGGAGCGCGCAACAGTATCTATTTATACTGTTCGTAGGTACATAATACGGCAATGGATTGCTCTAAATAAAAACTGTTTTTGTTTACAGGAATCAATCAATTTCTCCGATTAATCAGCTTTTGGCAACACTAAGATTTCATGCTACGAATAATTCACAATTAACGATCAGGGATTTTAGTGGGCTCAGCACACCTGCAGCACATAGAATAATACATAGATTTAGTGTTGCCATAGCGTCATTGGACCACAAGTACATAAAATTTCCGAATACTCAACAGGGAATTCGACGAAATCAAAGGTAGTTTAATGGTATAGCAAGATTCCAGAGTTATAGGGACAATGAGGACTGCACACATGTCAGAATTTCTTCACCCGGGGGTGATCAGGCAGAACTGTTTAATGTCCAGACTATATGTAATGTAAATTTGGAAATTATTGATATTGTCACAAGGTGGCCTGTGTCAGCACATGATAGTACTATATTTATTAATTGCTGCCGTAAAGCAAAATTTTAAGCTGGTGATTATGGTGAAGCAATTTTACTTGCAGATGGTGGATATGCTGCTACGTTCTATTCTATGCCCCCCCCCCCACTAGAGAACCCTGGAACAGCAGTAGAGCAACTGTACAACGAGTCGCAGATCAGGACAAGAAACCCTGTTGAAAGGTCTTGTGGGGTTTGGAAACGAAGATTTCCAGTACTAGCTGTAGGACTACGAGTTAAATTAGACAAAGCCTTGGTTATAATTATGGCAACAGCTGTGCTGCATAACATATTGTGTCAACGAGGAGAAACAGTTCCACCTGATGATCCAGATTTTGTTCTTCCAGCACCTGGGAGGCGCTCTTACAAAAGGGGCAAATAAGGTGTGAACAATCGAGTACTCCTTAGCGAAATAGAACCAGAGAACTCCTAATAAACTCACTTTAGGAATCTTATTTAGTTTATAGTGAGAAAAAAGTTAAATAATAAAACCATGTTTTTATTAAGTCATAGTTTTATTTTTGTTTTCTCCTCCTTAATTGTGATAGTAATAACCTAGTTTTTATTTACTCCTGCTTTAAAATTTCATTTTTGATTTTCAAGTCCATCTCAAAAAATTTTCTTGTTTCTTCACTCTCTTCAGCAGCAAAATTAACCTTTTGAGCGCCACGCGAAAAACTCACTACCGTGTCCTGTACGCCAAAGCGAAAAGTAAACAAAAATACCTACGAAAAAAACAGTGCTGCCAAGAGTTGATATATCGATAACACAAAATAACTTGTTTTTGTTGGTTTTTTATACAATAAATGACTCTTTATAATCGGGTATGTTTTATTTAATCTTGTGCTGTCTTCCACTCTTTTTATATATGTACTTTGTACATAAATAAAAAAAGAAACAATAACAATAAAATAGTAGTAAACCACAACACTATTCTCCATCGTGATGACGTCATCACGACGACAACGGCGTAGCTGACCTTTCTTTTTAATTTTAGAAGGGCGTGTCGCACGTTGTGTATCGATTTCAAAATCGATCTAACCAAAATATACAGACATCGATTCTAAATATTTTATGGCGAGGCGTAGGCCAAGTGAATCACAGAAGAAAAGTCTTACGCTCTTATGACAATGGGGGTTTCATATGATGCTGATGTTGCTAAATGATTTTGAAATTGAGAAGAGAAATCGCACAACACAAAATGAAAAATTGCTCTTCATACCTTAAGTAAAGAAAACACATTTATTATTTGTAATTATATATTATTAAAATAAAAAAGGTACATAATTATTCACTAATCAACAATTGTATATAGGTAATTATTCGCACTAGAAAAATCAGTCTTATAATATTAAAATATTGGTCATGGAATAAAAAATCAGTAATTATTATAAAAATCAACAAATGGTACATAATTATAGACAAATCAACAAATGTATATAATTATTCACACTAGAAAAATCAGTCTTATAATATTAAAATCTTGGTCAAGGAATAAAAAATCTGTACTTATTACAGAAATCAACAAATGGTACATAATTATTCACTAATCAACAATTGTAAATAATTATTTACCCTAGGTCTAGTCTTAAAATATTAAAATCTTGGTCTTTAACTCAATCAGTACTTAATATAGAAAACAACAATTAAAAATAATTAATAAATTATAGGTCCAAAGCAAGTTTTCTAACGTGGTAGAGCCATGCTGCAGTTATATTACGAGAAAGTAGTTGTAGCACGAATGGGTCGGCTCAACCGGGGAAGAACCACGCTCTCACGGAATACCGGCGTCAAATAGTAGCTTAATGCTGCTGTATTTCGTATGGCAAGTGTAGAGAACCGGAGACCCTCTTTACTGGAAACGAGGCATTCCATCTAAGTCCTCACGGGTGAGAGCGCATCTGCATTTTGATTCGTAATCGAGGATAGATGTAAATGTCTATGGGCCACAGCAACCACTTACCATCAGGTGGACTGCGTGCTCGTTTATTACCCTATGCTATAAAAAAGAAATTAACCGTAAAAAACTATAAAGTGTATTCCTACCTCATTGAGGTAGAGTTAATCGAAAATGAAAAACTTTGGTTTCATGATAATTTTAGGCATGATATTGCTCAAAACATGGCGCCGCACACAAATAAACATTGCAAATTTTACATGTGAAACGAGTATTTTTTTACGTTCTTTTTTAGTAGCACATTGTTTGCATCTTTGGTATTTTCCCATTCGCGACGGCATATGATTTGCTGCGTTTTCCGGTATTTTACGAAGGGGATTGTCGCTGCTGCTTCTTGCTATTGACCTGGGTTGTTCCAAAACATTAGTAGTGTGGTACCGTTCTATCAATTGTCGAATGACGGCCAGTTGGAATTCAGAAAATTTTAAATTCGGCGTACCCTTAATTCGTTTGAAACAATAGAACGCATTTAAAACGTGCATATCAAATATATGGAAAAATAATTTCTTGTACCACTTTACGGTTTTACGAATGCACTGCAATGACGACAATAGCATGTCTGCGGTATCGACACTTCCCATATTTTTAGAGTAATCTAAAATAGCTTTTGATATCATTACAGAGAGTCCAGTATTCCTATTTTCTCTCATTGATGGTTCCATGTGACTGTCATGGATAGTAGACAATATGTATATATATTTTTTATCCTTCCATTTCAGTGCCATCAATGGTGCAGAATACTTCACTTCCATTTCATGCAATTGGAGTCTACTCTTAAGTATGCCTTTTCTTTTTTTGTTTACTGTGCCACAGGCAAATATGCCATGCTCGTAAAGATATTTAAATAATGAAGGGCTTGAATACCAATTATCAACATATAAATGTCGATTAGAGCCTAGGAAGTCTTTGAGTAAAGAATTAACAACAGCTCCCCCGACGCCTAAATTACAAGGGTCAACAATATCTGTAGCTACGCCACAGTAAACAATAAAATCAATAATAACACCGGTCTTTACATCACACAAAACAAATAATTTAATCCCAAACCTGTTTCTTTTTTTTTTGGCAGATATTGTTTAATTGATAACCGACCTTTAAAAGGTACACTTTCGTCAATACATAAATTCTTAAACGGTGTTATGCAACTTTTGAACTTTTGTCTTGCGTGATTTACACATCTTGCTATCTTCGATAATAATTCATTTTCTTCGTTCCTTAACGAAAAATTAGCATCCCCAGAATCATACAGAATCTGTTTCTAGACATTAATTTAGAAAATATAGGTGCTTGGAGTAATATATCACTAGACCAATGCTCTTCAATAGATAAATGACGGTTCCTAGTCATGAGCAATTTCCGCAACCGTCACATCATACCATCTCTGTAAACGGGAATGCATTCGTAAATTTACATTTAACAGAAAGTAATTGTGAAAAGTATTGGTCATTTCAAGAACCATCGATATAAACGCAGTGTCTACAAAATATTGGAACACATTAATTTCACTTATATCCTCGGATATGACAAAATTAAAGCCAGACTGAAAATCATCAAAGACTGGAACTTCGGGTGTAGCTGATTCCGTAGTCCATTGAAACGATGGTGCTGGCTCACTACTACTATTACGGTCCTGCTGAGATGTCGAAGGTCCAGTTTGATGTTAGTGAGCGCTGCTATTCACCTGTAAAACCAGAAAATTTGTTGATTTTTTTGCTTTTTACATACACAATTTAAGGCTGAGATACAAGTAGCATTTAAAAGTTACGAGAGTTCTTGGCAGTCCGGCGATCTCAGGGGCTTTGAAGAGTAATCCTCGCCTCACGTAGTTAAGGTAAAAATTTAATTTAAAACATTGACCGTTTGTCAAGTAACGAAAATTTTATATTTTATATATTTACTCGTGGTAGGAAAAATGTACCTAAAAATTTAGTTATCATTATTGTAAGTAATTATATTAAACTATTTATCGTAATGTTCGCGACTGTCTCTTCTTCTAATAGATACGATTAACAAAACACACACATCCCTATGGCGCAGTACTTTGGTATAGTCCATGCTGAAGTACCTATACCGTGTAGATCGTATAGTGTGCTGTGACTGTGAGTCGGTGCTTGTGTTACTTATTTAATTCTGTATTCTCGTTTTTTTTTTATTTTGGATAATAGCAAATCGTCAGTATAAAATCGGTAAGTTAAATTGGAATATTTTAAATTTATATACTTTTTTTTGTACATATCTAATTCGTATATTACGTAAGTATCTGGTAAGAAATATATTATGTATTTTCAGTAAATATGATCGTACCTGAATCGGAAGACTATTGCTTCGATGAAGACTTAACTCAAGGTCAAGGTCGTTTTGCTGGCGGACAGTCTACCAGCAAAACGACCTAGTATTGATGCTTCAAATTCAGAATTTATATGTTCTCAATCTTGGTCTGAAGCAAAATACTCCCCAACCACCACAAAAGACATATCGACCAATACAAATTTAGAGATGTCTGAAAGTAGCACCCAAACATCTGTCCATGACGACATTAATAAACTCAATATGGCAAATGAAGCTTTTGGTGCATTTGTCGGCCAGGAACTTAATAATGTGCCGATTATAAAACGCCGCTACATTATGTATCAAATTATTAAAATAATAGAAAACAACTCATAAAATCGCTAAGCAGGTACGGATTGTATAATACATATTTTTCCTTTATTGAAACTGTCACTAAAAACATATAAGTACTAAATTATGTGCATATATTTATTTCTACTTGGATATTTTCATTTTTTTTATTTATTAAGGTAGGTAACTTTTGTACGGCTATACTGTAAGACGCGAAAGTGTTAGTAACAAAAAAAGAACATCGCCGCCGAGAACAAAAGAGCAATTTAGTACTAAGTCGACACGCTATTTTAAATCTTAATGTTTTACCATTACATTGATTTTTAGTCTACTCACAATACTACTCGAAACGATTGTAATACCGAAAGATAGAAAGTCGATATACTATTTTGGACCTTAATGCTTTTTCATTAGGTTGATTTATGGTCTACTCACGGTACCTACTTTTCGGAAGGATTATGGTGAAATATGGCTTAAGATATTTATTTCGCTAAACAATATTACCATTCGCTTTTTGACAGAAAAAAGTATCTACTAGTTGCAGTATAAAAGTAAACGAATATGATGCGTTATTCTAAACTCGAAAACAAAAACATTAAAAAATGTGCTCACAAGAGTCGCCCGGGAAACAGTTCCATCATGTATCGAACTTATTATATTTAAAATTAAACAAAATATTATAAAATAATAGATACATAAAATAGGCAATATGCATGTTAGTAAAATAAGTTTAATTTATTAGGAACTTAAGACACTTACCTCACTTAAATCTTCAGGTAATGATTCAGATTCCGAAAATTCATCATCGTCGACGCTTTCCAAAATCCGAATGATTTCTGAGGCTGAGGAATCGTTCATGTTGCACTGCACTAATTTTCCCGCTAATCGCTTATGACGTCATCAGCGTGTCGTCTATACTAGACTACGGCGCCCAGTGAACTGATTTTCGATGTCTCGCTAAGGATGCGCCAGAGTTGAGATATTAGATTTATTATGCGAAGATAATTTGATAATATTTTTTTAATTCATGTAGCTAATTATAGTTTTATATTTCTAACCTTTTGTTTTATCTAAATATCAATAATAATAGAAAAAAAATAACACGTTTGAGCTTAATTTTGAATAGTTTTCAATAAATTTATGCCTAACGCATTACAACACTAGCGGTCTAACATAGACGACTTTGGCGTGCTGGACATAGTATTTGCTTAGATAAAAATCCATTTTTTTTTAGTTCATTGTTTCTTACTACTTGTGGCTCTAGGAGACTTGTTTTATATACTCACATGTTACTGAGTTATTCTTTTTTTGAGGGGTGTAGAATTAAAATACCAGTAATAATTTTCCAATGTCTATATTTCATATTTTTGTGGGCCGGGTTTTTTGTCAACTATACACGTCGTTGGCGCTCAGGGCACGCAGGTGCTGGTCACGTATAGACGACTTTGGCGCTCAAAAGGTTAATCTGCATTTCGGTAGCTTTTCTTTTTGTTTTTAGAAATTCTTCTAGCGATGAAGATGGTAGAGCCGGTCTGCGCTTGGAACTCCAATTCTTACTTTGAGTAAGAGAAGTTCCTACATCCTCTTCTCTCTTATTCATTGCCCCTAGAGGTGCAGATTTTGGAGTTTGCAGCAGTTTTGGAGTGTAGTCTCCCCAATCCTTTAAAATAAAAATATAAATTTGTAATGTTTTCACAAAATTACTAACTTATTTAATAGACTTTTAATGGGTTAGGTAACTCAACTAATAGTCGGACTCAATAAAAATTTAGAAGAAATACTTTAGAATATATCAGTGTTGCCAACTTGACGGGTTTCCCGTTAGATTTGACGGGACAGCGAGGTTGGCAACGGGAAAAAATTGTGTTTAACGGCTAACGGATTTTTTTAACGGGACAGCAAAATTTATATTTTTTAGATTTGTTTTCGAAATAAAAATAATTTGGAAACGGCTAAAATCAAATTATAAATTTATTCATTTTTTTAGTTTAAAAATACGAAAAATGTGCAATAGAATGAATGATTGACACTTTTCTAACGTATTTGACGGGATTATATTGTCCTCTACAACGGGAGCTAGATTTTAATGTTGGCAACACTGGAATATATTATTTTAATATTGCTTTTAGGTTACATACAGCTGTGTCTCCTTGTGATTTATCATCATTTTGTACGCTTGTATCTACATCTATTGACAAAGGCATGGTCATGGACTTAGAATATATAGGGGCAGGAACAAATATGTCTGTTTCATCAGGAACTGAAAAAAAAAACATTATTGATAAATTAATATTATTTATTAAATAAAATTTAGAGATACCACTTAAGTGATGCTGTTCAGTCAAAGACGTACGTTTAGACATCCAGACGCTCCACTTCAAGACCCGGTACTAGTTTCAGAATCATTTATACAATTTTTAGAAAATAAAAGAATAGGAGTGGTGGAATCAGGCGGTAAAGGACAAAAGAAGAAGCACAATATACCAGCGGGTAAAAGCATATCTGCAGAAGATATACAAATACAGGCTAGCACATCAAGAGAACCTGAGCATTCTATTAAAAATAAGACAGCAAAAACACCTAAACGATAACCTAAAAAAATATCAAAGCTTCTTCGAGTGAAAGCGATGACGAAGGTGAAATTCAGTATGCTTCAGACTCGACCATTAAGGGTACACTAGTCACTCGTTCTTCCATACAAACGTAGTCTGGCGATTACTCCACTGCTTGATGGTGTACATACAAAATAAAAAATGATTTCAATTTGTCTCATCATTATCTAGCCCTGTATGGAAACAAAAAAGTAAAAAAAGAATATGTTTAAAAGTTATAAGCGTCGAAAATTCCGAATTTCAACACTATTTTAACACATCTTTGGGCGGAAATAAATACCATAAGAAGAACGAAAATTGCAAAACAGTTACCATACAGGGATAGATTAGTTGTTTATTTTGAACAGATACATTCAATAGATTTTTCATGACATCCAGACTTCCAAAGGTCTGTTTATAAAATTTCGCGCGCTCCTTTTTGTTGTAAATCATCTTGCCTTTCGCTACAAATGGTTTCCCCGATCAGTGGGACAGACGGAGGGGGGCGCAGAGCACACCTGCTCACTAGGTTAGCCGCTGCTATCTATTTATGGTTGTAATACCTACATATCTATATCTTTATTTAGAAAAATTGCTTCCTGTTGTTCGTGTCCACTTGCTGAAGCCGGGATGAATATAGCTGGTAAAATGTACCCATAAGTTTGTTGAAGCACATGTAGTTAAAATTGAAAACAGGTAGGTACATAATAATGAACTTTCGATACAGGTAGTACATTAGGTACTTAACTACTTTAATTTGTCAACTAACGAAAACATCTCATTGATAAGCACGATTGTCGAAAATCTTAAAATTATCCATAAATTTAATTAGAATAGGTAATTTTTAGATTTTCGATAATCGTGCTTACGTATAAGAATCTCATATCCTAATATACCTAATGTAATTTATGTAAGTACATAAGAATTAAGAGCCGTGGTAGCTCAGATGGTTAGCGCTCGCTTTAAATTTCACAGTACGCGAGCAAACCGGGTTCGATCCCCGCCGGCACCAATGAAATTGTTAATTGCAATTTTAAGTGCTGATTTACCACGTGCTCGGCGGTGGAGGAAAACATCGTGAGGAAACCTGCATGTCAGAGAAATAAGAAAAAAATATATTTCGAAGACATGTGAAGTTCGCCAACACGCATTGGGGCAGCGCGGCGGACAATTACTTGCCCTAAAACCCTCTCAGAAATGAGCGGAGGCCTGTGCCCAGCAGTGGGACGTGTATATAGGCTGACTTTACTTTACTTTTACATAAGAATCTAAGAAGGGCAGTCAATGATAAATAAAATTTGTTTTGTAAGTTGTTTTTTTTTTTAAACACTTTAACAACAAAAACATGAAACTAAAAGAAGCACCCGATCTGCCGAAACAAACTCAGAGAGGTCAGTCCAGGTATTACATTGGTCATGTCATACGAGAACCAGGCAGGTGACTAATGGTCCTTTGAAGAAAGAACCATACAGATGTGAGTGGACAACTAAGTACTTTTTAGGATTCCGTACCCGAAGAGTAACCAGCAGGACCCTATTACGAAGCCTCCGCTGTCCGTGTGTCTGTCTGTCAGCGGGCTGTATCTCATGATCCGTAATAGGTAGATGGTTGTAATTTTCACAGAACGTGTATTTCTGTTGCCGCTTTAACAGCATATTGTAAAAATAAATTTGAAATTAAAGGGTTTCCTACTAGAAAAAGAAACGTGTATTTTTGGCTTCTTTGATCGATAGTAATATGTAGTATATATAAATCTTGTAAGATGGTACGGAAGTCGGATTCACACTTGGCAAATATTTGTTTATATTTAACCTTACCTTAAACATACTCATATTTTTATATATAATTTAATATACTACTATATAAGCTACTACTAAATAAAATAGTAGTAGCTTTGCTATGGTATTATAGTATATATTTAATTTACCGATTACAGAATTATACGAACTATATAAAAATTAAGGAGCGCAACAACCTACCTCGGATATTGGGTTATGAATACAGATAAGTACACATAGGATTTAGTTTCTAATTTGTACATATTTTATAGCCTTCGTTATCAATAGCATAAACAGGCCAAGCACCCTAGCCAAAAAACGTTTCGTAACGAATCTCTACAATCGCGCCTTTTATTTGTTTGGACTGACCACCTAACAAGTTCAGTGATGTCATTCCCATACAGTGTTTAGTTCTCAACTAGCGTTATCTACTATCATAAAATAATTCAAAATTTTATTTATATTTCGCTAATTGTGTCTGTACTGTGAATTTGATTTACAATCGATCTCTAAATTGTAGTTTTCTTCTAATTACTTACCTTGTCTAGACGTGTTCTTTCGACTTCTGTAAGGAAGTCTGTGCTGTTAGTCCTATTCCGTTTAGGTACGTTACTATTTTGATAGACGTTTGTGCTTGTCCCTGCAGTGACTCAATTCCTATTGTTGATAACTTTCTAAATACTAAGAGTGCAAACCGCAATTGAACACAAACAATCAATAAACAATTTACAAACTAACATTTTTATTTATTTAATTAACCTACTTAAAAGCCTCACTCACATCAGTCGCGCTGTCGAAAAAGCAGTTATCCTGACACTGGCTGGCATATACTTCGGGGAGTTGCCTGTGGGCTATTATAGCTAACTAGCTATGGTAAGTAAATACCTATTTAGAGAATACGGAGTACCTACAGTAATGTTTGCATAACCTACATAAAATACAAAAACATAAAAAAACATAATTATTTTACACTTTTTTCTGTTTTAGAAGTCTGTTATATTTTTTTAAATTTTTTTTAATGTTTCTATTTTTAGTTGAGAGTTATTTCCCTTTTGTGGGTACAGGCGTGATATTATACTGTGTGGTTGCGTAAAGAATGCATTGATACGCTATAACAGCAATCGCGGTTGATTTTCTGTCATTTATTGAAGAGTTTCCTCGATTTCTCCAAGATCCCATCATCATATCTTGATCTGACCATCATCGATTACCATGGGATCATCTGGAAAGTATATTCTTTCAAACCAAAAAATAATTTTCCAAATCGGTTCAGGCATCTTCGAGAAATCGGGCAACAGAACATACATAACCAAAAAAAAAACAACGAATTGAGAACCGCCTTCTTTTTTTCGAAGTCGTTTAAAAAGTATGTAAAAACAAATCAATGAAATTATTATATAATAACAACATCTACTTAAATTCACATAAGAACTTTTATAATAACAACTAAATTGGGTTCATAATAATAACACCAATTTGTTTCCTCTCTCTTTTCTCTTTTTAAAATACAATACCCCCACAGTAGGATTTTCTCCTGTATCGTGGAGGCAGTTTAAAAACATAAATTGCACAAGGACAAACATCCAGACCCGGGACATTTATTTGTAGGCCATACAAATATTTGTTGCGTGCGGGATTTGAACCCGCGGCCCCCAGCGCAGCTACTCATTGCTAAGTCACTGCGCCAAGAAGCTCATAATTGCCGTTTGAGTTTATGTTATTATTCCAAAATGAATCGCATAGATAGGTACGCGATGACGCCGTCGCGCATTGCGTCACTCGAGTGCGTATGTTTGTGCGCACTAGCTTCTTACTGCTCATCACAGCGTCTATCCCTTTCGCTATTCTATAGGAATTGTGTCACTGCAGGGACAAGCACAAACGTCTATCAAAATAGTAACGTACCTAAACGGAATAGGACTAACAGCACAGACTTCCTTACAGAAGTCGAAAGAACACGTCTAGACAAGGTAAGTAATTAGAAGAAAACTACAATTTAGAGATCGATTGTAAATCAAATTCACAGTACAGACACAATTAGCGAAATATAAATAAAATTTTGAATTATTTTATGATGTCGGCTGAGATAGCATGCATTTAACCCCGCCCACCATTTAGTTCGAGCTATCGACTGGGGCCACCTTAATCTCTCTGATGAATTCATCGTAGATGAATCTGCAGCGGCTGCCATTGATATCCCGAATGCTACGCAGTTTATTCCCAAGCCAGACGATTATGTTTTAGTAGAATATGAAGGCGAACAGTGGTCGGGGAAAGTCAAGACCGTTGATGATGATGGAGCGTTTGTTAGTTGCATGAATCGTTGTGGATTATCATGGAAGTGGCATGAGAAACCGGACTGTATATTCTATCCAATGGAGAAGATTATTTCGACAATCAAAACCCCATCAAAATTAGGCACGAAGCGGCGCGTTGTTTCGAGTACCGGAACTGAAGTATAAATAGGGTTAACCAAAAAAATAAATAATTATATGTACCTACCTATAAACCTATTAAGAAAAATATGATTGATTTCATTTCATTATTGTTTCTTTTATACCAAAAATTTTTATCGTCTTTAATATTCCAAAAATAATAATAATTCTATTACTTAAAGTTCAATTTTAACGAATATTGACGACTTTTGTATAAAAAAATGAAAAACAAACATATTTCAATTCTTACTAATTACAGTTGTTTAATTTTATGCCTTCAACTATGATCCAGAACGCCACAATACGCATTTTTAGTACAAATAATCCGTTCTAAAGTTGCCAATATAACAGGCAACAATGGTCCAAATTGTGATTAAAAAAAAGTTATGTGAACTTTTACTGTTTTATATTTAACATCGATTAGTTAAATTATCACATCTTACTTCATCTAAAAACATTATCACATGTGACATATGTAATTCAATGAATTAGAGGGGAGAGCACAAACTTATGATCTGAAATATCCGGACCATAGTTGTGTAGTTTTACGGTACTTATAATTAATATATGATTGTTTTATGTTCTTAGGTTTTATACATTATTATAGAATTTACTTAAATACATATTTTGACAGTGTTATGTGGATAAATATTCTTTTTAGTTTTTTTATAATAAAGATAGATAGTGTTAAAAGGCTCAGTTTCTCTTCAACTGAAAATACTGAAATGATTATTTTTCAGTAAACGTGATCTCCAATTATTAAGAAGACTGTAAAATTGTAATTAACAAATAAGTTCCCTTATTAAAAAATATAAAGGTTTTTTGGTAACTACAATATGGTTTTCTTTAAGTTTTTTAAGAAATGACTTCCTGACAAAAAAAATATTCAAGGCGCAGGCCGGGCATGACGCGCCGCCGCGACGCCGCCGCCGCTGTGGAAATTACCAGGCCACGCCACCGCCGTGAAATTGGCCATCGGTGCTCATATCTAGTCCACTGCGACTTTATGTCTAATATGTCGATCTGATCCCAGCCAAAAGCAATGAAATTAAGAATTTTTCCGGTTCCTCCGGGAACATCAAGGAAATAAATTCCAAAAGATTCACTGTTCACGATTCACAGCTTCTATCAGTATCGTGCGCAATTCTTTGTTGTTGATTTAATTGTGGAACATTTGTACGAACTGTTTCGGCCAATGCTTCAATGTCGTACTGTTGTTCTCTTTGCAACTCGTGGTTTAATGCATTGTGCATTAATCATATTTATTTAATATTTATCTGATTGATCTTCCTTTTTACTGGCGGGAGGAAGAAGCGCGTAATTTTAAATTAAAATTTCAATAGTCTAATTGTTTTATAATAGTTTCAACTTCGAAGGAAAACGAACTGTTTTTATACGAAATAAATAGAAATGCCGTCTGACAGTGACGGCATCAATAAAGCCATGGATCACGACGCGGGTGGGAAAAGAAAACCGCCAAAACGTAGTCAAAATCTGCAGCGGGAAAATGATGATTTTTATTAGCCATTTTACGAATTTGTAGTCGTGGAAGGAAACTGGTGACCCCGAGAAGAACATAGCGTACAAAGAACATCGAAAATGTGGCAAGAGGTTAGCACGGACGCAGCTAAAAGCAGCACTAGTGGCAGTGAAGCGGTACTGTGCCGAGTGGGCACTAAGATGTCGCCATTTTGGCCCGAGAAACCGACGCTTTGGTTTGCACAGTTGGATTGCCAATTTGCATTAGAGAATATTACATCGGATGTCACAAAATATTATCATGTTATATCGGTGTTAGATCCGAAAATTGCTGCGGAAGTCGAAGATCTAATAATTAGACCACCGGTGAACAAGAAATACGACACACTGAAACGTGAGTTAATTGCCGGACTATTTGCTTCAAGAAGCGAGCAAATTAAACAGTTGCTCCTGACCGCCACAAATTAAATTATAAAAGAGTTTTTCCTGAGTTAATGGGAATGGCTGAATACACGGTTTTTATTGAGAGTCGTAAAGGAGTTAAATTAGGAAATGCGAATCCCTTGATATTGGCGGGAATTTTCAAAAACGAAATCAAAGAGTCACTAATATAAGAAGAATAAGCGCTTCTAAAGTAGGGGTGGTATTTGCGCGGGCGATTAACGCCAATGACTTTTTAAAAAATGAAAGCTTTCTAGAGGAGTATGATTACAAGGCATTTATACTAGCAAGAGCGGTGGAAACGATCGGAGTATTCAGGTATGTTCCCGTCAGCATAGGTAATGAAGAACTTTTAAAAAAACTGTAAAAAAAAATTTAATGGACAGTAGTTTCTCTAAGTGTAACATCTTTGTCAACTAACTTACCTGACTTTATACATCCGAATTTATTTCAATATAGGGTGCATCAATATATTGCCCCGCTTTTACAATGTTTTAAATGCTTTAAATTCAATCACGGATCGAAAATTTGTAAATCAGTGCAACGGTGTTCAATATGTGCAAATGAACATCGGTACACTGAATGTAAGGAAAACGCGGTAATTAAATGCATAAATTGTAGTGGCCCTCATGTCGCAATTTCTAGAGATTGTCCAATAAAAAAAATTGATGAAAATGTAATAGGTCTACTTATGCTAAAGTCTTACAAACAAAACAAACTCAAAATTTATACAACAATTATAATGCAAATTTCCCTTCAACGCATACAAAAAAAAAACAATGGATTCAAAAACAGTAGATCAATCACAAGTTAAATCTAATGACACTCCTAAAGTGCACAAATCAAAGACGGAAACTACCCAAACTAATACTAAAACTAATAATAATTACACTCTTATTGACCAAATTATAACAAATGACAATATTTTGAAAGCAATTATTGGAGCATTGGTGGCTATGGGCAACTCAGGCTGTGAACTGACTACATCAAGTATAAAAGAAATGCTTATTACTAATCTTAAAAACAATGAATAAACAATTTATTCGAATTTCACAATTTAATATACAATCTGTTAATAATAAAAAGCCTTTGCTTATTAATTATCTAGTTGAGAATGATATAGATATTTACCTGTTAAATGAAACTTAGCTGCGAGAGAATAGAACTATCAACATTGCAAACTAAAATTTCATTAATCAGAATGGAAAAATGGACGTGGAATAGTAGCAATATTAATTAAATATTTTGTTGTCCCTACAATGTTCTATGATTATATGCAGTCTGTAGCTATAACCCTTACTACAAGTCTAGGTAATATACCCATTTTATGTGTCTTCGCCTCACCTAGTGGAGAGCGCTTTAAGGTTAGAAGATTAAAACAAATTATTAATAGTCTACCTGCGCCACTGTTGCTCTCAGGTGACTTAAATGCTCATAATATTGCTTTTGGAAGTCTCACAACAAAAACTAGAAGCACTGATATCTATAACATGTTGGACAAATGTGATCACTGCATATTAAATAATGGATCTCCAACTACAGTAGGAAGCATTAATTTTAATCAATCTTCTA
Source organism: Parnassius apollo (assembly GCA_907164705.1). NCBI lineage: Eukaryota > Metazoa > Arthropoda > Insecta > Lepidoptera > Papilionidae > Parnassius > Parnassius apollo. The sequence continues at coordinate 52,982 of CAJQZP010000901.1, forward strand.
TTCATCTTTCATGTGTTAGTCCTTCTTTAGTTCCTTTTTGTGATTACATGTACATGATGATCCTATGGGTAGTTATCCCTATCCAACCATAGTCGACTTATATACTTGTGTTGAAAAATATGATAAAGGAGAACCTTGTGAACGTTTCAATTATAAAAAAGCAGACTGGTCAAAGTTCCAGGCTGAAACAAAAAAAGTTTGAAAACTTCACAATTGATACATCCAATTTGCTTGATACTTATGAAAACTTCTGCACCACATTTCTTGAAATAAGGAAAGACTGTATACCTATAATTTCCAAACCTAATGTGTTTGTTATGAGAAAACTGTTTGGAAGCTGTAAAGAAAAGTAAAAATGCTCTAAGATTTATTTATTTATTTATTCACAAATTGCGTTACATGTGACTTAGAGACTAAACAAAACATGCAAGTTCTAACAATCACGTGCACCTCGAAAGGCATAGCAATGAACAGGAGAGGGGCAGACATTTAAAAATTCTTTTCCTCAATATGTTCATTAATTGAATAATAACTTTTTTTTAATAAGTATCCGGAAAGAACACCGATTCCTACCAAGGATGATACGTGAGGCTATTGAAATTAAAAAACATCCTAATTTCAATAGAGAAGGAGGCTGGGTACTACCACCTGCTTGGGATCCTATAATCAATACAATTAAAACTAAACCCAAGCATACCACTGCAAGACCTCAAGACATAGTCAGTTCATTTTGCATAGATCGGACCATAAACAATAATTAAAAAAGCTGAAGGTACTCCGGGTTTAACAATGACATCGGGACGTCAGTCATCTCAGTCCCCCGTGACCATGGGTGCTGGAAAGCGCCCTAAACGTCGGGAATTAAAAATAAAAAGTAAAAATAAACGCGATAAAATCCGTAAAAGTAGTTTTAATCATGTGCAATGTTCGCGTAAATATAAGAAATCAATAAGTATCTCTTTTAAAGATCTTATGAATTTATTAATATTTGTTTCGGCTTTTATGTATTCCGGCAATTTATTATAAATTTTTATTGACATCGAGTAAGGACCTGTACTGTGTAATTTTAATTTAGATTTTGCTTGCAAAAGGTTATTGTTATTACGAGGTTACGTTGTGTCGGGGCGCGTCTATGATTTTGGTGTAAAAACTTGGGTGTCTTTTTACAAATTTACATATTTCTAATATATATAGGCACAGTAATGTTAGAATTTTGAGACTTTGAAAGTGAGGTTTACAGCTTTCTCTTTGTTTGATATTTGCAAGTACGTGTATACATTTTTTTTTGTAAAATAAAAAGTTCGTGTGATTCTACACTGTTGCTCCTCTGCTTGTGATAGGCTGTCACTGCCGTTTTTAAATTTGTAGATTTTTTAATTCTCTTAAAGCATATATAAATTGTGATAATTTTAACTTATTTTTTTGAATATGTGATTTAAAATTAACATTCGAATCTATATTTATACCCAGCAAAGAAAAATTTTGAACACATTCTAATTTTGTTTGATTATATGTATAATTTATCTCTAGTTCATGTTTTTGTCGTGGTCTGAATTGTATTAGTTTAGTTTTTTTGAAATTGACTTCTAAATTATGATCACTTAGCTATTGTTTTACTTTATTTATAATTATGTCGATTCTTTCATTAAGTTAGGTACCATTGATATAAGGGAACACAACGGAAAAATCGTCGGCAAACATCACACAAAGCTCATCAATAATCTTGGGGAGGTCATTGATGTAAATAAGGAAGAGGACACATCCGAGTACGGACCCCTGAGGGATAGAGTCCCGCACCGGCTGGGCCCTCGACCTGACACATGTTATGGTTTTTGAATCTTGATCTACATTTTCTATTTCGACGTACTGTGAACGATTGCTGAGAAAGGAAGCAAACCACTTATGAGCTACAGGCCACGGATACCAATGTCATAAAGTTTATTTAAGAGAATTTATATTTAATAAAGATTTTGTCATGTCAAATAAAATTCCTATTGCGTATTTCTGTTTGTTTAATATGTTCAAGACTTCATTAAAATATTTAAATGCGGCCAGGGTTGTCGAGCGGTATTTTCTAAAACCATTTTAGGCGTCGTCGAAAATACTGTACGTTTCACAAAATGAGTATAATCGTTTGAACATAGCTCTTTCAAAAATTTTTGAAATTACGGGTAAGAGTGCAATGGGTCGCTAGTTATTGGAGTCCGTTTTTTTGTCTTTTTTATGTATTGGCTTTATAATAGCAATTTTTAGTAGGTCAGGGAATACTCCTTCAGAAAAGGATTGATTTATAATTAAAGTTAACGACGGAACTATTTCTTCGGCACATTTTTTAATAAGAGCGGACGAAAGCTCATCAACACCGAAGCTAGATTTTAATTTTAGTTGTACCAATGTCATTACCTCTCGTTCATCAACTGTGGTTAAGAACATCGAGTGCAGGGAGGCGCGCATAACCGGACGGCACGCGTAGGCGCGAGCGCACCCTACCTCTCGCGCCGCTCCCGACTGACGCGAACAGATCGTTAAAAACATTAGAAACCTCATGCGGGTCAGATATTGGTTTATTGTTGATATGCAATTTAATATTTTCATTATATTTTTTTTACCTTAACATGCTTCGTTTTTTCATTTATTATTTGCCACATACATTTAATTTTATTAGTTGCTTTATTCATTCTTTTAATTGATTGTAATTGTTTTGATTTTATAACCTTTTTCAAATATTTTTCATATTGTTTGTAATAAATTTTATTTTTCGGATACATAACATGAATTTTTAGTAATCTTTTATGTTTACAAGATTTTTTAATACCGTATGATAGCCATGATTTATATCGTTGTTTATTATAAATTTTTAATCGTTTATGTGGAATACAATATTCTAGTGCATCGTGTAAAATTTTATTTAGTGAATTGTAATTTCCGTCAACACTTTTATTATTACAAATGAACTTTTGCCAGTTTGTATTTTGTAAATATTGTTTGAATTTATTTATATTATTTTCATTGTATATTCTTTTACATATATAAAAATAAGGATTGTTATTTTGTTCTGATGGAACATTTTTTAATTGTAGCATTGCACATTTGTGGTCTGAAAAGCCTAACTCTAATACCGTAGCACTTACGTTTTTTTGACTGAAATTTGTAAATATCAAATCTATACATTTTTCCAGGCGTGTGGGTTCTTTTATAAGTTGCTTAAAATTTGACTCTAGCATAGTATTTAGGAGTTCAGATGATTGTTTCGATTTTACTAATGTATTCACATTAAAATCGCCACCAATAATAATTTTTTTATCTTTATATTTTTTTATGATATATTGAAGAATTTGATTAAATTGACTGTAAAATATGTCTGTCTCTCTACTGTTCCAATATAATGTAATTAACAATATATCCAATGCCGAAAGTTCAACAGTACAAACTTCAATAATATATTCAATAGAATATCCGTTCGTTCAACGTATTCGATGTTGTTTTTTAGTAATATGCACACACCGCCGCCGATATATTTTTCTCTGTGGAACGCTGCAGCCAAGTGGTAACCGCTAAGTTGCACGTCTGAGGCCTTATTTTTTTGTAAGCCAGGTTTCGGAGATACAAATTGCTTGGTATTCATTTTTGTGGTCATCCAGGAACGATTCTAATAAATCTCTCTTATTAAATAAGCTTTGCATGTTTTGAGAAATAATGTTAAAAGTAGGTGCTGCGATGCTCACGAAAGTTATAATTTTCTTTATTTATGTTTTTCGAACGTCTATTATATTCTCTTTGATTCGTTTTCTCACTTTCAGTGTTTCCTGATTTCGATGCATCATTCACTTCGACATCGACATGTGACTCATCATTATTAGTGTGTTTATATTCCTTGCCGTTAATCAAAAGTTTATTATTCCTCAGTATAGCATTAAAAATGTAAAATGTACCCTTAACCGACGAGCATGTATGCGTAGATATATGGATGTAAAGGAGGCGAAAGAGGTATGTCAGGATCGTGTCAAATGGAAGTCCGTGGTCTCTGCCTACCCCTCTGGGTGACAGGCGTGAGTGTTTATGCTTTATGCTAATTATGTATTTAATTATTAATTATTAAATGTTTGTAATTATTAAAATTAATACTTAAAATATGAAAAATAAGCAGCCATTATATACTCCGTTCTCGTTTGTTTTCTGGCTTCTCTTTGTTCGCCTTGTTTTCTGGCTTCATGCATTAAATTTCTTAACTTTTTCCGTACCTGGCGTGAAGTTTCGTCCAGGTTTTCTGTGATTGCAAGTCCTGTATTTCTAAAATATAATTTGTTATCAAGGATATAATTAACCATTTTTTTTGCTTATTAGTTCGATAACAAGTTGTCTTCTATTTCCCTTCTTTCCAAGTCGATTTATACTTTCTATATACTCTTCCAAATTAATATTTAATAAATTCTGAAATATGTAAGTCACACGGTTATGCAGTTCGTGTTCAGTCTCCCAGTAGTTTTCATCCAATCCGTATAGAACAAACTTCCTATTATTTTCGAAATTGTACAACCATTCTGCTTGCAGTTTTGTTTGTAGTGACTTTGTTCGCTGTAATTCGTTAATTTCTAACTGCAATCTATTTGTTTCATTCTGGAGATCTTTTATTTGTGTGTTTAGTACGTTTATTTCTGTTTTCATAGTATGTTGTTCTGCAGATATAGTATTTATATGTAGTGATATTTCATTTGTTACTGTAGTTGACATTTCTTGTAATAACATAGTTTTTAATTCTGATAATAGTGTATTCTTATTGTTTTCCAGTTTTTTTTCTAAAAGTTCTTCTATTTGGGTAAGCAGTAGTGAGTCAATTTGACAGTTGTAATTTTTCAAGTTGTTCTCCGTACACGTATTCCCCAGAATACTTTTATCATCATCATAGACCATGGTTGTATCATACGAGCTTGTTGTTTGCTTCCTTCTCATCGTCACATTAACCTCAGTTGTCGGTGATTGTTGTGGTTGAAGGCTATTTTGAATGCGAACCGGTGTGTTTGTATTTCCAGTTTTGGGCATTTTACAACGACAAGCCTGGCATTTCCAATTTTGTTTGTGTTCAGCGCTCATCGTATTATTAAATCGCACAACAGTAACATTTGCGCAATCTAAATCATAGCTTGATTTACAAAGTGAGCAGGTTAAATATTCTCTCTTCGGAAATTTTTGTAAACAACCAGCGCTTGTGGTCGCCATTTTAAAGAATTCCTCAAACGAAGCGAAAAAACGAAAAAGACAAATTCAACAGGCGTCCCTTGGGTTTGAACTCGCAGCTAAAAGAATGTACAATGAGCAGTCCAATACCGGCCACAACGCTGTAAGCGATTCACTTACTTAAAGTTAAAGTAAGCAAGTAGTTGTTAAGTAAATAGAAAATTCGATGACTTCGGGTACTTCTTCGTTCAAAGTCCGTTTATTAGCTGGCAAAAAAGTACCTTCATTATTTTTGTTGATTATTTGAATTTGTGTACACTTATTTCACTTCAATAAACCGATTCTATTTAAATATTGATTGTTCACTTTGAAAAGTTCACACCGGTAAATTTTTTGCGTTTGTTTTTATTAACTTTCTTGTTCATAGTTCACATGTAAACAGCACTTTTTCATTGGGTTTCACACACCACTATACTGAATTTCGTTTTTATTTCCTTTTTTATGAATAAAATACCAAGATAACAATATTCACTGATAATTTTGTCTGTCTTTATAATTTTTTAATGCTTTGCTTTTGTAATTTTTAATATGATAAAGAATTTTGAAGAAATACTATTTATTTGAATATTTTTCCGCGGAGCTAATGCGTAACCTGTCGCGCCCTCTGCCCATAGTGTAGTGAAATAAACGCGATAAAATCCGTAAATTCCTAATTTTACAAATTAAATCCTACTATAGAAAATAAAAAGATTGATGCCTTCAAAAAAGATTAATAAGTGAAAAAAAGAAAACAAGTTGGAGACGAATTTGATTCATTTAAGAGATATACTCCAATAACTTATATCCGGAATTATATTAAGCGATTTAAAAGGGTATAGGCAACGCCACGAGTCATGGAAGTGTGCCGAACCGAAAAATAGGTGTCGGCACGGTGAGGTGTGAGGTACGGGGAAGCGAAACCATAGCAACGGGCGACGCGCTACTCCCAAGTAGTTTCTCCCTGCGTCCCGTCGCCCGCGCACCTTCTTGTGTCGTCTTGTGTACTATCGATATCGAAAGTGTTAGCGACTACCTGTTATAAAATTTTAAACTTTTACGATTATTTTTGTACTTTTAAAAATATTGTTCTATAATATTTTCAAATAGTGTGCAAAAATTTATTACTTTATAAATTATTTTGGGACTATTTAAAATGGCGTATTTCGTAGTATATTGTATAAAGTTGTAAATATTTAGTTATTTTCTACAAGATGATTTTATTTTGCAAATTATTGCATGTAAAATATCCTTATAATCGAAGACTATCGCATAGTATAGTTTAAACAGCAATAACAAATACAAAATATTTTATTTCTTTAAATAAGTGTACATAAAATGCAGAATATTCTTTAGAAGCATTTAAAACCTAACGATGATATATAAAAATATCGTCCAGTTTTCGTGGAGACTTTGATGTGTAGTTATAATGTTGACCTTTGACTTTTTACATATTAAAATGCCATAATAAAATTTTAATTTTTTTTGCATGATTGTACATGAAGGGTACAGGGGCAAAACAAGAAATGTCACAAAAACAAAAAGTTGTGTAATTAACATTTCTATATTTCAAAGTTAACAATTTTCTTAGGTATGGCTTAAACTTATACACTGCTAATAAAAAGTTAAGTTTACCTTTTAAAGTGTTAATTTAAGAAAGAAAAAATACTTTTATGGAAATAAAAAAATTGAAAATAATAAAAAATTAAAGTAGTTCACTTTTACAACATTTGAGCATTTTTTCATGTATAGATTTTTTTTTTAAAATTGTAAATTTTCTTATGTGTTTACCTATTCCTACCTCAATCACCTCAAAGGGTTTGGGTCTTTGGCGACTTACTCTCAGCAAATCATACCACTGGTATAGAACTTCAATGTGAGCTTTTAGATTGATTATATTTTTATCGCATTCTAAATACGAATGTCCTCGTATTGGATAAGTAATTTTGATAGAATCTAAAAGTTTCATTTTATGGACAAAAAAATGAATAAACCTTATCACTGTGTAGTTCTTGTTCTGTTCACCTGCTGAATCACAAAATATTTCTAAATGCTTTACACGACTATCCAGGTGGTTTGTTAAATATTGAAACAGAAATGAAACCACTTCATCTGAACCCTTACGTCCACAGGTTTCTGGATAGGTGTAAAAATAGGAGCTTGCATCACCCAATGCATGAATATTAAAAGAGTACATTAATAATTGACGTTTGTAATAGACATCGCTTGTGGTGATGTTTGGCAACGACACATTCTTCTGGTAGTCCATGGCAATTGCTTGAAATTCCACATCTGTTTTGCTCTTGATTCTTGCATTTTTTCTTACGATCATAAAATGTTTGAGCCTTTTTCTTGCGCAAATTGTTCAGAATAGTTAACCGATTCAGTTCTATAATATTTCCTTCAGCTCTCAATGCCTTCGCTTTTATTTTGAATTCATCACAAGCACTACAGGTATCAGTCCTGGGATAGTCAAATGATATATTAATCTCTGTATTAAAGATGATTCTGTAAGTTTCATAATATACATGATTTTGTGGCTCGTATGCATCTAAATACAACTTATACATTTTCTTTATGTTTAGGTCCTCAGGTAGATATTCTTTTTTTGTATCATTCAAGCTGTAGTGACTTTGCCGTCCTTTAAAGGATTTTATATGATTACATATCAAATCTTTAATGTTATTGTCTAATATCTTGTTTGAACCTGACTTGCCTCTTTTGTCACTTGGTGCAGTACCTGACATTTTCAATGAATTTTGAAATAATATGGATAAAAATGCTTTGTAGCAAACAGGTTCTTCTTTTGTCTCATCATTTTCTATCACCCTCACTTTGTAAGTGAAATGCGTTTGATGGAAATTAGCATCCATTTCTTCTGTTTTTCTACTTCGCCTCCTTTTTTATTGAACACACATTCATCAAGGCACATAAGTATATATTTTGTTCATCTGTATAGTTCATGCTGTTGAAGTCTTTAAGCAGTTTTGCACGTTGCTCTGATGATATTCTATCAAAACATTTCAATCTTTTACACCTGCAATCATCTCCTGGCTCGTGCGCGTAGAAACTCTCAATTTTTTCATCACTTCACGCAAAATTCCTGTTTTCTTTCGTTTCTTTGTGTTATGCACAAAAGTGTTATTGATTTCTTCATCACTATTACTCATTTTTACAGCGGTTAATCGAAATAACAATTAATATCTATTAAAATCACAAACAGCAACTCCGAACAAACACTCTAGGGGTATGTTCCGAAATACAACGCAGTGTACTGTCCAATGCAAATGACGTATCATTTGACACTTTATTGTACTAGCGTGCCGCCGCCATATTGTGTCGGATATCCGGCCATAATAAAACAATTTTTAATTGTGTGTTTGCCGAATGAAGGATGCCAGAATTTGTTTCTATTTATTCAAATACAAAAAGTTATAGAATAATTGATGGTATATCCATTAGGTGGATATAATGATTTTTTGAGCACAAAATGACAAAATAATCGCCAACACTTTTCCAAATGGCGCAAAAGTATGACGTCATATACTGTCCAATGTTTTGGAACGAATCACCAGTATAGCGTCGATTCATAACGTCATTTGCATTGGACAGTACACTGCGTTGTATTTCGGAACATACCCTTAATAACCTCAAAGTTGACTTAAATATTTTGACAGCTAGGACATTCCTTCTTACGTTCCGTTACAACATGGACCTTCCCTGTTTTGTTCCTGCACACAATTTTGAAATTCTAGTAATACATCTGACAATGCTTGTTTTTACGCTTTTTGTATAATGCCAAATAAAAATACACTGAGAAATGAGAATGTTGCCATCATAAATTAACTTTTGGATTTTTTGTGACATTTCTTGTTTTGCCCCTGTAACCTTCACATGCGCAGTGGACTCTATTTAATTTCATCTTTCGTGGCACGACCTATACCTGTATATAAGCCATAAAAAATGATGATTGGATTCCTTCTTTCTTAGATAAATATGCTCACCATCATCTGAAAAGGAAATAGATATTTTAAATTTAAATACAATATTTAATCAGATAGGTACTGACAGTACCTTTTTTCTATTAAAAGAATTTATTTGGCATGAATTTACTGCAGCTATCCAATCAAGGAGATATTCCACTCCAGGATTGGATGATATTCCATATTACATAATACATAAACACTCACACCTGTCACCCAGAGGGGTAGGCAGAGACTACGGACTTCCATTTGGCACGATCCTGACATGCCTCTTTCGCCTCCTTTACATCCATATATCTACGCATACATGCTCGTCGGTTAAGGGTACTTCTAACGTGGCCCCTTTTCAAAATATCGCCAATTTGGTCGATAAACTTTTTTCTAGGGCGTCCCTTCATCATTTACTCTATTTCCCGCATTCACTCGTCGTTCTATATCCCTATCATATCTACCATCCCTGCTAAATACACATCCCAAATACACAAACTCATCCACTTGCTCAATTAACTCTCCTTCTATTCTTATTTCACATACCGTTTTGCTTTCTTCTCTTTCAAAAACCATCACTTTCGTCTTACTTGCGTTCACTTTCATTCCCCTTTCTTTTAGTTCCCAGTTCATTAATGTAACCATCATTTGCAACTCAGCCGCCGATGACGCAAATATGAGTTGATCATCGGCATACAAAAGGCATTTGACGGTTAACTCGCCAATTCTTAACCCACATTCTTCATCTTTCAAAGTTTGCAAACACCTGTCCCTAAATAGGTTGAACAGCCAGGGGGAAGCTACACAACCCTGTCTGACACCTTTTTGGATGCCAAACCAGTCCGAGTAGACCCCATTGATCCTGACACAAGCACTAGAGTCCCTATAAAGAGACCTTAATGCCTGTATCAAACCAGCGCTCAACCCATATGAGTTCAGTGTTTGCCATAACACATTCATGTCCACTCTGTCATAAGCCTTTTCCAAGTCCATGAACGCACAAAAAACTTTCTGGTTTTTGGCCAAAAACTTCTCCGCAATCATGCGCATGGAAAAGACTTGATCTGTACACCCCATTCCCTTTCTAAAACCCGCTTGCGCATCCCAAATTTTTCCATCAGTTTTTTTCATAACTCTTTCCATTAACACCTTAGCATACAGTTTACCCACAATACTAAGCCAGCTGATACCACGGTAGTTTTTGCAGTCCTGCTGTGACCCTTTTCCTTTATATATTGGTACTATAACTGCTTTACACCAGTCACCCGGTACCCGTTTTAATTCCCAACATAAATTAAACAAGGTGTGTACAGCAGGCCTGCCACCACCCCCTCTCCAGCTCTTAGCATCTCGAGTGATACTCTATCATATCCAGCTGCCTTACCTGCTTTCATGCTTTTCATTGCTTTCATTATTTCATCTACACTTATCTCCACACCCTTTTCCACTTCTTTCGGAATTTCTAGTTCATTTAATTCAGACGACTCTTCACTCATAAACACGCTTTCAAAGTATTCCTTCCACCTGTTTAAATTCGAAGCTTCATAATTCAGAATATATCCATTCTCGTCTCTTATAGCATTCATTATAGGCTGTTTTGTATTTCCCCTGGCAGCTCCTACGAGTTTCCAGAACATTTTTATGTTAGCCTGGAAATTATGAGATATCCTTCTATCATTCTTAATAAACTTATTAGCAACATGCTTGTTAATGGACAAAAAACTATTTTAAAAATCTTTAATATGCTTTGGAACAATCAATGCATCCAAAGTCTTGGAAAACGCAATGTGTGATACCTATTTTGAAACCTGATAAAACAGAATATGACTAACTCCTACAGGCCAATTTCACTTTCCTCTTGTGTAGGAAAATTATTTGAATACATGTTGAAAAATAGACTAGACTATTAGATAGAAGCAAATAATATTTTACCTGAACAACAATTTGGTTTCCGGAAAGGAAAAAGTGCTGGAGAGAGTTTTGCCTCTTTGATCTCAGATATAAATCATTCATTTACCAGTCATGCAACTACAGTTTGCCCATTTATCGATATTCAAAGTGCATTTGATAATGTAGATCCTTCCATATTGGCAAATATTCTGTGTGAGCTTGGTATTCCTGGAAAAGTATGTAAATGGATTTTTAATTTGCTAAATGACCGAACTATGTATGTTTAATTTAATAACATATTATATGGCCCCAGAAATGTATACAAAGGCACTATGCATGGTGCTACTATGTCTCCCTTGTTATATAATATATATATATATATATATATATATATATATAATATATATATACATGTTTAATAAGTAACTATATTACAAATACAAATATAAACTATTGCAATTTGCTGATGATCCCCATGTATATACTGTAAATAAAAATATAAATATAGCGCTAAATAATTTAAATTAAGCATTAGATCAAATTCATGATTTTTATTCAAATAAGTTGAAATTAAACATTAGTTCCAGTAAAAATGGAGCTCTCATTTTCTCTAAAAATACTATTCATGCGATATTTTTGTAAAATATAATAACATACCATTGCCTTGGTTAGAGAAAATTTTTTTTTAGGAATATTGCTTGATCAGAAGCTAACTTTCCAAGAACATGTAAATAATCTATGTAAAAATGCCTGTAGGGGTCTCAATGTGTTAAAATCATTAGCAGCTGTGCATTGGGGAGTTGATCCAAAATTGTTATCAATGCTTTATAAAAGTATATTTCGAAGTCCTTTTGATTATAGTACATTAGCATACTTAAATGCATACAAATTAACTTTAAAGAGATTGGATATAATCCAGAATAAAGCATTGCGTATAATAACTAAGGCTATGTGCTCTACACTAATCCATGTAATGGAAGTAGAAAGTTGTATTTCTGCACTTTGATTAAGAAGCCTACAAATTACTGAATGGTTTTGTGTTAAATTAATCAGTTCAAAAAATAATTTAGTTTAAAAAAAAATACTTCCTTAGAGTTTCCTGAGTTTGATGATAGCTCATACATTGATGTAAATATGCTTTTATCTGGTCGATTACCAGACATCCTGAGGATTGTTATATACTCACAGACAAACCAAAAATGTGTATCAAAGTAAACCATGGCCTTTATATAAAATATATTATGATGCAATAGTGAACATTAATTTTCTGCATGTCAAGAAAAAGTGAATTCTCAAATGGAAATGTTAAGATATTTAGCTGATACTGATTATTATACAATTTATACAGATGGAACAAAATCAGAAGAGTACACAACTTCAGCATTTTATGATTCGTAAAAGAAAATATCTAAAACTAATAGGAATTTTTTTATTTTTGATTATTTAAATTATTTAACTGTAAATAAAAAAACTATAAAAAAAGCCCGCCAGCCACTCCTTGGTACAACAAAAAGGGATTAATAATAGAAAATTCATTACAACTGTACACCGAATGAAATTTGGACATACATATTAAAATTAAGAATATAAAACGTCCCTATTCCACTTGTATCAGGCTTACATTATTAATTATTAAAAAATATTTTTAATAAAATTATGAATATGTGACCAGGATAAATAAGATATGTTTTGATCTTCCTAAATAATCTTTCAAAAGGTTTAATAATAGGCCGTTTGTAATATTTTGGCGTGATCGCCTTGGTTAGGACCCTTATTTACGTTATGTTTGTTTAGTAACTTAGTTCTTTTAGGTGTCTTTTGGAAGAATGAATATTCACTAGAGCAATTGAAAGCTGTTGGTAGTGCCTATAAGCTAAGTGAACCCCGTTCACGAAGACAGGGCTCGAGAAAGGTTAAGAATATAAAACGTCCCTATTCCACTTGTATCAGGTTTACATTATTAATTTATTATTATTCATCCATTCCCGCTTGGGAAAGGCTCACAATATATTTATAAAAAATACCCGATACAAGGGCTTCGCTCTCCTACATTTATTTAAAAAAAAATGTAGGGGAGGCACACGGCTCCACACACGCCGTGCGCGGTGAGCGCCAACCATTTTGATGTACTCCCCCCGAAGGGAATGTTAATTCAGGAACTGGACCGTAGTCCACAGCAAAATAACTGGCGAACCAGTAAAAGAGGCTTGGCCCCTTGTTAGTGCGTAAGCACAAACATCGACCGAAGTCGCGCATGTCAATGCGTGTAAACGCCAAACAGAATACGAACGAATCCAGCCACAGTGAATGTACGTCACACGGTTTAGGCAAATAGGCACACTGGCCGGGCCGTAAACCCTCCGTGAGCGCCACCACTTGCCAGACCGCCGCACACAGGAGTATTACACATAAAAAACGGGGCAAAATTGAAAATAGTGATGTTAATCCAACCGCATCCAAAATACATTTTTCTTTACCTACGATAACCGGCTTATTAAAAGGCAGACTCCCAACCCTCAACTCCCACGCATGTGGCTACAGCGTCAGTCGGAACCCAGTCATCGTAGTGTACGCGTGTCTATGTTCTCGGCGCTCTCGTTTGTGTTAATCAGTTTACTGTGATAAAATGGCTTCGTATAGCAAACAGCAGGAGATTAACTATTCGGACATGGAAATAGAAGGTTAGTACTATATGCAGAAGTATATTTTATTATGTTTCTTCCAAATTTCTACTTGTATAGCCATCAATAAACAGCGGAACTTTTTTTATGGTTTTTTAAAGAAATTTGAAATAAATTAGTGTTTTTGTTTATGTGTCGCGCCTTGTCGCCTCAAAATTTATATGTGGGCATAAAATGTAGACTCTAAGGAAGTAGAAACATGAATAAAAAGTCCCCCCAACGTACCCCATATTTTTTTATAGCACTTCAAACTATATGGGGAAGATTATAATTATATTGACAAAGCTAATTTTTTTGTTTTCTTTTGTCATAGATCCTTCGGAAAGAGTGAAAAAATCTTCAGAATGGAGCTTTATACTATTATCAAAGAGTTCAAAGGAAAGAAGATTGAAGAAAAATTTTCGCTGTTGGAAGAAAGACTTGTGCAACTAACTTCATGTCCACCCAAAGAAACAACGGTTCTTACCCGTTATTTAAAATATTTCAAGACCAGTTTCAAAGAAAGATGGTCGGCAGCCCGTAATACTGATAAGAGATTCGTAAAAAACAATATGGAATGGCTTAATGTATCACTGGAACTACCTACTTGGACCCACAAAGCAGGCCGACCAACAAAAGAATTCAGAGAATTGTGTGATCGAAGCAAGCGTCGAAGAACACAAGATTTACGGGACCGGGTACCTGTTGAGGAATTGACGTACGCTGCAAGAGTGAGTCAAGGTACTTCGGGAAATATTGATGCGTCTAAGATTATGAAAGAAATAACATCAACGCCAACCAGAGCTAAAATGTTCCGAAAAGCAATATCGTCAGCTAAAAACGTACCAATTGCGAGAAAATACACACCACAAGAAGCATTAGCGTTATTTGTAGAAGGTAATTTTACAAGAGGGCAGTGGGAATTATTACAAGGTGGCCGAAAAGAAATTTATCCTTGCTATTCGCTTTTACAAAAAGCGTAAAAGGAGTGTTATCCCGCCGAAGATAGCATAAAAGTTACTGAAACTAGCTTCGAAGTGGAACTTCAAGCTTTGCTGGACCACACGGCTTTGCGACTACTTCAGTATTTAAAAGAAGTGATTGGAACATTATCAGAGTTGGAGAAACAACATCTTACCTTAATATCAAAATGGGGCTGTGATGGATCTAATCAGACACAGTTTAAGCAGACATTTTCCAATACTGGTGACGATGATGCCAATATATTTTTAAGTTCTCTTGTACCTGTGAGAATGATTGTTTCTATTAATGGAGAGACAAGAAAAATTATATGGCAAAATCCAGTGCCTTCTTCGGTGAGATTCTGTCGTCCTATCCGGGCTCGGTTCATTCACGAAACAAAGGATATCACAAAGGAAGAAATCACCTATATTGAAGAACAAGCAAGGAATCTCAAAGAAATTACTGGTATGGAAGTTTCGGTTAAAATAAATCACAACATTTTGCTCACAATGGTCGATGGAAAGGTGTGCAATGCCGCGACTGATACGGCTTCAACAATGAGATGCTACATATGTGGACAAACATCTAAGGACTTCAATAAACTTGAAATAGGTAATGTTTGTGAAGAGTCTCTGAAATTTGGACTATCCATTCTGCACGCAAGAATTCGTTTCTTCGAGCTATTGTTGCACCTGGCGTATAAAGCGCCCTTACAGAAGTGGCAAGCCCGAACGGCAGAAGACAAAAATATTTTGAAAGAAACAAAACAGAAAATACAATAAAAGCTTCAAAGAAGAGATGGGCCTTCTTGTTGATATACCCAAAGTCGGTTACGGCAATAGTAACGACGGAAATACGTCGAGAAGATTTTTTGACAATCCTGAATGCTCATCTCGGATTACTGGAATAAATATAGATTTGATAAAAAGGTTCCAAATCATTCTTGAAGTGATATCAAGTGGATATGATATTGATCCTGCGAAATTCGATGACTTTGCTCACACAACTGCCAAACTGTACGTGGAACTATATGGTTGGCATCCCATGTCACCTATAGTTCACAAGATTCTGATGCATGGTGCTCAAGTAATATCAAGTCACATTATACCTATCGGACAGCTATCAGAGGAGGCTGCTGAAGCCCGGAACAAACATTTCCGTAAATATCGCGTAGACTTTGCAAGAAAATTTTCTAGAGTGGACTGCAACACAGATATTTTAAATAGGTTGTTGCTGACATCCGATCCTTTCATCAGCTGCAACAGAATAAAACGGAAGAAGAAAAGCAAGTCTTTTTCCCAGGAAGCTATTAGTATGCTTCTCACGAAAACACTGAATTGTGACAGTTCCAATGACGAAGATTATGAGGACCAAATCACCTGTGAACTCGGAGACAGTGATTCTGATTGATTCGGTCTCCTCATAATTATCCTCTTGAAAACAAATCCTGTTTTAAGAGTAAATACTCCCTTAGATTTGTAATTCTTTTTTAATTGTTTTTCTTTTTAAATAAATGCTTAACTATGATGAATTATTGACCTTTATTTCATAAAATAGTAAAATAAAATATAAAATAATTTTGTCCGGTTTTTAATGTGTAATACTCCTATGTGCGCCGCTCCTGCAGACGTGATGTAAGTGTATGGCATCACCACCAATTGCATTATCAGCACGGCTACTAGCCACAGAGCATGTCGTGAGGCAAATACATGTACTTACCTAGTCGAAGACCATTTATGCAGAGTTACATATAACATGATGAATTTGAAACCAAAGAAAATGTACTACCAGTACTTGAAAAATCTATAAGTACTTAATATTATAAAGAAGAAAGATTTGTGTGTGTGTGTGTTTGTATCGAATAGGTTTAAAAACTACTGGATCGATTTTAAAAATTCTTTCACCGTTTGCTAAAGTTGGCAGTGTACGATTACCTGAAAAAAAAACATGTATTCGATGATCTTCCTAAGGTTCCTGGCGATTGGTGGGTCAAAGACTTTTTAGAACGTTATAAAGATGAATTGACATTGAGGTCTGTACAAAATATTACGAAGGCCCTAGCAGGAAAAACCTTAGAAGAATTTAAAGATTATTTCAGTAATCTAGAAATTTTCGTTCAGAATCTGTCCTCCTAAAAACATTATGAATTATGATGATATGATCAGAACGTGGCTGACGACCCAAGTTCCATGAAGTGTATTTTTCGCCGGGGCGCTAAATACCCCGAAAGGATATTAAACCACACCAAAGGCAGTATCTCCGTTATGTTCGCGGGTACTGCCGATGGTTTTCTTCTTCCACCATACGTGGTGTACAAATTTGAAATTTTGTGGTCGGAATGGTGTAAGGATGGACCGGAAGGAGCATGTTATAATCGAAACAAAGGCGGTTGGTTCGATTCCGTCGTAGTTCACGAATATATTAATTCCCTGGGCTAAACAATTGAAAGGACCGATATTGGTTATAGGTGATAACTGATCCAGCCATCTAAACCCAGATGTGGCTGAATTGTGTGAGGCTTATCAAATTCGTTTGTGGTTTTGCCTTCAAGGTCAACACAACTTACTCAACAACTAGATGTTGCCTTTTTCGGGCCAATGAAAAAGTCTTGGAGGAAAATTCTTCTACGTTATAAAACGGAAAATCCTAAGCAGGCATTGCTAAACAAAAGCCACTCTCCTCTTTTATTGAAGCAGATGATGGATGCTGCTAATATAAAAAAGCAAACTTTGGTAAGCGGCTTTAAGACGACGGGTATATACCCATTCAATCCTTACGAGGTATATAAAAAATTGCCCGAATACGAAGATGAAATAAAATACGATGTTGACCAAATACTACTCGATTGTCTCAAAGAGAACAAATATCCCAATCCAATAAAAAGAGGTAAAAATACCAAAGTAACTGTGCCAAGTGGTAAATCAATGAGCAGCGCTGATATATCTAGTACCATCAATCAAAAAGTCACCATAAACAGGAACACAACTTTAAAAAAATCTCTAGCAACTGTAACTGAACGAATACAACATCAAAGCTCTGAAACAAAACAAAGTAAAACAGAACGTCAACCAAACAAAACTTTGAGCAAGAAAGTAGACAGTAAACAGAAGCCATTTCAGAAAGAAAAACGTGTTGTAAGTACTTCAGACTCAGAATCAAGTTTGTAATACCTTCTAATGATACGTCAGAGTATGATCCTAAATGTGACGAAGATGAAGACATAGAAAATGAAACAAATGGATGTGTAAAGAGTTGCGAAACTTAAAAACTAAAGTGACCATATTATCTGATATAAAAAATACAGCTGACAATCAGGCATATTTCGATTTGAGCAAATATGTTCCATTTGAACTTAAACCTATAAACACTAATTATAAAGTGAAAACAAAAGCTGACAGGGTTGGAAGAATAAAAAAAGAAAGCTCAAAATGATCAAAAATGATGACACTAAAAGAAGAATGCCAAAATTGACATCTCAAAAAATGACAACCAACAAAGAAACGTGCAGGTTGTAGTAAGGAGCCTGAGAAAAATACTTCGATGTCACATAATATTAATGATTATATATTAGTGCGATACATACTAGAAAAGATAGTTCAATATTTTGCTGGCAAAATTTATGCAAAACTAGAAAATACTCGTAGATACCAAGTTTCTTATGTAAAGCAATCTGGAAGAAGCGATAATACAAAATTTATTCAACCGAAGAAAGAAGACATTGATACTACAAATGAAGAAATGATTGTGAAAGAAGTGCAGCTGATGAGTATAAATGAACAAGAGACTAAATTTGTATTTTTAGGGGATGATGATTATGTGTATTTTGATTACTGATTCTGGTAGATAGGTAGTTTGTAAGTCATTTAAGTGTTTTCTTTCATATTATTTAACTTGTGCCATTCCAAAGAATTAAGTTTTGTTAAATATGTTAGCTTTTTCTTAGTGTTTTCTTTTATAATAATTAACTTGTTCCATTCCAAAGAATTAAGTTTCGTTATAAAAGTGAGTATAAATGAACAAGAGACTGAATTTGTATTTTTAGAGGATGATGATTAGTGTATTTGATTACTGATTATGGTGGGTAAGTAGTTCGTACGACATTTAAGTGTTTTCATTCATACTAATTAGGTTATGCCATTCGAAATAATTAAGTTTCGTTAATAAGTGAGTATAAATGAAGAAGAGTCTGAATTTGTATTTTTAGAGGATGATGATTACGTGTATTTTGAGTACTGATTCTGGTAGGTAGGTAGTTTGTAAGACATTTAAGTGGTTTTTACTTTTCATACTAAACAATTTGTGCCATTCCAAAGAATTAAGTTCCGTTAAATAAGTTAGCAACTATCATGCTATACGTTACTATTACTTTAATGGTAACATTCCAGAAACATTTTATTCTATTTTTGGTAGGTAGGTAATTGTTGAATGCTTGAATTTTCACGTTTCGAAACAATTTTATGTTTTACAGAGTTTATATAATTTTTGTTAATTAAATACTATTTTTATTTTTGTTCAAGAAATTACGGTAACATTACGTTGCCTAACCTCTTTTATGGATTATTCTATGTAAACTGTTGATTAGGTAAAGTTGCAAAAAAACGAGTCAACTTTACCTAGATCACAAAAAATTATATTGTAATAAGTTTATGTCTGATTTAGATGAGTTCGACGGGTTAACTAATATAGACGCGTTTACTTTACAGATTGAATCAATATAAATCAAAGTAACATGCTCTATGTAATGTTGCCACAGTTGACGGTAACTTTTTGTTGGTTTCAGCACCTGCAATCAAAAAAGATAAATTTTTAAGTTGTTACTTAGATGAATTGTATTCAAAAATATCTTGTTTATTCTAGTTATCTATTACTTGATTTACCATTTTGATATTAAAATGGTACCCACCCCCTGCCCCCTGCCACAAGATCAATATAGAATAGGATATTGTAACGCATAATAAGTCTTGTGTGTTTCAGATACACGTTTTAAATCATTATTCCGACGATGAAGCACAATGTCTCTAGATTCTAAATTTTCTCCCACAATGACAACAGCCACTTCGTCAATGGTGGGCGAATTAAACCTCCTTGTGTGTTCACCGGCAGGTGTTTTGTCAGCTCGAATGACAATATTATGGCTGTCAAATGGAATCCGATCCAATGCTATTATGAACATGTTTACTAAATTGTTGTTCTGATGATGAAACATTTGTAATTCTTGGACAATAATTCACTTCACTGTTGGATTATGAGCACAACGGTTATCAAGTTCCGCATCTGAATTGCCAATAAAATAAATTTGTAAAAATTGATCTTAAAGATTGATCTGCATCTGGTAGTAAGTAGTAACAGCGCCCCCAGTAAGTAATAAATTTGTCCTTGTATCTGTAATTTTCGAAGATTTTTATTTCTGATATATATTTTCATACAAACTTGAATATTATAAAAAAATATTATGGTATAATACCTTGAAAGTGGGCATGAAATTGTCCTGTATAATATGTGTAGCGCCAAACAGCTGTTATATTTCTGAATTTTGGCCAAGAAGTGCTTAGAATCATTTCCAATCCCAAAAACTAAAGAGCGTAAAGGATCTGGTGGTGGGACCAATTGTGGCAATTTTCCTTTGCCACCAGCACACTATAATCCAGTAGATACACCACTGTATTTTAATGCTTTACAATATCTACAAATTATTGTCATTTCCCCAATTGTTACCGATATGCCTGCACTATTATCAATTCCCGGATCATAGTGGAATGCAGCTCGTTCCGGAATCACAGCAGCACTGCGTCTGCGGAATCGCTCAATTTCATTATGTCGTGTTCGCTGTTGTTGAGTTTGATGTGCACAAACTCATTGCATTCTAAGCCTATCTACCTCATTGTCACTCACTAAAGAACGCAATTCTGATATAGCAATACGACTATTTTCTTGATCTGTCTCTCTCTGGTCATCAGTGCGGTTAGCATGTGAGGGGTAGCTCTTCGCACATTTGATTGACTGCGACGACCTTAGTTAGGTCGTCTTCTTCTCGGAATTGTAAATTGTAATCAATCAAAGTGAGAAAAGTTCTTGCGCACTTAGCATTAAAGTGTCACTATCACAAAGGATCGACAAAAAAGAGCACATAACTTGAAATGTCACTATCAAAAAGGATCACCGAAGTAAAGAAAGTTCTCGCGCATAAAAAGTTTATCGACCAAATTGGCGATATTTTGAAAATGGGCCACGTTAGAAGTACCCTTAACCGACGAGCATGTATGCGTAGATATATGGATGTAAAGGAGGCGAAAGAGGTATGTAAGAATCGTGCCAAATGGAAGTCCGTAGTCTCTGCCTACCCCTCTGGGTGACAGGCGTGAGTGTTTATGTATGTTTATGTTATGTTTAAAATAAATCGATCAAAGAAGATGTCGATGGTTGGGGTTGTTTTTCGTCGTTAATTTCGAATATTTTTCTCTACATTCAGAGAGTTTAGTTATCAAACTCATTCGGTTTTTTTTGCTTATTTGGTAACTAAATTCATTTGAGAGAATAACCTCTCTATCTCTGCATTAGAACGTGGCAGTGGAAGGCAAGTTAAAGCAAGAGTACTTACACCTTGTTGTATGTTGTTACCGGAAGATTTGATAACTTTTTCTACTTCGACCCAAAACTGAACAATTTCTTCATAATGCCACTTATTTATATATATAATGTGCTACTGTTGAATTATTTTGTCTATTGTTTCTGATGTAAATTTCAAGATTTCAGCAAACTCGATGATAGTGTTTGACTTGATTGGTTTTATCGCCTCTTCTTGACTTAGCAACGCCATTGATTTTAGTGGCTTGTAGTTGTCTGGAAGTCTTTGTTGCAATTCTTTAAGTAATTGCAGTAAGAAGGCGAAGCAGCGTTGGCGCATTGCATTTAAAACTTCTAACTCTAAATTTTGTTGAGATGTTGCAGTTTCAAATATATAGCCAAGATAAGACCTAGAGTTAATATCCCTCTCAGATATTGGATCTAATAAGTTCCTGTTTAACGGTCATGGTATTAAAATTCTCTGACTCACTGATTGTATCAGTATTGTGAGTGTGAGTTCTCACTTTCAAATGATTTAATTAATGTTTGAACATCATTTAAAACGCTTCTCAGAAACACAAAATATAAATAATTCCTTATGTCTTTTGTATACGTGGTAGAGACACGAGCAGCTATATTATGGTTGTAGCTCGAATGGGTCGGCTCGACCGTAGAAGGATCACGCTCTCACGGAATACCAGCATAAATTAGCAGCATAATACCACTGTGTTCCGTATTGTCAGTATAGAGATCCGGAAACCCTTTTTTACTGATAACGAGGCATCCCATCGTAGTTCTCAGGGGTGACAACGACAAACTTAATCGAGGACAAATTTAGATGTCTATAGACTACAGCATCCACTTACCATCTGGTAGACTGTGTGTTCGTTTGTCACCCTTTTTCTATTTAGAAAAAATGTAAATAAGCTCAACAAACATAATGTAGATTTCTATTGGCCACAGCATACACTTTCCATCCAGATAGATATCATAATTATGGGCAAGTGACAAAAATTTTATACCCCGATTATATCCACTGACATGACAAGAGATAAAATTGTCTTATCCCTATGCCAGAGTACAACAAAAGAGGAAAGGAGAAGTATATCCCCGTTTGACATAACGAGTAGACATATATACCCCGTCCGTAGCATGAGGCCATATGAAAGACAAAATATTATCCTTTTTTCATGAATGTTGTTGGCTTTCCTAGCTGCCGAATCGTTGCAAATAAATCTTTTTCCTTGAAGCCCAGTACCCAACTGAATTGGGTATTGACCTTAGAGAGGCTAAATTGGACTCTATACAATTATGAATATACTCTTCGGATTGAACTTGTTCCTTAATTATTTTGGTATCCGTACCAACATGTTTAAACGCGATTGTTAAAGTGTCATGAACTCGTAGCCTCATTATTTTTACAGCCATATACAACAAATGATAGGAATCGACTCCTCGACGATCCTTACATCGCAGTTCACTAGATGCCATCATGAAAGGTGTAACTTTGACTGTATCCCTAAATTTCCTAGTGTCCCATATAAATACTCAGAAATGACAACTATTCAGCATCCTCATCGAATAATAAACTATGTAGAATATTTTGTTGCCGTGGTGCTAATCTCAAATATTTTTCTTCATTCCATACTAAAGTTTGTTGTTGAGCAGTGAGGCTGTCTTTAATGTTTTCACTGAATTCGTCAATTATCTATTGTGTAATCAGTGGTAGTTCTTGATTAAAAAATGTTTTGTAAACTGTTATTTTGTAATGCTGATATAAAGGAATAAAAATCAAATAATTCAACCATTTTAAGTGATCCGATGTTAATTAAGCTATGAACTAAACTACTTTTATGAATATTTTTTATACGAAAAAATGCGGGATAAGCTTGGTGACATAAAGTTACTATCAGTTTCACTGCGGAAATGCTTTAGATTAGATATAACTTACTGGTACTATATAAGACCAAGCAGCTGCAATCATGGAGTCAGTGTATAGTCGTTTGACCGCAGTGGATTAAAATGTTCGATCGATGTGAGAGTTGAAATCGAAACAGATCAAGAAATACCAGATCAGACAACCGCTTATTGCTTGGTTTTAAACGATTGTATATTCGAATACAAACCACTGAGTAATATCGTTAAGAAAATATCATGAATAACAATACAATAATCGTAGATCTCCAAGGATTAAAAAATAGCAAAAATGAATTTATAGTAAAATAATTTGCTATAGCCACTTAAGAGTACACCACCTTCCTAATTAAACGTCCTTTTCCATTCACTTCACTATCTCTTGAAGATAAAAAACCAATTGACTGGATTGAAAAGCATAGAGGGTATCGATGGAGTAAGGGCTTTGTTGACTATAGAGAGTTTCACAGAATTATCAAGACATATTTGAAAAATAAGATATTTTTAAAAGGATGTGAAAAAATTAAATAGGCACAAGATATTTGTGATGAAAATAATACTATGATAGATATAAGTTGCTTAAGAGCTCCCAATTTAAATACTCCTTGTGAACTTTATTATAAAGATACTTTACTGTATAACTGTTTTACTCATAAGAAAATCTGTACGTTAAAAATGTTTTATGTATTAAGAAGAAATGGTGTTTTGAAAACAAAAGGAAGAAAAGAGCAGAAGGAAGAGATAAGTGTGGCATACGTCTACAGAACACGTCACTGAATATCAAAACTACAACACTGAGTGAAGAAGAAAAAGAGAAGAATATGCAGTACTCAAAAGCTGAATATCCATTCTTCAGTTCAAAATCTAGCCGGTTGCTCAGTTTTGAAGACTAGCCTCTCGTTATGCGACAAAAGCCTGAAGATCTTGCAGAAGCCGGTTTCTTTTATACTCGCCATGCACACAGGACCAAGTGTTTCCATTGTGGTGGTGGTTTAAAAGATTGGGAAGATCATGTTGATCCTTGGCAGCAGCATGTTCAGTGGTTTAGTCAGTGTGCTTATGTGAAGTTTAAACTCAAATTGTGTTTTGTATAAGATTAAATGGGGCATTTATAAAGAAATAAAAAATAATATATTGCATACAATCTGTTTTATTTAATTTTGTGATTTTTCACATAGTTATATACACACAAAATGCATTACGCGTAATACATAAATCTAACACACAACACACCTTATAACCTTAACTACTATAGTCTACAGTAACATTTCTGTTTTTATCTATTTCAATAATATTATCAAACTCAGCATAAACTATACAGTTGTTTGTATTAGTGAGGATTCAAATCGTACTTCTAATCCTATACTACCATGCTTTATGAGATTCCAATGAGTTGATAAATCAGGAGTTAAGTCAAATGCCAATAGACAAAA
Source organism: Parnassius apollo (assembly GCA_907164705.1). Lineage (NCBI taxonomy): Eukaryota > Metazoa > Arthropoda > Insecta > Lepidoptera > Papilionidae > Parnassius > Parnassius apollo. The sequence continues at coordinate 77,588 of CAJQZP010000901.1, forward strand.
ACCTTTGGCACAAGAGATTCCATTTCCTTCATTGAGAAAGTGAATACCAGTTTCCGAGAATAGAGTATGATATGCTGATGTAAAGTTAGTTTACAAGTTGGACACCAACGCGATAAGACGCACGCGATTAGCGATAAAAGTTGCACCCACCAGTAATCTAAAATGGTTGTCAAGAAGTGTGCTAAATGTAAGAAAAACATCACCAAAAAAGTGCCTGGACTAAAGTGCAGTAGATACAATCAAATAGTTTACGCGGATCCTGCCTGTTCAAAGCTACGAGTATCCAACAAACAGCTAAACAGCCTCAAGAATTCATCGGACATAGAGTGGAGTTATAAAGAGTGCCTAAGGAACATTTCTCGTAGGTCATCGTTCGTGATACCCAACGATGATGCCGATGATGAGGATTGCGACCCTAGAAACACGGGAAATGCGAAAGTTATAGATGCGAGAAAATTAGTGCAAGACATCAGTCGCGAGGTAAGAAAACTTTTCGTGAGAAGATTGGGAATCTTGAGAGCTCACTCGATTTTCTAAGTGAACAATTCTCCACTATGGAGCAATCAATAAAAAAAAACAAGACACGAGGATCAAACAACTTGAAAATAAGACTTATGACTTAGTGAATAAATTAAGAATTTAGAACTGCAGGTAACTACTTTAGAACAGGGACTTAAAAGATTTTCAACAAAAGACTCTCTCTACCTCGCTGGAAATTGCCGGATTGACCTGGCCTATCAACAGAAAGTGCTATACTGTCGCTGAAGCATACCGTCAAATACTACACCCAGAGACAAACGACAGTGTATGCTGCGTTTCTGGATCTCTCAAAGGCATTTGACCTGGTTGACTATGATCTGCTTTGGTGAAAATTACGTGACATAGCTGTTCCAAATGAATTAATCACCACGTTGAAATATTGGTACGGCCATCAAGTTAACCAGGTCAAATGGTCTTGTTGCGCTAACTGACGCATTTGGAAATTCTGCATTTTGGAATGCGGGGTGAGGCAGGGTAGGTTATCCTCGCCTTTGCTGTTCAGTCTCTACGTTGACGGACTCATTAGTGCACTCAGTAGCACCGTGATAGGCTGTTGACGGACAAATGGTTAATAGTATTAGCTATGCTGATGACATGGTGTTGCTGAGTCGATCGGTGAGCGCATTGCGTAAGCTATTGGCTGTCTGTGAAGTATACGTTGATAAACACGGTCTCCTCTATAACACCAAAAAGAGTGAGTTAATGGTATTTTAAAGTTGGTGCTAGAAAACCCCAGGTTGTGCCTCCGGTCAAGCTCCTTAGGGTGCCATTAAGTAGGGTGTCACAGTTTAAATATTTAAGACACATTGTTACAGACAATCTCACAGACAACTGTGATATAGAGAGGGAGCGAAGCGGCATTGGCGGTTCGATGCAATATGGTTGCCCGCATGTTTGCTAGGTGTACTAGAGTAGTCAAAATTACTCTTTCAAGGCTTACTGCCAAACCTTTTACACCTGCAGCCTGTGGTATAGCTATACGCAAAGGGCCAATAATGCACTTCACGTCTAATATAATAATGCCTTCAGGATGCTGATGGGCCTTCCCGTGTTCTGCAGTGCATCTGGCATGTTTGCTGAAGCGAGTGTTGATGATTTTCATGGCTTCATACGGACGCGAATATCGTCCAGCTGGCGCAGATTGCGGGGGAGCTCAAACGGCATCCCGAAGGTAGTTAAAGATAGGCTTGATTGTCCCATTCAAGGACATTGGACTCAAATGCATATGGATGGGTGGGACACTTAAGTATCTTAATTAATATTTTTAAATTGTAAGTTATTTAATTTGATTTAATTTAATTTACTAACATAGCTTTTAAGAAATTTACTAACAAATTTGTATGGATTTTTTAATCTGAAATAAACGTTTCATTATTATTGGGGGGTATAAATATAGTTTTCTCATCTGGTTGGGTTCTATAAATATATAATTATAAATGAAAATGAAAAGATAAATATACATAAATATCAATAACATAAAATAAATATAAAAATACATATATAAATAAAAGCCCAACCAGATGGAGGCCCTCGGCAGGGGAGACCAAACGGCCGAGGGTTAGGGGGGAAAGGGAAAGAAACCGGCGGACGATGCGGGCGGTATCGAGGAGCACCGCCTTCTGCATTTGAGCTCGGAGCGGTCCGTCACGGAGTCCCAGTCGCCTCAGATGACTCGAGAGGCTGACTGGGATTAGCCCATTCGCAGAGACGACTACAGGAATAATTTCGGCCGGCATACCAACCCACATGTCGGTCACCTCGTGAGCCAGGTCCAGATATTTTGTTCGTTTATCTGTTTCGGCTTTCACGAGGTTCTCGTCATACGGAATGGTAATGTCGACCAAAAATATCCTTGACTGTGCCCGGTCCATCAGCACAACATCAGGCTTATTCGCAAGAATAGTCCTGTCTGTGATGATGTCCCGGTCCCAGTAGAGCCTGGCGCGGTCATTTTCGAGCACGGCTTCCGGCAAGTACTAAACGTGTAATACGGCAATTTTCGGTCCACGAGACCGTATTTCAGAGCGAGCTCCTGGTGTAGAATTCTGGCTACTTCATACTCAGAGTTAGAAAGCGCCGAACAACCGGAAATGACGTGCCTAAGTGAAATTATTATTATTATTATTATAAAATCAAAGACACAAATAGAATTGATTCAAGTAATAGAAAAATATAAATGCAATCCATTCAGCCATCGTCAATTTACTGGGTATGGGTTTCTTAATACTTCTTTTGAACACAGTCAAGGTCATTCAGGTTATTATACTCGGTAGGGAATGGAAAATTACTCTCTTCTTAACACATCTACATCGGGACATTCTAGAAGTATATATTCACCTCAAGAAAGTCCACATCGGCCATCTTCTTCCCTCTCCATAGCTTCTAGGGACTATACCTTTCCTAACTCAAATGAATCTGAAGCTTCGGATATGGATTGATTTGTTTCCAAAAGATGAAATGTTTTGGATTTGTGTTTTTATTAAGCAATAATAAATAATATCCAAAACTTCGCAAATGTCTTTCATTCCGTTCACGTATAGGCATACAATGTACAGGAATCGAACCCTCGACCTTTGGTATTATTCTTTGCTGACCTCTCGAGAACTGGGTGTCTTGCCTACTCAAGCAAAAAAGCTACAATATAATACATAAACACTCACTCCTGTCACCCAGAGGGGTAGGCAGAGACTACAGACTTCCATTTGGCACGATCCTGACACACCTCTCTCGCCTCCTTCACATCCATATACCTACGCACACATGCTCGTCGGTTAGTACTCCTAATTTGGCCCGTTTTCAATAAATCGCCAATTTGGTCGATAAATTTTCGCCTAGGACGTCCCTTTCCGACTCTGCCATTCACTTCTGCAACATAAATTTCGTATTTCCACATGACCAAACCACCGAAGCATTCCTTTCTTAATCCTGGTCACAACATCATCATCATATATATATAAAATATAATTAACATTGAAATCTTATATAATTTATACATATTATAATAAATCTGTAGGAAGGTCGTGTTCTAAAAAATAAAATAAAAAATTCTAATATTTTCTGGAAAAAAACAAGTCCAGGGGATTAAACAAAGGCTGAAGCCATATTAGTGGTTTTTAGAATTTTTGTCTGTCTGTCTGTCTGTGTATTAAAGATTCACGCAAAAAGTACTGAACAGATTTCCATTAAATTTTGTATGTAGATAGTTACGGACCCGGTGCTACTTATAGGCTACTTTTTATCCGATTACGGAACTTCAAAAAGGAGGGTTAAGTACTTTCCTTCTTTTAGATGTTAATTTCTATTTTATTCGATTCATGTGTTTTATTAAAATAAACAAAATTAGTTTTTACCAATATGTAATAAATTAAACTACGCCCACAATATACAATATTATTGTTGTATTCACTTTTTGAAAACAGTGCCATCTAACGTAAAATACAAAAAGTAATGTTTTTCCTCCACAACATAAATTATTTAGCATAAAATATAAATAATCAAAATTTAACGATGTTTTTAAGTAAAATTTAGTTTAAGTAGGTATTAGTTTTTTATCTATAAATAAACTGATAAAAATTGTAATTAGTACAAAACTCGGTAATCTTATACTATCGCGGTCACCTCGTTTTTTAGCTCTAGAAAATTGAAAAATCATCCGATTTCGATGAAACTTTTTTTAAATCTTCATTATTACAGATGTAACAGAAGCATCTTTGACATCCTTAGCAGCCACAAGTATACACGTATCATCGGCATATTGATAGTAAGTACAATGTCTAAAGATATTATTCATGTCATTGACATGGCTATAAAGTGCAAAGGTCCAAGGACGGAACCTTGAGCTGTGCCTCCGGTTACTTTGACTGATGTGCTGTAGCTATCACAAATCCTAACACGGTAGCTTCTATTAGTCAGATAGTTTTTATACCAATTTAAGAGAGGTGTTGTTTTAATCCAAATATTCGCTCTAATCTTATAATCACTATAGTTTAATAAATTAATCAAATCAAATTTTTTAGATTTTCAAAATGTCCGCCGTGTACCCGAATGCATAAATGACATCGTCGCATGATGTTATTACGGACCTTTCGAAGTAGGTCAACATTGGCGGTAATTTTAACTTCCCACTAGAAAATGGGAACTTTTCAAAAATCGGAAAGTTATTGTTTTTATTACTTTGATGGCATTCGCCATAAATCAAAATCATGTCGGTGTATTCCGACGACGTGAAATTGATACGAGGCATTTTGAAACTTTAAAAAGTGAAAGCGTGCAATTTCAAACGAGCTGTTACACTACTTCACCAAGTTTTTAAATATGATTTTTTTATCTAGCGTATTATTAATGTAAATACCTGTATTATCTAACTTCCTAATCAGCTTATTATGATCTAATGTATCAAAGGCACGAGAAAATCAATAAATAGGGCTAGAACATGTAATCTCTGATTCATCCGCGAATTAACTTGATCTGTGAATTCTGACATTGCAGTGTTCTTACCGGGCCTGAAACCGAATTGGCTAGAGCTTAAAATATTACTTTTTTGATAAAACTCACGTATTTGATTACAGATATATTTTTCTACTATTTTATCTATTGATGATGTTAGTTAGTTAATAATTGGTCTACAGTTATACTGGTCTAACATAGCCCACCTTAAGTTCATCGGGATACATCTCAGTACTTAACTTATTGATTAATTTAGATACACTATCTGGCGTTGCCTTCTTAAAGTACATGCTACAATTATTTACATTGACTGGTAGATTGCTTTGATCATATTTTAATATATTTATGTTGCAGTTTGGCAGAATATCTTTCACGGCAGTGTCAAAATTATTTGCAAAATTGTCTGCAATACGTATTGGTAAAAGATTTGTTGATTTAAAGGCATTTAATATAACCTCATCTATCTATTTTACAATCCTACCATCGATATTGTTTAAAATTTGCCATAATTTTCTTGAATTAGCAAAATTTTTAATTATTTTTAAAATAAGAATTTCTGAAATAATCAGTTACCTTGTTTGCCTTATTTCTCATTCTATTGTATTTGGTTACGCGGAAACGATTCGTGTATTTTAATTTTATTCGAGGGTATATTGCCAAGCGTTTACCCATCCTTTGACCTAATACCCCTTCCGTAAACACTGAAAGGGGAAAGGGAGGAGTCTAGAAGGTGACGCGGTTCTTTCGACCAATGAGAAGCGCGCCCGACCGAGGTACTTGGTGGGAAAAGCCGAGACAATAAAGGCTCGCGCGCGGCCCTTGTGCGGCCTCTTCCTTCGCACCACTGGCCTGGATCGCATCTCTGGGGCGCCCCAGAAGAACCCACCTCACGTCGCATCACCGCAAATCACACCCCGGTAAGTGTTTTCCCGTAATTTTGTTCCTACTTGAGCATTTTGTTTATTAGTTAACCCGCCCCATTTTATTTCTCCTAATGTGCTCAAGTAGAATCCCCTCCTAACCTTGGCAAGCAATAGCTTTGGAAGAGCGAGTGCATTATCTAAGGTGCCGCGTGTCACATCCGCCATCTTGTTGATGCATAAGAAGCCATAGCGTATACAGTCTACTTAGTATAAGATCTCGCATAATAGAGTCAAGGCTCAACCTGGGAATCGAACTCGGAACCCTTAGGCCCGCCGCCCAACCAGTATTCTAATCTTAATAGTATGTTATTCTGATCTTTCTTCCATTTATTAAATTACTCATCACGTTTATCACTCAAATTAATAATTTTTTTATTAATCCATGGCGCTTGTCGATGTAATTCTGAGTTTCTATTAATAGTTTTCGTTGCCCTAGTATATGTATTACTAAAAGTATCTTTGATGAAAGTGTACATTTGCTGCGATGACTGCATACCATCAATATGAGACCAATCCACCGTACATAATTCCTCGCCTAATATTACAAAGTCATATATAGGTATTTGTTTACTTGCGATACAGTTGTTTTTTTGATTCATGGATGCTGTAAGTTATTTAATAATATTGTAATTTCATTAATAAACAGCTTATTATATGACGGAGGTCTATAGATAGCACACAAGGCGATTACTTTATTACATGGTGTATTCATCATCATCATCATCATCATTACAGCCCTTCACAAGTCCACTGCTGAACATAGGCCTCCCCCAAGTAATGCCACAAAGCACGGTCCTGAGCCACCTGCATCCATCGACTTCCTGCATATCTTACCAGGTCGTCACTCCATCTAGTGGGGGGTCGCCCTACACTACGCCTACCGGTACGAGGCTGCCACTCGAGAACCTTTCTTCCCCATCGGTTATCAGTTCTTCGAGCTATATGGCCGGCCCATTGCCACTTCAGCTTACTAATCCGTTGGGCTATGTCGGTCACTCTGGTTCTACTGCGGATATCCTCATTTCTGAGTCTATCACGCAGAGAAACTCCGAGCATAGCCCTCTCCATAGCTCGCTGAGCGACCTTGAGCGTCCTCATACGGCCAGCAGTGAAGGACCACGTCTCTGATCCGTAAGTCATCACTGGCAACACGCACTGGTTGTACACTTTAGTTTTCAGAGATTGAGGTATACCTGACGAGAAGATGTGTCGTAATTTCCCGAACGCTGCCCAGCCGAGTTGAATCCGTCGATTGACCTCTCGGTCGAAGTTGGACTTACCTACTTACCTTCTATTTAATGTGTAATGGAGTCGGACTATTTGTCCCAGGTAAACGTACTCGTCAACAACTTCGAGCATAGTGCTCCCCACAACTACCGGCATAGGTGTGACATGGACATTGAACATAATCTTTGTTTTGTCCATGTTCATCTTAAGACCTATCCGTTGGGAGACACCATTGAGGTCATTGAACCTAGTGCTAAGGTCCTCCAGCGATTCTGCCATAAGGACTATATCGTCGGCAAATCGAAGGTGAGTGATGTACTCGCCATTGATGTTAATACCGTATCCTTTCCAGTCCAGTAGCTTGAAAACGTCTTCCAAAGCAGCGGTGAAGAGTTTCGGGGATATAACGTCACCCTGTCTTACACCTCTCTGCAGTTGGATAGGTTTCGAGCTCTGGTTCTGTACTCGGATAGCCATCGTAGCCCTACTGTACAAACACTTCAGCACTTCGATATACCGACAGTCAACTTGGTACCGCTGAAGGGACTGCAGCACCGCCCAAATTTCGACGGAATCAAAGGCTTTATCATAGTCCACATACGCCAGGCAAAGTGGCAAATTGTACTCGTCAGTCTTCTGTACAATCTGCCGCAGGGTATGTATGTGGTCTATGGTACTGAAGCCTTTTCGGAAACCGGCTTGTTCGGGAGGCTGGAAGTCGTCGAGTCTGCTTGCGAGACGATTCGTAATGACTCTCGAAAACAGCACGTAGACGCGGCTCAGAAGGGAAATCGGTCTGTAGTTCTTCAAGAGAGCGTTATCGCCTTTCTTAAAGAACAAGACCACCGCACTTCTGCTCCACGCCTCTGGAGTAGTGCCACCATGGAGGACGGAATTGAAGAGCTTCTGAAGGACTTCAAGTACCGGTGTTCCACCCGCTTTCAGAAGCTCCGCTGTAATTCCATCCTCGCCCGGGGCCTTGCCGTTTTTAAGGTGTTGGAGAGCCATTCTAATCTCGCTTAGACTGACGTCCGGGATATCATCGGAATAGTGTCGGATAAGACTTGCTCTTGGATCGTTACTCACACTTGCGTGTGGCTCCAACGATGATGTGTACAGCTGCCCATAGAACCTCTCAATCTCACTCAAAATCTCAGGTGTCCCGGAAACGATGCTGCCACACTCAGTCTTCAGCTTTGACAGTTGGCTCTTACTGGCAGACAGATCTCTGGCAAAGACTTTGGAGCCCTGGTTCCGCTCAATCGCTTCTTTAATACGAGCAGTATTAAAGTTGCGTAAGTCTCGCCGCATGCATTTGGAGATCTGTCTGTTCACTTGCCTGTATGCTGTCAAATCTGTTGACGATTGCAGCCTCATCTCCCGTCTAACAGCCATGAGATTAAGAGTGTGATCGGAGAGTTTTTGTGTTCTTCTGCGGCGGGTCTTGCAGAACTTAGCTCCGACCGCATGGACAGTTTCCACGAGCTTGTCATTCATATCGTCCACTGCATTGCAATCTTGTAGGCACTGAAAGCGGTTGTGTAACTCGAGCTGAAAGTTTTCGGGATTCTGGATTAGAGCACGAGGGGGGACGGAGCGTTGACTTCATTAGACGAGACCTCTCCAACTTAACGTTTAGGTTCAGTGTGCCTCTAACCATTCGGTGATCGCTGCCAGTTTTCACCCTTGCGATCACTGAGACATCACTGAACAGTTGGCGTCTGGTCGTCATAATGAAGTCAATCTCATTTTTTGTCGAACCGTCGGGGCTCGACCAGGTCCACTTCCTGTGGGGCCGCTTCTGGAAGAAAGAGTTCATCATAAAGAGTCCCTCTTTCTCCATAAAGTCGGCCAGCTGCTGGCCCCTTCGGTTCCGTTGCCCTATTCCAAATTTCCCTAACTTCAGCTCACCGTTTTCTCTTGTGCCTAGTTTTGCGTTGAAGTCTCCCATCAACACCGTGTAGTGGGTTTTGGAGGAATGCATGGCTTTGGAAATATCCTCATACATTTCCTCCACCTCCTCATCGGAATGTGCCGAGGTTGGTGCGTAAACCTGTATGACCTTCAGCGAATACCGTTTGGTGATTCTGAGTATCAGGTACGCGACCCTCGTCGACACACTCCCAATCTTTACAACGTTGTTGACGAGAGACTTGTGGACGATAAATCCGACACCTCCTTGGGACAGATGGTCGCCCTCCCGGTGATAGAACAAGTTGCCGGATTCGAGAATCACCGTGTCCTCCCCCTCTCTTTGGACCTCGGATAATCCTATAATACTCCAGCGCAACTTGCCTATCTCTTCTTCCAGCTCCAGGATCTTCTCGTCAGTCCTCAGTGTGCGTGCGTTAAATGTTGCCAGGTCGAGTCGTCGTAGGTGGCAACCGAACCTCCACCGGAGATTCTTAGCACCCCCTGCCCCGCCGTTACCATGGTCGCCACCGTAGCCAGGAATAGCGGGGCCGCCGGGGACTGGGGGCCGTCTATTTGTGTAATTGTTCATGGGGGGTATATTGCCATAGTTGCCACGCTTGGCGAGCGGGTTGGCAACCGCAGTTTTTTTTTTATCATACAGTTGCTGTTATCAGGAAGATGCTGCTGCCCATCTTCTGCCTGTCTCCCTCTGTCGCCTTTTACGACACCCACGGGAAGATATGGGGTAGTGGATATTCTTAACCGCCACTACACGGCATGGTGTATTAATAGAACCTATTATCGACTCGAATGTACATATGTGAACTATAGTCTAACTGCGTGAATTTTAAATAGTTTCTTACATAAACAATAATACCTTTCCTATTCTTACGAAGTTGTGAGTACATTTTATAGCCAGGAATATTATACAAATGACAAATGTTCTGTGCTATAGCTACTTCGGTCAATATTATTATATCAAAATGATGAACTTATTTCTATTTGATGCAACAATTTAGAGTAATTTTTAATCATGGAACGTATATTGACATGTATACATAAGAGGTTAATTGTGACAATATGGAAGTTTTTGGATAAAATTATTACAATTTATACAGTCAACATATTCAGTTATTTCGGATGAGTACGTAATATTATTATTTTCCATCACTATTAGGTGTAAGTACAAAGTATTGTATTTCAGTTAATTATGTATACGATAGGTATTGACGTGAATATAGTAAATAAATCCTAAAGTGCCTACCTACCAACTTACAACTTTATTTAGTTAGATATAATTTCGGACATCGATATAATCAAATGCACTTTACTTGCCTTTGTTTTCCTTGCAAAACCTTTACCAATTTTGCACCATACAAATTCAAATGTCGGACGTAGATTTTTCTTTGCATTATACAATAACATTCTGCTATGCGGAGTGAGTGCTTCAGGAACAAAAATAGGATTCTTAGCCATTTCGTGTAATGCGTTAAGTACAATGTCACTAACTGTAGGAGTCACCTGCTTAGCCCCCATCCATTGTTCGCGGGATTCGGTAGTTTTTAATTCCACCAGAAGAGAACACGGATGATCCTTACGAATTGGCATGCTACGCGTAGAATTTACGACTTCGAATGCAACCTTAAGCTTGTTGGCAACTGATTTTATAGTGTCTTGAGGTTTCCCTCGGTAGCCCTGATATTTCCAAGGAATGCGAAAGTGCTTTTTGTACCATTTCCTGCGTTTGGATCTCGACTCGGGACACTCGTAGTTCCTATATTGGTTCTTTATTGATTTCAAGGCTTTAAATGTTTACGAAAATGCACTCCATTCACGTATAATTGTTGATAACTTTTTTTAAATACATCAAGGTCAAAGAAACATGTCCGGCAAAGGCGAAGATACCTAATTCAAACGTTGCCATTATGAATTACTTTAATAAAGAAAAAATCTAGCAAAAAATATACTTAAGACTAACGAGTTAAGGCATAATTCTTGTACGCGAAATTAAAAATAAAAACAAAGGGACCACGCGCTGCGTGTGTGTGAAAAAAATTCAAGCGAAAATTTTACTTATAATAGATGTCCAAAGACATAATTCTCTATGCGCGAAGTGATAAGAAATGGGACGGGGTGGCCAGAGGGTGCGTGTTGTCGAAATTGGTATTACTCTGACACGTGCGACGATAATTAAGTCACTTAGTCCGACGCCGTTGTTCTTGATGATGGTTCATGAGTCGCTTGACCTAATTTTCGCGTACGCGTACTTTGAGTTTTAAAAGTTGTTTTTCTTTTTGTTTTGTCGACATTTTGTCAAAGTTTTTTGATTTGTCTGTAATAGGACACGTTAATAGAATAATAATAGTTGTGATAAGGCGGTGTGACAATCTGTGCAAAATTGGACGCTTCTACTGTATATAACACGTAAAAATCACTTGTGAAGGTAACAGCTCTCCTTTCGCTTTTTAAAGTTTCAAAATGCCTCGTATCAATTTCACGTCGTCGGAATACACCGACATGATTTTGATTTATCAAAATAATAAAAACAATAACTTCTCGATAAAAATCGGAAAGTTATTAGGAAAATGGAAACTTTTCAAAAAAAAAGTTTCCATTTTCCTAGTGGGAAGTTAAAATTACCGCAAATATTGACCTACTTCGAAAGGTCCGAAATAACATCATGCGACGATGTCAGTTATGCATTCGGGTACACGGCGGACATTTTGAAAATCTAAAAAATTTGATTTGATTAATTTATTAAACTATAGTGATTATAAGATTAGAGCGAATATTTGTATTAAAACAACACCATAAATTTTGTGATTTGTTGATAACATCGCATTAGCATCGCCTTACGCATGCCTAATTACTAGGCTGCACTAAAAGTATCGGGAATGGAATATTTCCAATGTTCCTGTCATATTAAAATCTTTTTAATTGAAAACTCATTGGTTTTAAAAATCGAATACCAAAGATAGATAGAAGAGGGAGAAGATTCTCGGTCTTGTCACAAGGTTTTGTCAAACTTCTTTAGTCGTTGAGAAAATATAATTGACTCGAGAAAATTCAAGAGCGATGATTTATTATGATTTTCGAAGCGGTTTAACACAAAAACAGTGTGTTGACCGGATGATTTCTGCATTTGGTGATGAAGCCCCATCCAAACCACAATTTATCGCTGGTTTGCTGAATTTCAACGCGGACGTGTCAAGCTGAGTGATGACCCCCGTCAAGGTCGTCCAAAAGCTGCAGTCACCCAAGAAAACGTTGATGCTGTGCGCAAGCTGATTGAGGAAGATCGACATGTGACATACCGCGAAATTCAGGCAACTTTAGACATTGGCACGAGTCAAATACCGAAATAATCTTCCGGGGAAACCGCATTGGGAAGGCAAAAACGTGCGGAACAAATTAGAGGTGTACCATACAAGACAAAAATTTCTACACGTTTGTCTCCAAAACCGGCCATGTTACGACTATTCCCCTTGAGGAACAAAGAACGGTTAATGCAGAATGGTATGCTAGCATTTGTTTGTCACAAGGCGTTTCTGAACTCCGTAAAGAGAACTGCAACCGCCGCATCATAATCCATCACGACAATGCGAGTTCTCACACAGCACACAGAACAAAAGAGTTTTTAGAGCAAGAAAACATAGAATTATTAGACCATCCGCCGTACAGCGCCGACCTAAGCCCTAATGATTTCTATACTTTCCCTAAAATAAAGAATAAATTGCGTGGACAGAGATTTTCATCACCTGAAGAAGCTGTGGATGCCTACAAAACGGCGATTCCTATAAAATTTTGTTGTTCGTAAATAGTGATGTTACATTGTTTATATAAATTCTTACTAATACTTTATTAAGGTTTTTATTGTGTTATGCATTGCATTATTTCGGTGTCATGGGTATGAGCAGTGAGCATATTATATGATTAAATAAATTTTACGGACACGGAGTCAAATAATATTAGGTAGGTACCTGCTCAGACATAATAAAAGGGAATCAAAGCAATAAAGGTTACATAAAGTACAATCTAGCGCCTGCAATCTCTCTCGGTAGGTAAACATGCAAATATCTCAGAGGGACATTATTACTTGACAGCTGGAGAACCCACTTTGTTATATATTGAATATAATAGCCCATCCGTGCCTTCTAATAATGCAATATACAAAAAAATTTAAGCATATTCTTTTGTCTCTAAGTAACCTTTTATAACACTCACTAATTTGACATTATTGCCTAGGAAAAACCAAAAAATAAGACAAATTTGGCTTGACTCTATTGGTGTAGAAAATATCAACCCAACAGAAAAACAAAACCACATATGCTCCCTGCATTCTGCAAAAGAATATATTAATAAAACTCTTGATGTAGTTAGGCTTTGTAATGATGCAGTGCAAACCATTTTTCCTGCTGTAAGTTTCTGGTTTTGTTACATTTTTACAACGAGCAATGTTTGTTACAAGCAAATATGAACAGTAGTTCTTTTAGAAGAAGTGATTTCTGATACTCATAGTTGCATATTAAGCATATTTTGACATACGTAATAATAGTTAGTTTTCAAAATATAGATATTTACCTACTTTATATTTATCAAACTACACATTGAACTCACCCAAAAGTATTCATTAGTGTTCCGAAATTTGAAATCATTAAAATAAACTACATATCTTTTTTCACGGACAGGGAAACTATTAGATATTATAAAATCTTTTCATAAACGGTTATAGAATTCTTCATAAATGAATATAAGAAATTCCACAAAATAATGTTGATCAAGATTAAAACGTTGTTTATGTGGAATTCACTTGAACTTTTTACAAAATTTGTAAATTGAGATAAATAACTTGCAATTACTCTTAATATAATAAAGCATAGGCCCAGTGCATAATGTAAAATATGCATCAGGTACGATGATTATGTTTTAAGAAAATTAAAATTAACAATATGGGTCCGAGTAAATCTGATTATTTTCCAAAGCTGTGCGTCAAACAATTCATGAGGACTACAAGGACATATTAACAACTATGATTTATAATATGAGGAAATACATATGTCATTAAAATTATTTTTCAGACCCAGTTAGCAAATAAAAGAAATATTCTGAAGAATGTTAATTCTCAAGAGCAGAGTAGAAACCGGGTAATTTTTTTTATCGCTTACACAATACTTTTACTATTATAAGTCTATGATACTTATCTATGTGTTTATCCGTAAATGAGATGTAAATAAGGAGAAACAATGAAGGCCATTGTATATCAGTCATTTAACACCTTAGTGTAATAAAGAGCGATTAAATCTACAATAGAAAGAAGAGGTTTATATATTACGTAATAAAACAAAGTATTACTTAAATATTTGTTAGTTTCATTTATCCAGTAAATAAACGAATAATAACTGTTTATTTGTTAGAGTCTCCTTCCATGGTACACCTACCTTATTTTAACATCGTTGATTCCCGAAATCAATGAAGCGAGGGACCGTATTGCCAAAATAGTAGCGCGAGCGATTCGCCGCCGTGTCTGTAATTTTCAGTTCGATGGTTGTTTGTGTAAGTAGAAGGAACTTGTCGTCACATGGCAATAACTACGACATTTTAATAATTGGCCTTCGAAGAAGCATGGCTTTCCATGGTCCACCCACCTTAGGTATGTACTTAGGAGACTATGCCAATATCAAGTTGAAGAATTAATATAAATTTTGTTCAAAAAAACTAAAAAATCTTACTTGGACTAAACCATGTTCTTTAAAAAGAAGGAACGTGAATCATCTGACTGATTCTAGAAGAAATTCGTAATGGAACATCTAGATGGTCAAATACAAGTATTTTTCGAAAGATCTCAGAAAAGTCTAATATTCTGTTATCTTGGTAAACCCCAAAAATACAACGAGTGTTGGGTAGTGGGAATGAGTATTATGAAGAAAAAAAACGCATTCTCACTACACACTCACCGATCAGCCAGTAGCATGGAGTACTATAACTAAAAAAGGAGTTCACGTGCGGTAGATGTGAAACTTTCGAATGAAATGAAATCTTTTTATAAAAAATCAATTGCCGCATACTAGCGGGTCATCACTTGAGGACGGCTGGACCTTTTGGATGGATGGATTTTGATGATTTTTTAATGTAATAAATTTAAAAAAATTAAAAATGCCGGGGGGGGGGGTGTTATTAGCTCATAAATAGAACCCCATCCTGTCAAACAATTCCGGGCTAGTAACTGACAAGCCCAGAAATATAGCTAATTCTAGAGTAACTAGCTTGCTAACTTACAACACGCGCAAGTTGCTGTCCGTGCATTACGTATCGAAACGTATTAACCGATATTTAACCGATAAAACAGGAGCAACAATCCGCTGGCGGTTGAATTCTCGCCAAAATCGTCTAGCATCGCCATAGAGAAAATATAATTTTGCGTAATATAAATAAATAAAAATACATATTATAGGTATTAAAATTTGATATTCTTCACATCACTAAAAAAATGGGCGGAGCTTACAGCGTCCGCCATTTATTGTTTCAATTTGACACGATTTTCTTGTAGGCTTGCCATCTCCTGTATTTTCTATGCTCAAAGTTCTACACACACTTACACAATACATCGAAACATATATGTCGCAGGAATATCGCACACCCAGATCAAAACTGAGTCAACTCGAACAACGCGAATTTGGAGTTATCTTTATACTCGAATGCTGGGTGAACCCATGCAACTATCCAACATAACAGGTGGTACAAGAAAGCCTTGAAGGAAAATTCGCTAGATGGCGACAGCTGTCTTTTGTTGAATCGACGCATGTTACCCCCTCCCACCTAAACAAGTGTATTGTCAGTTGACCTTCGCTAGTCTTAGAGAGTGCATGTATTAACCTGAACGAAAACACGGATATTTAGTTTTGTTACAGTTTTGATGAAAAGAGTACGTGAGTTAATTTGAGTTGTTACAGTTTTGGTGAATAGTTCTGCTACATTACTTAGAGATATTTCGACTTGTTCCAGTTTTGTTTGACCAGGTACGTAATTATTTTGTAACTATTTTGACTTGACTTTGTTTAGATGAATCAACATGTTAATTTCTAGTTAACCTACTATTGTTGAAACAAATTTATTTTCATGTTTTTTTATACTAAACCTGTCATTTTACATGTTTTACTTGAAAAATCTTGTATTATTTTATACTGACCGTTTTAAAAGTATACTGTTTTTAATAAATCTATATGCCACATTGTTTTAAAAGGTTTTGTTTGAGTTAACTTACTTTTTGTGGCTATGTATAAAAGTAATACAATAAACTTTTTTGTTTCAGAAAAAAATTAAGCGAAGCCGTATTCTTGTTAATATTATAAAACAAAGATATCAAGAGAACCTATTAACAATGAATGAACAAGAGTCGGCAAAGTTTATAAATGTAGAAGCTCAAAATAATAAAGAAAATAGGTCAATAAACACTGCCTTGCTAACAAAACCATGTATTAACCAACAAAATGAAATATCTTAACATACAAAGTGATAAGGGTCTAATAGATAACTCCTGCAGATTGTGTTCGACAAAAAGACAAAAAAAAAGACGCCTAACGCAATTCCAAATTTAGAAAGGTATGAAGAAAACTTACTAATAGTCAATGAAGGAGAGACGGCCACATCTTCGAACTTTGAACAACAGAGGAGCAAAGAGCACACGCCAATAGATACTGCCTTACTGACCAAATCATGCAATATGCAGCAAATTGAAAATGATCTTTACATGTCGTCAAGTGATCAAAGTCTTATGGATGAAGAATCAAGAAGATACTGATCCGAGCTATGTCCGTCAAAAAATGAAGAAACTACCCCCGAAAGTAATTTTTAATTCATCTTTATCTTCTTCAAGTGATACTAGCTCATCTAGCACTTCAAATTCTAGTACTAGTTCTAACAGTAGTTCTGATTCTGAAACTGAAACCAGGGATATTATCGATGCTGTTACACAGACTCAAAATCAAGATATTGTTAATGAAGGTCGCAAGGGTCATCCCAGTAAAAATAACAAGGATCAGCCCGATGAAGATCGCAATGGACAGCCTAATGAAGATTGCAATGATCAGCCCAACGAAGATTACAATAACCAGCCTTATGAAGAAGGAAAAAAAGGAAAGAAGAGGCTAAGAAGAGAACCGACTTGGAAAGTAAATATTTGTAAAGTTCTGAGGAATTCTGGTAAGGCCTATGCCCTCGTCCACAGTGCGAGCCTAGTGCGGTTGCGACGACGGGCGCGAATTATCAAACATATGAAACCGCTGTTTGCGTCCATAGTGTAGTGACTAAGGCGGACGCCTAGCGCGACGGGCATGAGTGAGATAGCGCGCGTAGTTTTCAAACGTTCCTATCCGCGCGTTTTGGCCACACTACAGGCCTAGTCATGCCAGTTCGGTCTTACCGCTCGGCGTAAGCGCGTCTTCATTATTTTTGTTAAAATGGCGATAAATACTGAAGTGTTTATATGTGCGATTCAATCTAAACCAGCTTTATGGCAAAGTAAACATCCCCACCACTGTAATCGCACAATAACAAGAAAATTATGGAGTGAAATAAAAGAACAATTTCCTGAAAGCGAAGGTAAGTTTAATAATTATATTATTTTACTTTATTAAATAATGCACTCAAATTACAATCTTTGATATTGTTCCCAGAAATAGTTTGTGAATTTTATACGAACATTTTTTGCTCTTCGTGATGGGTTATTATTTACTCCAAGGCTTCTGTGGCGATTTTCATATATTGGCGGGTTAGATAGCACACGTTGGACATCCAGATCGAGATCGCCGTTTAAATCCATTATGACATTATGCAGTATACACGCAGCTTTTATAATAGACAAGGCATTTTTTATGTTTGTTTCGATAGGTTTCAGTAGTATTCTCCATTTAGATGTTAAAATACCAAATGCGCATTCGATTGTTTGTCTAGCGGTAGAAGATATATATATAGCTTTCATTATTGAGTACTCGCTTAGGACAAGGGCGCATTAAATAAGCATTAACGCATATGCTTCATCACCCACTAGCAATGACGTCAGAATTCGGAAGTCTCTTTGGCATTGTAATTTTGTATTTATTTTTTTCTATAAGCTTATACAGAGTTGATGCAATAAAAGTACCACCATCACTTTACTTGCCTCGACCGCCTACTTCGATTGTCACAAATTTCCTTTTTGCATCAGCCACAGCTTGCATTACAACACTATTTCTTTTTTTATAGCACCAATGTGCCGAACCAGACTTAGGTGATTTTTTTTATTTCGCAGTGTTCGCCATCAATTGCTCCTATACAGTTCGGAAAATTCCAGATGACTTCCAAGTCGTCTGCAATAGTTTTCAGATGTTGTTCCGTTGGTATCGGCATGTGAATAGATACTAACTCGGTCCATAAAACACGGCATGTTTCGTGAACGACGGATGCAATAGCGCTTTTCGCCACACGATAACAGTGCCCAGTGCTCTAAATGCAGTTCATGTTGACAAAAACCTGAAACAAAACACATAAAAATATAATATTATTGTTACAGAAAAACAATTGCGTAAGAAGTGGAAGAATCTGCGCGATCAGTTTCGAAAAGAAAAAAAGAAAATCCCTAAGCCGCGTTATGGTGACGGTGGCGAGGAAATAGAGAGTACGTGGCCATACTTTGAACTAATGCAGTTTATAAACGATGACATTACACCAGAAGTGATGACAGGAAATCTTCAGGACAGAGACTCGGAATCCCTCAACGAGTCAAATCATGCCGAGCCGAATGCCGATGCCGAAAATTTCGCTAATTGAACAAAAAATGGCGTCAAATAGTGACCAATCGGATAAATGTGGCGATTATCATTTCTTTATGAGTCTCCTGCCACAAATGAAACAAGTTAATGAATTACAAAAGTTACGCATTCGAAATAAAATTACCCAAGTTATAATAGACGAAGCAGAGTGGATACAGTTTTCTCATCATCCGAGATATGAGGATAACTATGGAGAATATTCTAGTAGAAACTACGACCACAGTAATTATTAATTTCATTATGACAACTTTATACTTAAACTACTTACATAAATGTTAATTTTAATAAAATATTGTTTTATTCTTACCTCCGAGTTATGAACAATTTCTCTAGTGATTTTAGGTGATATTTTACTCAGGACGTAATCAAATGTTGACACGGACATTCGAGTATACTCAAAGAATTTTCTAGGGTACAATCTCAATTCTTCATACAAATTAAAAAATTCACCATTTATTTGTCGGTTTTTATTTATTTCGTGCACACCCTCTCTAATGTTCAAAATTTCCCATCTCAGGATCGGACTGTCTAGTAGAAATACTAAATCCTCGTCCATGGTTTACAACACGTGTAATACGTCTAAGCACTCCAACAGCTCGCTCGTCACTGTGGCCACGGCACGCGCCCGCCGTCGCGTCCGCAACAGGCTCAAGTCGCTGCGCATTCACTGTGGACGCACACTATCAGTCTTTATCAAAAACAAAGAAACTTGTTCGTGAAAGGAAGGTTCGCACGACTTGCGGCGAAAAATGCAGATTACGTTGTAATATGAAGATAAACGAAGAAACACGACAAAATATTTTTGACGCTTATTGGGCCTCGGTGATCTTCAGAGGCAGAGGGAGTATATTATCAGTCATACTTACAGGTATTCTAGCACACAAGAATATAGAAGTCAATAAAGCATTTTATTTTGAAGTTACTGGCAATAAAATCAGAGCATGTAAGGCTTTTTTTAAAAGTACATTAGATTTAAGTAACACGGCTATTAATACTGCACTCACAAAAAATGCTTCCGGTATTGTGGCCAATGATTTTAGAGGGAAACACGGAAAGCAACCCAAAATTGATACTGAAATTAAAGTCAGTGTTACGGAGTTCATAAATAGTATCCCAAGGATTGAGTCTTGAGAGCCTGAGAGCGCAGACATCACGGCAGTTTATTTGCAGTGACAAATCTCTTGCTGACTTATATCGTGATTATAAAGAAGCTCGTGAAAAGAAACAGCTTTCGCCACAAAGTCAACATTTAACAGGATATTTAATACAGAGTTTAATATTTCTTTTTTTGTTCCGAAAAAAGATCTTTGCGACCTCTGTGAGAGCTTTAAAAACGCTAATGAAGAAGAGAGATTTGAAATACAAAGAGAGTTATGAACAACATCTTTTAGAGAAAAATTTTGCAAGAGACCACAAAGAAAAAGACAAGAACAGAAATGACGGAGTAATTGTAGCAGTATAGGATTTACAAGCTGTTATGCAGGTTCCAAAGGGTCAAGTTTCCTTGTTTTTCTACAAATCCAGAATTAATTGTTTAAATTTCACAATAAGTGATCTGTCGACAAAAGGTGTAATATGCTACTTCTGGGATGAGACTGAAGGGAAAAGGGGCGCTGTAGAAATAGGCTCATGTGTTCTAAAGTATATTGACACTTTATTAGATAAAAATCCTGATAAAGACATCAATACTGTCTTCTATTCCGACAATTGCTGTGAGCAGCAAAAAAAATAAATATTTACTTTCTGCTTATGCTTATGCTGTTGTCACTAAAAGAGTTGCGTCGATATCGCACACATTTCTTATACGTGGTCATTCTCAAAATGAGGGTGACAATGTTCACAGCGTCATAGAAAGACAAATAAAAAGGCACATTAAATCTGGTCCAATATATACCCCCCACAACAGTATTGCACTTTGATACGTACAGCTAAAAAAACGGGCAGTCTCTACCTAGTGGAAGAGATGACGTTTGAACAGTTCTACGATACTAAAACCTTGCAAGAAGAGTGGGGTACCAATTTCAATTTAGATGAAGACCGTAATCAAGTTAAATGGCACGACATTAAAATCTTAAGGGTGGAAAAGGAGAAACCGGGGGCATTCTTCTATAAAACGTCATTTGCAGATGAAAATTATAATAAGGTGTTTGTGCGCAAGCGCCGAAATGATCAAAATGATATCAAAGATGATCAGATAGGATTTACAGGGCTTACACAAGCCTACACTCATAAAATACCACTCTCTGAGGCAAAGATGAAAGACATTAAGGATCTAATAAAAAAAAAAACACGTAATCCCACAGGTTTATGTAGATTCATATTTTAAAAATGTAGTTGGTAATAATAAGTAATTGCTTTTGTTAATTGAGTGCTTAATTTTAAAACCTGGATGTACCTTTTAAGTTCAAATCTATAAGAATTTAACATTTTATTTTGATTATATAGTAATAAGAGACTGGTGTTTTTAAAGGTGGGCAAAGTGATATCCACGTAATTTTAATTGTTCATCTCGAAAATACCAAATTATAATTAGAAGTGTAAAATTATTTTATGTAGTAGATTCTATTCTTATTTTTTTATAAACAAGATTATAAAATCTTATCATTTAAGTACATGAAAAAACCTGTCATTTTGAAATGTTTACCTTCTTTGTTACTTCCTGTAAATTTTAATATTTTGAGACATACTTTGTAATTTATTATTAGCTTCAAATAACATGAGAGCCTTGGTCCCAATTTAATTTTGAAAATATTTTTTTGGTTCTTAAATACCATAGTGTAATAACAAAATCATTCCCTTAATTATACAATACATTGATGCATAATTTTTGTGTTTTAGTTTATGTTGTTTCTTTTGTAATGTATATTTTTAATTTTATATTCTTTTAAATTAGTTTTGTTTGAAGAATCGTAACCTTAATTTTTGTTCTAATGTAAGTTCAATTCAAAATGGTTCAATAAAACTGCTTCAAGTCTAAATGTGATCTTATTTGTAAACAAAGTCACCGCCCTAAAGTGTAACAACTCAAAAAATACTGATTATCGGTAAAAAGGCTCGACTTTTAGCCCCAGTTTACATGCGGTGATATTTTCCTACGTATTTATAATGTAAAACAATATTAAGTTTTCTAACTTCCCTAACAAAAAATGCAGTAACACGTTTTCTTCGTCTCCTGAAAAATGACCTTTTTTGAGTTGTCTCAGTGATCTAGGTGTGCGATATGATAAAAACAGTGATATGATCAAGGTGATCAAATCACTGTATGTATCAGCCCGCACACGGCCTCAGGTAGTTCTAAACACTATTAAAGACGAACGCACGCACTTTTGAGTATAATTTTACCAACGCACAACCAAGTTTTTGATATTAACCTCTCAACTGCGGATGTCCAAGACTTGGACACGAAAATATCTCCGTTGACTGCGGGCGTCCAAGTGTTAGCATTTTTTACCCGCTCTTTTAATGAAGAAACAAAGCATTATGCGCTATTTCTAACTCATTCTACCATATGTCAATGTGTACAGGATAAAAAAGGCTAGCATAAAAACCCCACAGCTTATACACTTTAGTAGTATATTTTATTTAAATTATTCTTAAATGTCGTCCGTTCCTTGAGTCAGCCATTAGTGTGATTGACGCGCGCTAACAACGAAGTTGTTTGTAATTGTTTTGTATTAATTTATATTTATTGTGTGGTGAATTGTGGTAAAACAATGCCTGGGTAAGTAATCTTCTTATTTGTAATCTCATTTTGTGTTTTATCTTATTAAGCGTACTTAACCTTCTACTACTACATTTTGTGTTTTATCTTATTAAGCGTACTTAATAAGATAAAACACAAAATGAGATTACAAATAAGAAGATTACTTACCCAGGCATTGTTTTACCACAATTCACCACACAATAAATATAAATTAATACAAAACAATTACAAACAACTTCGTTGTTAGCGCGCGTCAATCACACTAATGGCTGACTCAAGGAACGGACGACATTTAAGAATAATTTAAATAAAATATACTACTAAAGTGTATAAGCTGTGGGGTTTTTATGCTAGCCTTTTTTATCCTGTACACATTGACATAATTTATAATTTTACACGTATGTAAAATTGTTTTTTAATATGTATGAAGCAAACTGCTATCTTAAAACTAACATGCTGGTTGACGAGAGTTGACTTGAAATGTACGTAAAATTTTAGTGTTGACTGTCAGTTTTGTGTTAAAATATGTATAATTATTCATCGTTCACAGTGTGGATAATGTGCAATATTTTCAAAATTTTAATGTATATACGCAATAGGTGCAATAGTGTCCATTTTTGAGACGTCCGTAGAAGTGAATTCTAGTTCTCTTTTTTGCGGGTGGCGAAAAAAGGAACTAAAGTTTACCATACTGCATCAAGTTCAAATTCGGTTGAATGGTTAGAATGGTAAAGAATCTAGCGCCCTCGAGCAGAGAAATGGAGCTTGGTTGACTCCACGATTATTCGATGATTTATAAAAAATTGAATGTGGCATTTGGATATGTCATGTATGTTAACACAAGACTTCGGAATTTTTTAAACAATTTATTAAAACAGAAAGTTAGATAGTATTTACATAATATGCTTTTTAATATTTTTATTTTAATATTTTTTAATATTTGAAATTTTTATTTTTTTAATTTAATATGAACAGGTTGTGGTTTTTAAGGTCACCTCAGACACATATTTCTTATACTGGTTTTTTTAATGTACATTTTATCTGTATTTACTTTGCAAATCGTGTAACGTTGCGTTATGTTTCAACCTATAGCAAGATTGCTGCTACCTACAGTACCATTCGTAAATGAATTGTACTGTAGATACAGTAAATCCAACAAGTACCAGGAGCCTTTTAAAGAAATAAGTACCTATGTTATATATTTATTCAATTTTATACTTATGTCCATCCATCCATTTAGTTTTTATTGTTGCCTAGCTATAATTTGTTCAGCTAATTATTTCAGACTATCATCGTCGAAATTGTTAAGTTAGTTAAGTTACACAGCCGATTTCCGTCCCACTGCTGGGCCTTCCCTCAGTTCTGAAAGAGTTTTACGGCAAAGAAGTATCCACCGCGCTGCCCATATGCGTGTTGCCGAACTGCACATGCCTTGGAAATATTTTTTTTTTATTTCTCAGACAGTCAGACTTCCTCATGATGTTTTTCTTCACCGCCGAGCAAAGGTAAATCAGCACTTAAAATTGTAATTAATAATTTCATTGATGCCGGCGGGGATCGAACCCGGTGTGCTAGCGTACTGTGAAATTTAACGCGAGAGCTAACAATCTGAGCTACCAGGGCTCTCTCATCGTCGAAATGAATACTTAAGTTAGTTAATTTACAGCCTTTTACGCCCCACAGCTGGACAAAGGCAAAGAAGTTTCCGTCGGGCTGCCAAAATGCGTGTTGGCGAACTTCACATGTCTTCGAAATATTTTTTTTCTTATTTCACAGACGTGCATGTTTCCTCACAATGTCTTTCTTCACCGCCGAGCACGTGGTAGATCAGCACTTAAAATTGCAATTAACAATTTCATTATTGCTAGCGGGGATCGAACACGGCTTGCTAGCGTGAAATTTACAGCGAGAACTAACCATCTGAGCTACCACGGCTCTTCCGAGCCACCACGGCTCTCATCGTTGAAATGAATACACCTCTTTATTTTGTATGTTTTTTTTTCTATAGGATAGGGTGATAAACGAGCACGCAGTCCACCTGTGGTGGTTTCTGCGGCCCATAGACATCTACATCTATCCTCGATTACAAATCAAAATGCAAAAATGCGTGTCACCCGTGATGACTAAGATGGAACGCCTCGTTTCCAGCAAAAAGGCTCTCCGGTTCTCTACACTCACCATACGAAACACAGAACCATTAAGCTATTATTTCACGCTGGTATTCTGTGAGAGCGTGGTCCTTCCCCGGTCGAGCCGGCCTATTCGTGCTACAGCTATACTACTAATATAACTGCAGCATGGCTCTACCACGTACAAAAAATGTTTTAATGAACTAGTACATGATGCACAAAAAAGTGCAGAATCGAACTTTAATTGTGGCATATTTTTGTATAATGCATAAGAAGTGGGTTCTTTAAAAATATACATAAATAATATTTTTTTTATTTCAGAAAGAGATATATTTATTTTAAATTTTATTATTTCGTAGCTATTGTTTGTGTTAAAGGAAATATGTTACCGTTTGGAGAAATAATGTTATTGGTTATTGGAAATGTAACATAACCTCTGCGCACCTCGCGGCGCCTCTGTCACTCGATACATATTATGGTGCATTGGGTATTATTTACAAAAAACGTTATT
Organism: Parnassius apollo; assembly: GCA_907164705.1. Classification (NCBI taxonomy): domain Eukaryota; kingdom Metazoa; phylum Arthropoda; class Insecta; order Lepidoptera; family Papilionidae; genus Parnassius; species Parnassius apollo. The sequence goes on from CAJQZP010000901.1 coordinate 102,787, forward strand.
TATAACTCTACATCAGCGGGAGTAACCCTTGAGTGGTTTTATGGTTTTTAAAGGAATGAATGAATCTTTATTTCTGTACAAGTGCTGTTAAAGTTTGTTTGCTCAAATAAAGTAATTAATTTTTCAATAAATATGGCACTTACGACTAAAATTTTGATATCGGCATTAAGAGTACTTATGAAATACTTTATCGGATTTCTAAAATATTCTATTGAATTATAAAATATTGAATATAAAAATTTCTATTGAAAGATGACTGAATCATGTAAAGAAAAAGAGAGATTCAAGACTGAATCATTGTAATGAAATAAAAAAAACTATTTTTATTGACTAAAGCATTACGCCGCATTATGCCGCATCTGGTCCGAACTACATGCTACATCGGTGTAAATTGATTGTGGGTTCTTGTAAGCTTAGCGTTTTACGATAAAAAATTGTATTGTAGCCTATGATTTTGCATATAAAATATTGTAAACAATAGACGTAAGATTAAAATAAAATAAAATTGAACTATTAAAAAACTTTGTGTCATTGATAAATATGATAGTTTTGACTTTATTCTATATTTAGTTATACTAACCACTTTAAACTTTATTAAATATATGTACTCGTTTATAGGAAATTTCATAGAGAATTCAGAAATGTATACATATTATAGTATTCGATATACCAAAATCAAGATATTTACGTTTAAACGGTTTGGGCCCAATCAGCCGTCCATTTTATTAAACAGCTCCGCAGTCAACGGAGAATTACGGTTAGAGTCTCCGCAGCTGAAAGGTTAAAAAGAAAGTCAACTTCTGACTCAGTGGTTAAGATAGTGCCTCCAAATGAATTTTATGCTATACTTTGTAGGACCCATCAAGCGACGGGCCACGGAGGCAGAGATAAAATGCTGTACAATTTGAAATCCAGATATTTAATTCCCACTTTTGTTGTATTAGAATTTTTGAAACTGTATACGGTATGTCAATCTAAAAAGAAATTCCCAAGAAAAGCAATTGTTGTTTGCCCGATTGTCTCTAATGATTTTAACCATCGCGGCCAGGTTGATTTGATTGACCTACAGTCAACCCCCCGACAGGAATTATTAATAGCGATTACATTATCAAGATCACGCAACAAAATTTAGTTTTCTGCGACCATTTGTGGCAGCGCTGTCGTCGCGCCACAAGCGAAACACACCGAAGCCTAAATCGCGCTATCAAAATTCCAAATCATAAACAGTATATATAGAACATCTCCGAACTGTCACGGAGTGTTGGCCGCTCCCCGGGCAGAACACCTTGCCCGGCGGGAGATCTCCCCTTTTCCTTCCACGGCCACAGTGGTGACCACCCGACGTGATCTGAACACGCAACCAACAACCTTCGGAAACTTCAAGCTTCATCATCGTCATAGAATACCCTCGTGACCATGGGTGCTGTAAAGCGCACGAAACGTCGGGTATTTATAGTTAAATATACGCGATAAAATCCTTAAAAACTAGTATTATTTCAATATAATAGAAGAAGTGATTTCTGATGGTCATAGTTGCATATTAAGCATATTTTGACATACATAATATTAGTTAGTTTTCAAAATATAGATATTTACCTACTTTATATTTATCAAAATAAACCACATATCTTTTTCACGGACAGGGAAACTGTTAGATATTATAAAATCTTTTCATAAACGGTTATAGAATTCTTGCTTTATTAAATAAATATAAGAAATTCCACAAAATAATGTTGTTCAAGATTAAAACATTGTTTATGTGGAATTCATTTGAACTTTTTACAAAATTTGTAAATTGAGATAAATAACTTGCAATTACTCTTAAAATAATAAATCATAGGCCCAGTGCATGATTAAATGTAAAATATGCATCAGGTACGATGATTATGTTTTAAGAAAATTAAAATTAACAATATGGGTCCGAGTAAATCTGATTATTTTCCAAAGCTGTGCGTCAAACAATTCATGAGGACTACAAGGACATATTAACAACTATGATTTATAATATGAGGAAATATGTCATTAAATTTATTTTTCAGGCCCAGTTAGCAAATAAAAGAAATATTCTGAAGTGTTAATTCTCAAGAGCAGAGTAGAAACCGGGTAATTTTTTTATTGCTTACACAATACTTTTATTATTATAAGTCTATGATACTTATCTATGTGTTTATCCTTAAATGAGATGTAAATAAGGAGAAACAATGAATGCCATTGTATATCAGTCATTTAACACCTAAGTTTAATAAAGAACGATTAAATCTACAATAAAAAGAAGGGATTTATATATTACGTAATAAAACAAAGTATTACTTAAATATTTGTTAGTTTCATTTATCCAGTAAATAAACGAATAATAACTGTTTATTTGTTAGAGTCTCCTTCCATGGTACACCTACCTTATTTTAACATTGTTTATTCCCGAAATCAATAAAGCGAGGGACCGTACTGCCAAAATAGTAGCGCGAGCGATTCGCCGCCGTGTCTGTAATTTTCAGTTCGATGGGTATTTGTGTAAGTAGAAGGAATTTGTCGTCACATGGCAATAACTACGACATTTTAATAATTGGCCTTCGAAGGAGCATCGCCTTCCATGGTCCACCCATTTTAGGTAGGTACCTAGGAGACTATGCCAATATCAAGTTGAAGAATTAATAAAAATTTTGTTCAAAAAAACTAAAAAATCTTACTTGGACTAAACCATGTTCTTTAAAAAGAAGGAACGTGAATCATCTGACTGATTCTAGAAGAAATTCGTAATGGAACATCTAGGTGGTCAAATACAAGTATTTTTCGAAAGATCCCAGAAAAGTCTAATATTCTGTTATCTTCGTAAACCCCAAAAATACGAGTGTTGGGTAGTGTGAATGAGTATTATGAAGAAAAAAACGCATGCTCACTACACACTAACTGATCAGCCAGTAGCATGGAGTACTATAACTAAAAAAGGAGTTCACGTGCGGTAGATGTGAAAGTTTCGAATGAAATGAAATCTATTTATAAAAAATCAATTGCCGCATACTAGCGGGTCATCACTTGAGGGCGGCTGGACCGATTTTGATGATTTTTTTTAATGTATTTATATGTTATTGTAAATATAATGATTGGCGTTAAATATAATAAATCCTAAAGTAGTTTTCACTTCAAAAATATACTAGCTTAAAAGATGCCCTTATTATTAGCCCAAAAATAGAACCCCATCCTGTCAAACCATTCTGGGCTAGTAACTTACAAGCCCAGAAATATAGCAAATTCTAGAGTAACTAGCTTGCTAACTTACAACAAGCGCAAGTGCTGTCCGTGCATTACGTATCGAAATCGTCTTCAAACTGTTATTTAACCGATAAAACAGAAGAAACAATCCGCTGGCGGTTAAATTCTCGCCAAAATCGTCTAGCATCGCTAGTCAATAGAGAAAATATAATTTTGCATAATATAAATAAATAAAAATACATATTATAGGTATTAAAATTTGATTGTCTTCACATCACTAAAAATGGGCGGAGCTTACAGCGTCCGCCATTTATTGTTTCAATTTGACACGATTTTCTTGTAGGGTTGCCATCTCCTGTATTTTCTATGCTCAAAGTTCTACACACACTTACATCTAATACATCGAAACATAAAGTCGCAGGGATATGATAAAAACAGTGATTTGATCAAGATGATCAAATCACGGGGGATGTTAAAATAACAACTCGATTTTATCATTTCCCTAAGCAAATATAGTGATTTGAACAAATCTCTAAATTGATTAAGTGAAATGATAATAAAACATGTCCAGTTCTTGTTTACGTCACGTTCGCACTTGCTTGTCAGTGACGCACGCGGCCTCAGATGGTTCTAAACACTATTAAAGACGAACGCACGCACTTTTGAGTATAATTTTACGAAAATTATAGAGAATGGCTTTGAATATGGGACAAAATCAGCCTTGTACTGAGGTTGTGTGTGAGGAACAGTTTAATGAAGCTATTATGACGATTTTAGAGGGGCGGCATGATAAGGAAAAACCGTTAGTACTCAAGAGAGAATAGAAGAGGCGATTACATCGGTTGAACAATTTAAATCAGATCCAGTACTGAATCTTAAGAGAACAAACAAGCAACATTATTACGGTAACAAATGGAGGAAGGCGCACAACCAAGTTATTGATATTAAAAAGAAAGTTAGCTTCTGACTCAGTGGTTAAGATAGTGCCTCCAAATGAATTTTATGCTATACTTTGTAGGACCCATCAAGCGACGGGCTACGGAGGCAGAGATAAAATGCTGTACAATTTGAAATCCAGATATTTAAATCCCACTTCTGTTGTATTAGAATTTTTGAAACTGTGTACGGTATGTCAATCTAAAAAGAAATTCCCAAGAAAAGCTATTGTTGTTTGCCCGATTGTCTCTAATGATTTTAACCATCGCGGCCAGGTTGATTTGATTGACCTACAGTCAACCCCCGACAGGAATTATTAATAGCGATTACATTATCAAGATCACGCAACAAAATTCAGTTTTCTGCGACCATTTGTGGCGGCGCTGTCGTCGCGCCACAAGCGAAACACACCGAAGCCTAAATCGCGCTATCAAAATTCCGAATCATAAACAGTATATATAGAACATCTCCGAACTGTCACGGAGTGTTGGCCGCTCCCCGAGCAGAACACCTTGCCCGGCGGGAGATCTCCCCTTTTCCTTCCACGACCACAGTGGTGACCACCCGACGTGATCTGAACACGCGACCAACAAGCTTCGGAAACTTCAAGCTTCATCATCGTCATAGAATACCCCACCCATTCGCTCCCGAGCAGATATCGTCTGCAGTCTTCATATCATGCAAGCCATCTAGCTTCACAAGGTTCATCGCAGCACTGGAATAATAATGCTTCCTTTCCTCAGCTACTCTTTGCGCTTCAGTATTCGGCACGGCTCTGAGCCTTACTGCTCGCCTCTGCTTCACGGCAATCTCGCAGATTACTTGCCTTCTTCTCGACTCACCGCAGACTACAAGGCAATCTCCTGGCACTTGCACATTTGTCGGCAACGACGCTGCACTACCGACCTCCGGTCTGAGCAGGGGGGTGATGTGGCGGCGCTGTCGTCGCGCCACAAGCGAAACACTCGGTTGTTAAGCCTAAATCGCGCTATCAAAATTCCGAATCATAGACAGTATATATAGAACATCTTCGAATTATCACACGGATTGTTTGCGGCTCCTCGGGCAGAACACCTTGCCCGGCGGAAGATCTCCCCTTTTCCTTTCACGGCCACACATTGACTTCAAAAAGAGCAGCTGAAGTAGCAATGGAACTTTTAAAAATTTTCCTGGAAGTAGGTTGTCCCCATATACTACAAAGTGACAATGGCCGTGAGTTTACTACTACAATCATTCAAGAATTAACTACCATGTGGCCAACATGCAAAATTATTAATGGTAGGCCTAGACATCCAGCGAGTCAAGGGTCAGTTGAGCGTGCAAACCAAGATGTCGAAGCGATGTTACGGGCTTGGTTAATTGACAATGACAGTAAAAATTGGGCAATCGGCTGTTTGTTCAATTACAAAAGAATTCCTCCTTTCATCGTACCATTAAGCGTTCACCTTTCAAGGCGTTAATTTTAACAGAACCAAAAACAGGACTCCGATCTACTCATATTTCAACAGAATTACTTGACAAGTTAGTTACCGAAGAAGATTTGGATCAGCTTTTTTAACAGCATAACGTATTAGCTACTGAATCAATTGATAACAACGCTACACCTTCTGAGGAACAACTAACTATTGAACCGAATGAAGATAACACTTCGACTTCAGCTATTTTAACACATGAATTATCAGCTGAACCACCTGTTGTATCAAAAAGTGAATCGGTTGTGAGAGTACAAGAAATTAATTGTATTGTTTTGGGACAAGAATCTACAGGAGCACATTCATGTGACATTTGCGGAAATTCCGTGCATGCAATATGTGGCATTACGACAAGCGAAGGATAAGGGTCGGGAGTTCTATGCTTATTATTCCAAAAAGAAGATAACATTAAAAAGCAAAGGGAAGATGCTTCACAAAATTTAAAAAGATCTACCGATAAAATGAAAGAAACTTGTTCGAAGAAATTCAAGGATGTATTAGTTGGTTCCAACGTTTTGGTTGATGTACCAAAAGTAGACATAGGTCCACTAGATACATATACAGGGATTGTATTAGATCCGAAAAACAATTTATTTCAAATCGGTACTTCAGTTGGCATCATAAGAGATTGGCTTCCTAGAAACGCTCTTCAATTATCTACAGTTACATTAACCGATTTAGTTCCATCGACTAAGCTGAGTTTGCGTGAAATTGCAGGAAAATTATCTTTATTTGGAGGTCAAGGATTCAAACAGTGTTCTTGCCAAGAGTCCAAAATACGATGCAAAACGAATAAATGTGCCTGTAAGAAAAATAATATTCTGTGTAATCCACGTTTCCACAAATCTGCTACGTGTTTTAATAATAATAATAATATATTTTTATTTACTCTCACAATTTAAATTAACAAGTTAGAGTATAAACAGTGTACACTATGAGCTGAGAGTCTGGTGTCTATACTAGGCGGAAGCCTGTGTTACGGATCACCAGGGTCTCCCCCCTCAGGATATTATCAACATAACTTACTTAACAAGTTTAACAAGTTATTTGTTTGATTAACAATTGAGAGATATTGTATTATTAGTTACTTTTGTGTTGTGTGTGTATGTATGTGTGTGTATGTATGTGTGTGAATGAGTGTGTGTGTGTGTGTGTGTATCTATGAGTTGTGTATGTATGTATCATCTATCCAGTACTAAAACGATGTATATGAAATAAGAAGGTTTTCAGTGATCTCATAGTCCAGACTTAACAACCATTGAGTTACTTTTAATTTGCAAGTGCGTTTATTAAGATATATACCAATTCTAACGTTTTCTTTATTATATAGAAAATTACCCAGAAAACAAAAAATTTATGTGAAAATTTGGTGCAATGCGTGTTGTAGTAACAGACTAGATCATTTCTGCGCTTATCTTTTATCAATTGTAAATTATAGTGTAAGAGTGAGTGCTTTTTAATGATACATTGTAGAATAAAGAGCTGCCTGACAGATAGGACTTTCCAATGTTTGTATAGGTCGACAGTAGGGTAAAGAAAGGGATGTGAGGCGGATACTTTTAGTAAAGCTCTCTGTGCTCGTTCCAGTTTTATTATTTTTGTTTTGTCCTTTCAGAACCACTCCAAGTTCTTATGCAGTATGTGATATCAATCGATTGACATAAGGCAAAGTAAATTATTTTGATGACTTTTGAGTCAGCTATGTGTCTAAGGTGTTTAAAAATGTATATTAACTTTCTTACTCTAGTTGTTAACATGTTTATGTGGCTATGAAAACTGAGTTTGTTATCAATAATTACTCCAAGATATTTTATATTATCTACTCTCTCAATAACACTGCAATGACATTGTGACGTTTTCAGCTTTGAACATGTATGTACTCTTAATGAATATTGGGAGTTAATGTTATTTGTTGAACGCATGGTAAGTCATATTTTTTTTTTTGTATATTTAATGTTAAAATGTTGTTTTTTAGCCAGTCAGATACTTTATTTAAGCCTTCTTGAGCGTTTGCATATACTTCTTGCCACGTACTTGCATGAAAAAGGAGGGCTGTATCGTCAGCAAAACTTAGGATCTTACCTTGTGTAACTTTTATGTCGAGGAGATCGTTAATGTATGTTAAAAACAGTGTAAGACCGAGTACACTTCCTTGTGGTACGCCAAATGATATGTTAAGTGCTTCACTAACATGATTATCAACCCTAACTTGCTGAGTTCTATTTGTTAGATAGTCTTTTATAAGATCTAAAGGTATGCCTCTAATGCCCATATAATCTAATTTATTCACAAGCAGTGGAATGTAGACGGTGTCAAACGCTTTTGCTAGATCTAAGAATATAGCTAAGACTTTTTGTTTCTTATCAAGATTTTTTACGACAAAATCAGTGAGTTCATGTACGGCATCTGCCGTTGATTTATTGGAGCGAAAACCAAATTGATATTGTGATAATAATTTATTAATTTCTAGATAATTAGTAAGTCTTGTATTAATTAAGCGCTCTAAGATTTTTGACATTATTGGGAGCAAGGAAATCGGTCTATAATTGTTTAAACTATGTTTATCTCCACTCTTTAGAATAGGTATTGTAATCGATTTTTTTAAAAACTGTTGGAAACTTACCAGTGGTTATAGCTAAATTACAAATGTGAGTTATGGGTTTGCTAAGTAAATTATTGTTATGTTTAAGCAGGTCACCTGAGATATTATCCAGTCCTACTGCACAACCTGACTAGATTCGATATAAGTAGATCGATTTCCTTCTCATCCGTTGGCAATAAAACAATAGATTTTGAAAAGGGACCTATTTCTGTACGGGTTATTTTATTTAATTGAATGATCTCTCTAGCTAAGTTTTGACCTACATTAACAAAGTATGTGTTTATTTTATTTACTGAGGTTTTTGGGTTATCTGATATTGATAATAATTCATTCGGTGAGTCTTTAGCTTTTTTTAAATGTGTTATCTTTTTTATGGTTTCCCTTAATAATTTAGTATTATTACTTGTTTTATAGGGGCTACACACGATCACTTTTAACTGTCAGTTTTGACTAACCAGTTTTAACTGACAGTTAAAACTGACGTCCTTTGCACCCACACACTTTCAGTTTTAACTGTTCTCTTTGACCACAAACAACATTATCATCTCAAGATGTCATCAGCCGACGACGACGCTTTAGCCGTGCTTGGTATATTAATGATTTTAAAAAATAAAAATAAAAAAAATATACGCAAAGAGTGGTGTATAAAGAGTGGTTAAAAAAAAGGAAAATTTATTCCCATGTTAATTTATTAAACGAACTAAAAATTGTTTCGAAGGATTGGCACAACTATCTCAGAATGAGTGAAGAAATATACCTCAATCTACCTCTAGTGTCTCCACTGATTAGAAGAAAGGATACAGTTATGAGAAATGCTATTTCGCCACATGAGAGATTAACAGCAACGTTACGATTTCTAGCAACAGGACGGAGCTATGAAGATTTAAAGTTTTCCACAATTATTTCACCTCAAGCCCTCAGCAGCATAATACCAGACACATGTGAGGCTTTATTCAAAGTACTTTGCCCAGATTTTTTAAGGGTAAGAAAACTTAGAACATTTAATAATTGCTTTTATTATTTATTATTAAGAAAATTATCAAGAGATGACTTAAAAAAATTAAACTGAATGCGGTTTAGAGGCCTACGATTCATTTTGCATGTACTGAGATAAAAATGAAGCCGCAGTGTTTACTTCTTGTAAAGGTATAGACATTGGGATTGAAATTTGTACCGCTCCTGTATTGTTGTCTAAAAGGTATGGCTGAAGTATGCTCTGTGATTCTGCAGTGTTAGAATTTATTTGTTGTATGGTTGCTCGATCCGATATTTTGGAAACAAGACGTTTAAAATGATCCTGTACAGTTAATAAAACGTCATTGGTTAAAGTTTGATTGAGATTCCTTTTTGTCGGTCTCGGATGGTGAGGTGGTGCCGACGATGATGCTGAATTTCCTGTGTCAGATTCAGAGTGGTTTGAAGCCAAAGATGAACCTGGTCTAGAGTCTAGGTCTTCATTCTGTAACAATAATACATACACAATTAATAATATAATAATATATAATGTTTTATTTTCAGTTTCCCAATACGGAACAAGATTGGAAAAATATTGCTGAAAAGTTTGAGAAGAGATGGAACTTTCCACATTGCTTAGGAGCAATAGATGGAAAGCATGTTTCAATTGCTTTACCCCCTGGATGTGGATCAGAATTTTATAATTATAAAAACCGACATAGCATGGTTTTAATGGCTATTGTGGATGCTCAATACAAGTTCATTTTGTGTGATTTTGGCACAAATGGAAGAATTTCAGATGGTGGAGTATTACGAAACACTGTATTTTTCGAAAAACTTCAAGACAGTAAATTAAACATCCCAGCCGCCGAACTAGTCAAAAATAGCAACAGAAGTTTACCTTACGTATTTGTTGCTGATGATGCGTTTCCATTGAGAACAGACATGATTAAACCATTTAGACAAGCAGATCTTAATACTTATGAGATAAAAAATATACAATTATCGAGTATCAAGAGCAAGGAGAATTGTTGAGAATGCTTTTGGGATTTTAGCGTCTCGGTTCCGTATATTTCACACAGAAATAAACATCGAACCAAAAAATATTGATTCCGTTGTAATGGCATGTTGTGCTCTACACAATTACTTAACTGAAACAAACCAATCCAATTACAGTCCACCTGAAATTCTTGATAGGGAATTTTTTGATAACGGAACAATTATACAGGGAGTGACTTCGGCAGATTCGGAGATGATAGATTTAGATAGAAGACACCAAGGAAATATAACAAATGCAGCCAAGAAAACAAGGGAAGATTTTATGAACTATTTCGTGAATGAAGGACAAGTTCCATGGCAGGATAATTTTATTCGTTAATGTTTTTATAATAGTCTAATATCAATAAACTAAATTATAAAATAAACAATAATAGTTTATTTACTCACGTCATTTGTTTCTTCGTCATCCTCGGAAATATTTGATCTTGAGGATCGTGGTACTTCTTGGTCGGTGAGAAATTGTAGTAAATCGTAATACCATAACTTTGGTATATAAATATCATCTTTGCCAGATCCTGATCTTTGTGACGATTTGACTTTCAAAACTTCTTTTTTGAACGTGCAACGCAGTGTGTTAATTTTACTTTTCACTGTATCTATAGTTGCCGTAGAGTCAATTTCTTTAATTTTTTCTAATAATACCTTGTAAGCTGCTGATTTCCTTTCTCGGTCATGGTACTCCTTACTTTTATTCTGCCATAAGCAAGGTTCATTCCTATATAATTCTATAAACTCGGCCAACCACAGTCTTTGCGTCATTTTTCTGCGTATGCGAAGAGAATAAACATGTACAGACCAGTTTCTTTTTCGTGACCGCAACACGACTGAAGAAACACCGCCTAGACACGTACAGTTTTAACTGATCAGTTCCGTCATTTCAGTTAAAAAATATGTATCAACAATATATCATCAGTTTTAACTGATAATAAAAAAACTGTCAGTTTTCATCGTACACACACTCAGTTTTCACTGTCAGTTAAAACTGGTCAGTCAAAACTGACAGTTAAAAGTGATCGTGTGAGCCCCTATTAGATATCTCATTTTTTTCATAGTATTTTTTACATTAGCTAATATTTTGTTACAAAAATTTCTGTATCTTTTATATGTCAAATTTAAGACTTCATTATTTGGATGTTTTTGACTTTTTTATGGAGATTATCCCTATTTCTAATGCATCTTAAAAGTCCTGGTGTTATCCATGGTTTTCTTATTATTTTTCGCTATAATATATTAATTGTTTTGGTGTGTGAATCAATAATATCTGATAGTGAATTTACCAGATAATCAGTCGCAACATTAACATCAAACATGTTAAAAATTGGTGAAAAGTCAGTATTTTTATTTCTAAGTATACATTATTGTAATTAGTGATTTTCTTAGTCAAATTAGTGCAATAATTATTATTTTTTTAATTTAAAAGCAAGATAACACAGTTATAATCTGTAATTGTTGTCTGAGAAACACAGCAGATTGCTTTGTAATTCGTTTTTAACATAATATGATCCAAGCAGGTTCGATTGTGAGTGGGCAATGTATGTGCAGAAAGGATACCAAATGACGCTAATAAGTTCAAGTAGTTTTCGGCATTGTGAGTATGTTTGTTCTGTTCACAAATATCAATATTAATATCGCCTGCGATAATTATATTTTTATATAAACATATTTTCTGTAATAAATAATTAAGATTCAATAAATTTTGTAACGTCTCTTTGACTAGGAGGCCTATAAAGTGCCACAATAATTGTATCGTTATTTAGCTTAGCTAGCAAACAGTTAGCGCCGATGAAGTTTGGTTCCCTAATAGATATATTTAAATTAATTTTACTATAAATTATCACTCCTTCATTTTGCGTATTGTTATTTAGCGTGTAACTATAACTGTAGCCTTCAATAGGAGGTTATTTGAGAATTTTGTAACCAACATTTAGTCGCGATTATTATGTCAAAACTAATTTTAGATCTTGTTAGTAATGTAATTAGATTATCGTAATGTCTAATGCTGCGCACATTCTGCATTAAAAGTTTTAAGGGTTGATGGTTATTACCTGTAATATGCTTATAGCAGTGTTCTATATCGCAGTATGAGGAGTTTGCTGCTGTTATTGTATCTAAATCGTTCATTATATTCCTTATATTTTCGAATGAATTCGATGTAAAAAACTTAGTTTTAAGGTGCATGAATACTTTAGAACTAAAAATATATTTTATATTTATAAACAAAAATATTTGGTAAATCCTTCTCTTTAATTCTAACAGTATACATAAAGCTATTCACCTGTAACATATGTTTAGTATTAAAAATAATATTACTGGAGGAATCATACGTAATAATAAAATTAAAAGTGAGTTTTTTGTAGTTTAAATGTTTTGGGTGCATGTATTGGTTATTAGAATAAGTGTTCGATATAAAATTAACAATAAAACTAAAGAATAATATTTTAAAACGAAATAACATAAAAAACACACAGAACGCGATTTTTATGTCAAAACTAACTTTAAACCTCGATAGTAATGTAATTAGATTACAAAAACTTTTTCTAATACTGCGCACATTTTGCATTTAGTAGTTTTATGGGCTGATACGAGTAGCGATTGGTTGCAGTATGTTTATAGCTGTGTTCTACATCGCAGTATAAAGATGTTGTTATTTTGATTGTGTCTAGATCGTTAATAATATTCTTTATATTTGCCTTTTGTAATATTTTTTTGAACATGTACAATCCATCATCATGTATTCGATGTAAAAAACTGATTAAGAACTTAGTTTTAAGGTGCGTGAATACTTTAGTACTAAATAAATATTTGATATTTAGGAATAGAAATATTTGGTAAATCCTTGTATTAATTCTAATAGAACACATAAAGCTACTCACCGGTGACATATGTAATATTATAATATTATTACTGGACAAATTATATATAAGAACAATTATAGAACAAGTATAGGTTAATAAAATAAGGATTCGATATAAAGTTAAAAACAAAACTTAAGACTAATGATTTAGAACAAAATAACTTAAAATACATACAGAGTCATAGCTTTGGTTTTGATAGATCTTCTTCACTTTCAATATGAATTGTTTGCATCCCGTCTTTCTTGCGTAGATATATTTTGCCATAAGAAGTCCGGTAACCATCATACGAGGGTGGATTGAAAAGTACTTGGCCTAACCAAGAAAATAAACACATACTAAATCAGTTATATTTTTATTTTTCTACATAATCACCATCAAGTTCAATACACTTTTGCCACCTCCCCTTCCAAGCATTTTGACCGTTGAAAAAAAATGATTCTTCCTTAGAGCCAAAATATGCGTCTACAGTTGCTTTGACCTCGTCGTTTGTCGAAAATCTTTGACCTCCCAAGTGCTTTTTTAGGTTAGGGAACAGAAAGAAGTCTGATGGTGCCAGATTAGGTGAATACGGCGGATGCGGTAACAGTTCAAAGCCACAGTTGTGAATTTCAGCCATTGACTGTACTGACGTGTGAACACGGGCGTTATCTTGATGAAACAAGACTTTTCTTCTGAGCATTCCTCGTTCGTTTTTCTTTTATTTCCTCTCGTAAACGACGTAGTAAGGTGCAGTAGTAATCAGAGTTTATAGTCTGACCCCCTTCAAGATAATCAATCATAATCACACCTTTCGAGTCCCAGAATACTGAAGCCATCACCTTATTTGCCGACAAAATCGACTTAGCCTTTTTAGGGGGTGGTGAACCAGGTCTTCTCCACTGTTTTGATTGTTGTTTTGTTTCCGGTGTACAGTAATGAACCCATGTTTCGTCCATAGTAACAAAACGATTCAAAAAATCATCTGCATCGGCTTCAAATAACTCCAAACAGTCGCGTGAAATAGTCAATCGCGTCCTTTTTTGTTCAACTGAAAGCAGTCGCGGAACCCACCTCGCAGACACCTTGTGGAAACCCAACTCGTTGACAATGATGTTTTGAGTTCGTTCATAAGAGATGCCTATAATCTCGGCTATCTCTTTAATTTTTAATCTGCGGTCTCCCATTATTAAATCAAGTACTTTTTTAATATTTTCGTCAGTAGTTGACGTCGAAGGCCTTCCAGAGCGGGGTTCATCTTTCACAATCTCTCTACCACGCTTAAATTCTGCTATCCATTTTTTGACGGATGAATATGACAGAGCACAATCGCTTAATGTACTGACCATGTCATCATGGATGGCTTTTGATGATAGCCCCTTCTTATGGAGGTACTTAATGACGGCACGCTGCTCGATTTGCTCCATTCGCGGAAATTATGTCCGATTACTTTGTTAATAAATTTATAAAATCACAACTAATTATCGCACACGTTTCGAACTTCGCACAATGAACTAGTCTGAATTGAATGGATCTGTGTTAGGCCGAGTACTTTTCAATCCACCCTCGTAGTTGTGTCGCGAATTGTCTGGCTAAATAACATAACATAAACACTCACGCCTGTCACCCAGAGAGGTAGGCAGAGACTACAGACTTCCATTTGGCACGATCCTGACACACCTCTCTTGCCTCCTTCACATCCATACACCTACGCATACATGCTCGTCGGTTAAGGGTACTCCTAATTTGTCCCGTTTTCAATAAATCGCCAATTTGGTCGATAAATTTTCGCCTAGGACGTCCCTTTCCGACTCTGCCATTCACTTCTGCACCATAAATTTTCTTTGTCACTCTTTCCTCATTCATTCTTTCCACATGACCAAACCACCGAAGCATTCCTTTCTTAATCCTGGTCACAACATCATCTTGCAAACCACACTCTTCTCTTATTACACAATTTCTTACCCTGTCATCCAGATTCAGCCCTAACATACTCCTTAACGACCGCATTTCTACTGCATTTATTCTACTCTCGTGCTTCTTCTGCCACACCCAACTTTCACTACCATACGTTAAAAGTAGGGACCAACACAGCATTGCGAATTGCCATACGTGCCTTTTTCGACACATTTTGACTCTTCACAATAGAGTGCAAGGCCCCATTTACTCTATTTCCCGCATTCACTCGTCGTTCTATATCCTTATCATATCTCCCATCTCTGCTAAATACGCAGCCCAAATATACAAACTCATCTACTTGCTCGATCAACTCCCCTTCTATTCTTATTTCACAAATCGTTTTACTTTCTTCTCTTTCAAAAACCATAACCTTCGTCTTACTTGCGTTCACTTTCATACCCCTTTCTTTTAATGATCCGTTCATTAATGTAACCATCATTTGCAACTCGGCCGCCGACGACGCAAGAATAACTTGATCATCGGCGTACAAAAGGCATTTGACGGTTAACTCACCCATTCTTAATCCGCATTCTTCAACTTTCAAATTTTGCAAACAACTGTCCATAAATAGGTTGAACAGCCACGGGGAAGCCACACAGCCCTGTCTGACACCTTTATGGATGTCAAACCAGTCCGAGTAGACCCCGTTGATCCTAACACAAGCACTAGAGTCCCTATAAATAGACTCCAATGCCTGTATCAAGCCAGTGCTCAACCCAAATGAGTTCAGTGTTTGCCATAGCAAATCCATATCCACTCTGTCATAGGCCTTTTCCAAGTCCATGAAAGCACAAAAAACCTTTTGGTTTTTGGCCAGAAACTTCTCCGCGATCATGCGCATGGAAAATACTTGATCTGTACATCCCATTCCCTTTCTAAATCCCGCTTGCACATCCCAAATTTTTCCATCAGTTTCTTTCATGACCCTTTCAATCAATACCTTAGCATACAGTTTTCCCACAATGCTAAGAAGGCTGATGCCACGGTAGTTTTTACAGTCCTGCTGCGACCCTCTTCCTTTATATACTGGGACTATCACGGCTTTGCACCAGTCTACCGGTACCCGCTTCAGTTCCCAGCATAAATTAAACAAGGTGTGCAGCAGGCCTGCCACCACTTCCTCTCCAGCCCTTAGCATTTCGAGTGAAACTCTATCATATCCGGCAGCCTTACCTGCTTTCATGGTTTTCATTGCTTTCATTATTTCATCTATACTTATCTCGCTACCTCTTTCCTCTTCTTTCGGTGTTTCTACTTCACTTAGTACACACGTTGTCTCCTCACTCATAAACACGCTTTCTAAATATTCCTTCCATCTCTTTAAACTCAAAACTTCATCATTCAGAATATAGCCATTCTCGTCTCTTATAGCATTCATCATAGGCTGTTTTGAATGTCCCCTGGCAGTTCTTACAAGTATCCAGAACATTTTAATATTTGCCTGGAAGTTATCCGATATTCTTCTATCATTCTTATCCGTTCTTTCTTGCTTTTTTCTTTCAACTGCTTCTTTTACTCTCTTATTAAGATGTCTAAAGACTGCCTTTTTTCTTTCAATATCACCATTCGTACCACTAGAATTAGCAGCCTTTGTTGCTAGTAAATCTAGCCATGCTCTCTTCTTTGCTTCAACTTCCATACGTATCTCCATCATCCCACCATAACGTATTATTTTTCCTTTCATTCTTTCTCTTACTAACACCACATACTTCGGTAGCTGCATCCACTAAACTTTTCTTTACATTTTGCCATATATTTTCCAAGTCTAACTCCTTCATACATAATTCATCCAAACCACTTATATTTTCTTTCAGTCTACATTTGAACTTGTTTTTATCACTTTCATCTTGTACTTGACATAGACGATCGATGGCGCCAACGCCTGAATAGACCATTAATTCGGCACAAAACTAAATAATGATCCGTTCCTACGTTAGAACCCCGGTAAACTCTCGTATCTACCACTGCGCCCCTCAATCTTTCATCCACAATTATGAAATCTATCATGCTTCTATCGTCACCTCTTTCCCAAGTATACATGTGAATCCTCTTGTGGCGAAAGCAAGTGTTCGTCACAAAAAGATTCTTTTCCATACATACGGTGAGGAGACTTTCACCATTCTCATTTATACTTTCATCACCAAACGTTCCCAATATTCTTTCATAACCAAGCCTCCTGACCCCAACCCTTCCATTAAAATCTCCTAGCATAATAATATTTTCATTTCCCTTACACTTCATTAACACCATCCTTACCATTTCCTAAAACTGCTCTCGGATATAAGTGGGCTTAGACATGTCTGGGGCGTAGACCCTTAACACAAACAACTTCTTTAAGCCCACTTTCATTCGTATCCATAGCAGTCTTGGGCTTACACATTCTTACTCTTTCACACATTGGCCCATTCTTTCTGAAAGGATGATACCTACTCCCTGGCATGCCCGCTCGATCTCGTCTACACCAGACCAGTATGCGGTATACATGCCATGTGTAGTGACATCCTTCCCCTTCCTTTTCGTCTCATTTACGCATAACACATCTATTCCTCTATCATACATCATATCGCATACTTCATCCATTTTATCATTCATTGCCCCACATACATTCAACGTAGCCAGACGGGCCTCTGCAATCCACTTTTCGCCTCTCCGGGAGACAGAACGTGACGGGTGGTGAACCTCGTCGCCGGTCTGTGTCTGGCTAAATAGTGTAATCTTTTTTGCCCTTGGTGTTAAGTATTCCGCTATAAAAATGAACTTGGAGGATCCTTTTAATTTAAAAGTTCAGTGTTTAGGCGTTGAGTTTTATTGTTTATGTTGTACAATCTGGCAGACCGTATAAAATTTTCCTTTAGAGTTGGCTTCATAAAGTCAATTATTATTGGGCTAAATTCCTTATTTTAAGCCTTTTGCCGAAAAACATCTTTTATGTCCGTGTCGAGGATGTTTATATTAATAATTTCTCCCAATTTCTTGACCAAGGAAATAAGTACATTTTTATTTTCATAATGGGTTCGTGGAATATTTTTTATTTCTGCCATTGTGGATCTCGCATTACGTTCCAAAAGTTCAATTTTCTGCTCAAGAGAGTTTATGAGACATGTTTTCAAACTATTTTCTTCTTTGATATGTTCTAATTCCTTTAAAACATCGTCATACTTTGCAGATAGGAATGAAATGGACTCACGAATTTCGACGTTTTGCTGCTTGATCTCATTAATTGATGTGATTAAAGTTTCAATCTTTTGGTTCTGTTGTTTATTAAAATCATTAAACATACGGCGCAATTCCTGCATTAACGACGGTTCTTCACTCGGCTCAGGAATCTTTCTTTTTCGTCAAAGTGCTACATTCATTATCACTTTCCATAAGAATATTAAGATTAGGATCCGATCCGTGTAGCTGTATTCGGGTTTTATTACCAGATAAATTTAATGTATTTGGTGGAGTACGCTGTGTTGACATTATATTATGTGGATATAAAATACTTAAGCAGGCTGACGGTAACTATCTTCGCAGTTAGGGCGGAGTCACTGTTGCGTCAGTTTGTATCGATATCTTTGTTTAATTGTTATGTCCTACTCACGCCTCGTCACTGCAGTTAACGTTCAACGCACTCTTTATGCACTGCGTTCCTAGTAGCTCGATGTATTTAACTAATACGACGTTGAAAAATATTATTTTTAAATTCAAGTAAAATATAAGAAACACGTCCGATGTCCACCGAAGCCCGAGGGGAAGGATATTAATAAATGAATATTACAATTAGGCATACCATACGTTACGTTTTTCAATTTTTTTTATTAATTTTTGTTTCTCTTTTATCAAATAATTATGTTCTAGTGGCAATTTTTGAGATCAATATTGCATTGTACTACACATGATTATTATAATTATGTAGGTAATCTTACAAAATAAACCTTTAAAATACCACAGAAAAGTTATTTTTGTCATTTCACGGCAACAATTTTGGGATTTGTTCAAATCACTAGATTTCTTTAGTGGGATTTGTCACATCACCAGATTTTCTTAGGGAAATGATAAAATCGTGTTATTATTTTAACATCCTCCGTGATTTGATCAAATCCCTTAGGGGTTTGGCCAAATCCCTTTTTATCATATCCCTTCGACATATATACTACACATTTACATTACTTAATAAGGATTTATACTTTTATTATGTTTTGTGTAAGTTCATCCTATGCTGTAAGTATGTTCAAATTGTTCATGGCTCTGTTTTTCAATTTGTAGTAAAGAGAAGACTGTCAATAGGTTTCTTAAACGCTGGCTCCCTAGGCACCAGCCATGATGAGTTTTTCGTAGCAATGTCACGATATCAGGTAGACGTAATGGCTATCAACGAAACGTGGATAAGAGAGGGCGAAGAGGGCCGTGCACCGTCACCGCCGTGATATCGGTTCCATCACGTAACGCGTCCCACCGAATTGCGTGCACGTGGTGGTGGAGTTGGATTTTAGGTTAGGAACCCTTCTAGCAACTTAGTAGAACAAATGTGGCTAGGATTAAGTATTAACGGCATCATAGTAGCGATTGGTATGGCCTATCGTGACCCGTGGGTAAATGTCGATAGTTTTATTGATGCCCTCAAGCAATCCGTTTCTTCTTTTGGTCCATCCTGCAATGAAAGTAGATACGTAATATATATATCCGGCATTCAATGGGTTGCGTACGTTTATAGTGCTCGTGAATACGGCATCATGTTAATGTGCCTTGGAGAATCTCGCGGGAATGCTTCGCGTGCATTAAGAATTTACAATTTACAATTTTATAACGTATCGCTAAATTGTTAAGGTGTCGGGATGGAACAAGTGTGTTTATACTGAAGAGTTCATAAGGTGTAAACGCGTAAGCCGAGCACCAAACCCGATGGTTGGTTAACGTATATGCAGGGTTATTTACGGATTTAGATCGATAAGCTGTTTCATACCTAATTTTTTTAAACAACTTAGTACTGAACTGATTTGAATAGGTTCATAACTGAATACATCAGAATAATAAACATACCTACTAAATAATTTAAGTAAATTTTTCATAACCGGACAATAGAACCAGGTATTTTACTTAACCTGTGATTTCGAATTAAAGTGGCTAGGTGGAGACTAGCACAGTGGCATAATAGTAATAAGTAAATAATTTAGGTATTTAGACAAATGTTGTAAGTTATTAGGTATTGGTACGATCGCGGGCTGCGTGCCGCGCACACTTGAGTAGATAAATTACTTATGAGCCGCGCGTGTTTGGCATCGCGCGTAATTGACCCTATCAGCTGATGTTCGTTATTTGAAGTTCCACTGCTGGTTTTATATTTAAGTATTTTCATGATTTTTTTAATGAAAATATCGTTTCATTTATCTGTACTAACATGATAGAGCGTGGACAAAGCTAAATAAACGTTGTAACGTTGTTTTTATTTTCATTGGAATCAATTTTATTTTCGTCCCATCACCAAAGGTATTCTTAGAATTACAGATGATACTGTATATTCCGCAAAATGTTACGGATTCAAAGTTATACAAAATTTTCCAAAATATCTAAATATCTGTACCTTGAATCAGATTTTTAAGCATTTCGTAATGTAAAATTCCTTTCCTACTATTTTTTTTACATCAATTTATTGGTGAATAGCCACTTCACTCAACGATAAATCTTTTTTCTATTAAAAACGAGAACGCGTTCACGAAATACATTTTTTAAATATTTTTCACTGAACGATTTTCTTATTGCTTAACTTTAACCCACAGTGGTGAAAAAAAAATGTATGTGACAGTTGTACAACAAACTTAAGAAATAGCTTGTTTGATGGTGGTTTCAGAAAGATACAACACTAGCGCATTTTCTTTAAAAATAATTAAAAATATGCTATGCTTGTTACAGATAAGCCGATATTATTTAAAATGCAATTAACGTAATTTTGACACAAACTAACGCGTCATTGCTCAATCACGCAAATTATTATAAAACAAGTTTTAACACCTTAAATGCGACATGCACTCATAATGGATAAAGGAGTTACCTGCTCGCCGACCCGACCCGACTGCTTATTGTCTAACCAAAAGAAGCCAATGTGCTATATCGCAATGATATTATAAATAAAAAGAGGTAGATATCGCACTGGCGCGCAAAAATTGTTGCGAACGAATTCAGACAATTGTCGTAATTTGTTTTAGTCGGCTAATAGCACAGAACACTATTACTCCGCTAATAGCAGCGAGCGAAACGAAGCGTGTCTGTGTCGTGCCTATATCTACCTAAATGGCCAAGTAGTGTGTTACGAAAGTGTAAAAACTATAGTTCCAAGAAAAATAAGAGTGTAGGAGTTTCATACTATACGTAAGTATATTAAAATAATGTCATATTTATATATATTTTTTTCACGATTTTATTTCTCATTTACAAAATACATTTCGAATTATTAATATGGTGGTTCGAAAAGGAAAGTGAATATGATGACAACTGCAGCGCGACAAGGACAAATAGCCATGCGTCATAGATTAATCAACCAGAAGCGAAATCGTAGGCAGAATACACAGCGTTCGTTGACCGCTTGAGTTAGTTTGTTTAGTTTGTTAGCGTCTTTCTAATAATAATATTAAGATGATATAGAATTAAATTAGTAATAGCGGAATATTCAATATTATTTTATTACTCGATTAGAAGGTATACCTTAGATAAAACATTTATTTTTTATTATGTTTTTGTTATCTTACCTCAAGCCCTCAGCAGCATAATACCAGACACATGTGAGGCTTTATTCAAAGTACTTTGCCCACATTTTTTAAGGGTAAGAAAACTTAGAACATTTAATAATTGCTTTTATTATTTATTATTAAGAAAATTATCAAGAGATGACTTAAAAAAATTAAACTGAATGCGGTTTAGAGGCCTACGATTCATTTTGCATGTACTGAGATAAAAATGAAGCCGCAGTGTTTACTTCTTGTAAAGGTATAGACATTTCAGGGATTGAAATTTGTACTGCTCCTGTATTGTTGTCTAAAAGGTATGGCTGAAGTATGCTCTGTGATTCTGCAGTGTTACAATTTATTTGTTGTATTGTTGCTCGATCCGATATTTTGTGGTCAATAGTCAATTTATCCATTTCAGCTAAGAATAGAGCTTCGTTTATAATACCTTCCGCTAAAATGCGTTGTTCTTTAGGAAGATCACGCAACTTCATTGCCACGTTTTTCCCAAAAATATTGAAACGATCATCCCGCTGTACAGGACTTTTAAAATGATCCTGTACAGTTAATAAAACGTCATTGGTTAAAGTTTGATTGAGATTCCTTTTTGTCGGTTTCGGATGGTGAGGTGGTGCCGACGATGATGCTGAATTTCCTGTGTCAGATTCAGAGTGGTTTGAAGCCAAAGATGAACCTGGTCTAGAGTCTAGGTCTTCATTCTGTAACAATAATACATACACAATTAATAATATAATAATACATAATGTTTTATTTTCAGTTTCCCAATACGGAACAAGATTGGAAAAATATTGCTGAAAAGTTTGAGAAGAGATGGAACTTTCCACATTGCTTAGGAGCAATAGATGGAAAGCATGTTTCAATTGCTTTACCCCCTGGATGTGGATCAGAATTTTATAATTATAAAACCGACATAGCATGGTTTTAATGGCTATTGTGGATGCTCAATACAAGTTCATTTTGTGTGATTTTGGCACAAATGGAAGAATTTCAGATGGTGGAGTATTACGAAACACTGTATTTTTCGAAAAACTTCAAGACAGTAAATTAAACATCCCAGCCGCCGAACTAGTCAAAAATAGCAACAGAAGTTTACCTTACGTATTTGTTGCTGATGATGCGTTTCCATTGAGACAGACATGATTAAACCATTTAGACAAGCAGATCTTAATACTTATGAGAAAAAAATATACAATTATCGAGTATCAAGAGCAAGGAGAATTGTTGAGAATGCTTTTGGGATTTTAGCGTCTCGGTTCCGTAAATTTCACACAGAAATAAACATCTGTGGCCGTGAAAGGAAAAGGGGAGATCTCCCGCCGGGCAAGGTGTTCTGCCCGGGGAGCGGCCAACACTCCATGTGATAGTTCGGAGAAGTTCTATATATACTGTCTATGATTCGGAAAGTTAATAGCGCGATTTAGGCTTCGGTGTGTTTTCACTTGTGGCGCGACGACAGCGCCGCTACATCACCCCCCTGCTCAAACTGGAGGTCGATAGTGCAGTCTCGTTGTCGACGAATGTGCAGGTGCTAGGAGAGTGCCTTGTAGTCTGCGGTGAGTCGAGAAGAAGGCAAGTAATCTGCGAGAGTGCCGTGAAGCAGAGGCGAGCAGTAAGTCTCAGAGCCGTGCCGAACACTGTAGCGCAGAGTGTAGCTTGAAGGAACAGGAAGCATTATTATTCCAGTGCTGGGATGAACCTTGTGAAGCTAGATGGCTTGCAGGATATGAAGACTGCAGACGATATCTGCTCGGGAGCGAATGGGTGGGGTATTCTATGACGATAATAAGCTTGAAGTTTCCGAAGGTTGTTTGGTTGCGTGTTCAAGATCACGTCGGGGTCACCACTGTAGCCAGGGAAGGAAAAGGGGAGATCTCCCGCCGGGCAAGGTGTTCTGCCCGGGGAGCGGCCAACACTCCATGTGATAGTTCGGAGAAGTTCTATATATACTGTCTATGATTCGGAAAGTTAATAGCGCGATTTAGGCTTCGGTGTGTTTTCACTTGTGGCGCGACGACAGCGCCGCTACACATCGAACCAAAAAATATTGATTCCGTTGTAATGGCATGTTGTGCTCTACACAATTACTTAACTGAAACAAACCAAGCCAATTACAGTCCTCCTGAAATTCTTGATAGGGAATTTTTTGATAACGGAACAATTATACAGGGAGTGACTTCGGCAGATTCGGACATGATAGATTTAGATAAAAGACACCAAGGAAATATAACAAATGCAGCCAAGAAAACAAGGGAAGATTTTATGAACTATTTCGTGAATGAAGGACAAGTTCCATGGCAGGATAATTTTATTCGTTAATGTTTTTATAATAGTCTAATATCAGTAAACTAAATTATAAAATAAACAATAATAGTATTTATTTACTCACGTCATTTGTTTCTTCGTCATCCTTGGAAATATTTGATCTTGAGGATCGTGGTACTTCTTGGTCGGTGAGAAATTGTAGTAAATCGTAATACCATAACTTTGGTATATAAATATCATCTTTGCCAGATCCTGATCTTTGTGACGATTTGACTTTCAAAACTTCTTTTTTGAACGTGCAACGCAGTGTGTTAATTTTACTTTTCA
Source organism: Parnassius apollo (assembly GCA_907164705.1). NCBI lineage: Eukaryota > Metazoa > Arthropoda > Insecta > Lepidoptera > Papilionidae > Parnassius > Parnassius apollo. Next base: position 127,124 of record CAJQZP010000901.1, read on the forward strand.
CTGTATCTATAGTTGCCGTAGAGTCACTTTCTTTAATTTTTTCTAATAATACCTTGTAAGCTGCTGATTTCCTTTCTCGGTCATGGTACTCCTTACTTTTATTCTGCCATAAGCAAGGTTCATTCCTATATAATTCTATAAACTCGGCCAACCACAGTCTTTGCGTCATTTTTCTGCGTATGCGAAGAGAATAAACATGTACAGACCAGTTTCTTTTTCGTGATCGCAACACGACTGAAGAAACACCGCCTACACACGTACAGTTTTAACTGATCAGTTCCGTCATTTCAGTTAAAAAATATGTATCAACAATATATCATCAGTTTTAACTGATAATAAAAAAACTGACAGTTTTCATCGTACACACACTCAGTTTTCACTGTCAGTTAAAACTGGTCAGTCAAAACTGACAGTTAAAAGTGATCGTGTGTACCCCTATTAAATCTCATTTTTTTCATAGTATTTTTTACATTAGCTAATATTTTGCTACAAAAATTTCTGTATCTTTTATATGTCAAATTTAAGACTTCATTATTTGGATGTTTTTGACCTTTTTATGGAGATTATCCCTATTTCTAATGCATCTTAAAAGTCCTGGTGTTATCCACGGTTTTCTTATTATTTTTCGCTATAATATATTAATTGTTTTGGTGTGTGAATCAATAATATCTGATAGTGAATTTACCAGATAATCAGTCGCAACATTAACATCAAACATGTTAAAAATTGGTGAAAAGTCAGTATTTTTATTTCTAAGTATACATTATTGTAATTAGTGATTTTCTTAGTCAAATTAATGCAATAACTATTATTTTTTTAATTTAAAAGCAAGATAACACAGTTATAATCTGTAATTGTTGTCTGAGAAACACATCAGATTGCTTTGTAATTCGTTTTTAACATAAATATGATCCAAGCAGGTTCGATTGTGAGTGGGCAATGTATGTGCAGAAAGGATATCAAATGACGCTAATAAGTTCAAATAGTTTTCGGCATGAGTATGTTTGTTCTGTTCACAAATATCAATATTAATATCGCCTGCGATAATTATATTTTTATATAAACATATTTTCTGTAATAAATAATTAAGATTCAATAAATTTTGTAACGTCTCTTTGACTAGGAGGCCTATAAAGTGCCACAATAATTGTATCGTTATTTAGCTTAGCTAGCAAACAGTTAGCGCCGATAAAGTTTGGTTCGCTAATAGATATATTTAAATTAATTTTACTATAAATTATCACTCCTTCATTTTGCGTATTGTTATTTAGCGTGTAACTATAACTGTAGCCTTCAATAGGAGGTTATTTGAGAACTTTGTAACCAACATTCAGTCGCGATTATTATGTCAAAACTAATTTTAGATCTTGTTAGTAATGTAATTAGATTATCGTTTTAATGCTGCGCACATTCTGCATTAAAAGTTTTAAGGGTTGATGGTTATTACCTGTAATATGCTTATAGCAGTGTTCTATATCGCAGTATGAGGAGTTTGCTGCTGTTATTGTATCTAAATCGTTAATTATATTCCTTATATTTTCACCTTATGTAATATTTTTTTAAACAATCTTTCATCATGAATTCGATGTAAAATATTAAAAACTTAGTTTTAAGGTGCATGAATATTTTAGAACTAAAAATATATTTTATATTTATAAACAAAAATATTTGGTAAATACTTCTCTTAATTCTAACAGTATACATAAAGCTATTCACATGTAACATATGTTTAGTACTAAAAATAATATTACTGGAGGAATCATACGTAATAATAAAATTAAAAGTGAGTTTTTTGTAGTTTAAATGTTTTGGGTGCATGTATTGGTTATTAGAATAAGTGTTCGATATAAAATTAACAATAAAACTAAAGAATAATATTTTAAAACGAAATAACATAAAAAACACACAGAACGCGATTTTTATATCAAAACTAACTTTAAACCTCGATAGTAATGTAATTAGATTACAAAAACTTTTTCTAATACTGCGCACATTTTGCATTTAGTAGTTTTATAGACTGATACGAGTAGCGATTGGTTGCAGTACGTTTATAGCTGTGTTCTACATCGCAGTATGAAGAGGTTGTTGTTTTGATTGTGTCTAGATCGTTAATAATATTCTTTATATTTGCCTTTTGTAATATTTTTTTGAACATGTACAATCCATCATCATGTAATCGATGTAAAAAACTGATTAAGAACTTAGTTTTAAGGTGCGTGAATACTTTAGTACTAAATAAATATTTAATATTTAGGAATAAAAATATTTGGTAAATCCTTGTATTCATTCTAATAGAACACATAAAGCTACTCACCGGTGACATATGTAATATTATAATATTATTACTGGACAAATTATATATAAGAACAAAGTTAAAAGTGTGTTTTATGTAGTGTAAATATTAAGGTTCATTATAAAGTTAAAAACAAAACTTAAGGCTAATAATTTAGAACAAAATAACTTAAAATACATACAGAGTCATAGCTTTCGTTTTGATAGATCTTCTTCACTTTCAATATGAATTGTTTGCATCCCGTCTTTCTTGCGTAGATATATTTTGCCATAAGAAGTCCAGCAACCATCATAGTTGTGAGCCTTCGCGAATTGTCTGGCTAAATAACATAACATAAACACTCACGCCTGTCACCCAGAGGGGTAGGCAGAGACTACAGACTTCCATTTGGCACGATGCTGACACACCTCTCTTGCCTCCTTCACATCCATACACCTACGCATACATGCTCGTCGGTTAAGGGTACTCCTAATTTTGCCCGTTTTCAATAAATCGCCAATTTGGTCGATAAATTTTCGCCTAGGACGTCCCTTTCCGACTCTGCCATTCACTTCTGCACCATAAATTTTCTTTGTCACTCTTTCCTCATTCATTCTTTCCACATGACCAAACCACCGAAGCATTCCTTTCTTAATCCTGGTCACAACATCATCTTGCAAACCACACTCTTCTCTTATTACACAATTTCTTACCCTGTCATTCAGATTCAGCCCTAACATACTCCTTAACGACCGCATTTCTACTGCATTTATTCTACTCTCGTGCTTCTTCTGCCACACCCAACTTTCACTACCATACGTTAAAAGTAGGGACCAACACAGCATTGTGAATTGCCATACGTGCCTTTTTCGACACATTTTGACTCTTCACAATAGAGTGCAAGGCCCCATTTACTCTATTTCCCGCATTCACTCGTCGTTCTATATCCTTATCATATCTCCCATCTCTGCTAAATACGCAGCCCAAATATACAAACTCATCTACTTGCTCGATCAACTCCCCTTCTATTCTTATTTCACAAATCGTTTTACTTTCTTCTCTTTCAAAAACCATAACCTTCGTCTTACTTGCGTTCACTTTCATACCCCTTTCTTTTAATGATCCGTTCATTAATGTAACCATCATTTGCAACTCGGCCGCCGACGACGCAAGAATAACTTGATCATCGGCGTACAAAAGGCATTTGACGGTTAACTCACCCATTCTTAATCCGCATTCTTCAACTTTCAAATTTTGCAAACAACTGTCCATAAATAGGTTGAACAGCCACGGGGACGCCACACAGCCCTGTCTGACACTTTATGGATGTCAAACCAGTCCGAGTAGACCCCGTTGATCCTAACACAAGCACTAGAGTCCCTATAAATAGACTCCAATGCCTGTATCAAGCCAGTGCTCAACCCAAATGAGTTCAGTGTTTGCCATAGCAAATCCATATCCACTCTGTCATAGGCCTTTTCCAAGTCCATGAACGCACAAAAAACCTTTTGGTTTTTGGCCAGAAACTTCTCCGCGATCACGCGCATGGAAAATACTTGATCTGTACATCCTATTCCTTTTCTAAATCCCGCTTACACATCCCAAATTTTTCCATCAGTTTCTTTCATGACCCTTTCAATCAGTACCTTAGCATACAGTTTTCCCACAATGCTAAGAAGGCTGATGCCACGGTAGTTTTTACAGTCCTGCTGCGACCCTCTTCCTTTATATACTGGGACTATCACGGCTTTGCACCAGTCTACCGGTACCCGCTTCAGTTCCCAGCATAAATTAAACAAGGTGTGCAGCAGGCCTGCCACCACTTCCTCTCCAGCCCTTAGCATTTCGAGTGAAACTCTATCATATCCGGCAGCCTTACCTGCTTTCATGCTTTTCATTGCTTTCATTATTTCATCTATACTTATCTCGCTACCTCTTTCCTCTTCTTTCGGTGTTTCTACTTCACTTAGTACACACGTTGTCTCCTCACTCATAAACACGCTTTCTAAATATTCCTTCCATCTCTTTAAACTCAAAACTTCATCATTCAGAATATAGCCATTCTCGTCTCTTATAGCATCATAGGCTGTTTTGAATGTCCCCTGGCAGTTCTTACAAGTTTCCAGAACATTTTAATATTTGCCTGGAAGTTATCCGATATTCTTCTATCATTCTTATCCGTTCTTTCTTGCTTTTTTCTTTCAACTACTTCTTTTACTCTCTTATTAAGATGTCTAAAGACTGCCTTTTTTCTTTCAATATCACCATTCGTACCACTAGAATTAGCAGCCTTTGTTGCTAGTAAATCTAGCCATGCTCTCTTCTTTGCTTCAACTTCCATACGTATCTCATCATTCCACCATAACGTATTATTTTTCCTTTCATTCTTTCTCTTACTAACACCACATACTTCGGTAGCAGCATCCACTAAACCTTTCTTCACATTTTGCCATATATTCTCCAAGTCTAACTCCTTCATACATAATTCATCCAAACCACTTATATTTTCTTTCAGTCTACATTTGAACTTGTTTTTATCACTTTCATCTTGAATAAAACTATTATTTACGGATTTTATCGCGTTTAATTACTTTAATTTATTTTTATTATTATCCCGACGTTTCGGGTGCTTTACAGCGCCCATGGTCACGGGGGGGACTGAGATGTTTGACGTCCCAATGTCATAGTTAGTCCGGCTACCTTCAGTTTTTTAATATTAATTTTTGGTCCGATTTACGCAAAACGAGCTTATAGTATCATAGCTTATAGAGCAGGCGCGCGCTCGACTGTGGCCGGCTTCACTCGTTCACTGTGACACAATGGAGTTAGAGGCAAATAATTCGTTAGCTTTCCTAGATGTTTTAGTCATCCGAAATCCTGATAACACTATTGGTCACACTGTGTATAGGAAAAAGACCCATACCAACCGATATTTAAATGGTGAATCTCACCATCATCCTTCACAGTTAGCTACCGTGGGTAAATCTTTGTTTCAGAGAGCACGAGGGATCTGTGACAGAAAACATCTGGCCGCGGAGCTTCAGCACGTCAAGCAAGTATTGCAAGACAACAAGCTTCGGGTCCCGCGCCTACGTCACAGTGAACGAGTGAAGCCGGCCACAGTCGAGCGCGCGCCTGCTCTACTACCATATGTTAGAGGAGTCACGGACAAGATTGGCTACATCTTGAAGCGAGCGTTCATTAAGACATACTACAAGCCGCTGAAGAAGATTAGTCAATTTTTACCATCCATCAAATGTAATATTCCTCTACAAGATGCAGGTGTGTATAAGCTAGATTGTGAATGTGGTCTCTCTTACATAGGTCAAACAAAGAGATCTATAAAAACCCGCGTGAAGGAACATATAGCTGATGTGAAGCACCGACGCTCCGGGAAGTCTGCAGTCTGCGAACATGTTCAAGATCGTCCCCACCATTACATTAGATTTGATAAACCACAAATTCTCGCAAAAGAACACCGATTCCTACCAAGGATGATACGCGAAGCTATTGAAATTAAAAAACATCCAAATTTCAATAGAGAAGATGGTTGGGTGCTACCATCTGCTTGGGATCCTATAATTAACAAAATTAAACCCAAACCCAAGCATACCACTGCAAGACTTCATGATACTATAAGCTCGTTTTGCGTAAATCGGACCAAAAATTAATATTAAAAAACTGAAGGTAGCCGGACTAACTATGACATTGGGATGTCAAACATCTCAGTCCCCCCCGTGACCATGGGCGCTGTAAAGCACCCGAAACGTCGGGATAATAATAAAAATAAATTAAAGTAATTAAACGCGATAAAATCCGTAAATAATAGTTTTATTCAATGTGTAGTGTTCGCGTAAATTTAAGAAATCATCACTTTCATCTTGTACTTGACATAGACGATCGATAGCGCCAACGCCTGAATAGACCATTAATTCGGCACAAAACTAAATAATGATCCATTCCTACTTTAAAACCCCGGTAAACTCTCGTATCTACCACTGCGCCCCTCAATCTTTCATCCACAATTATGAAATCTATCATGCTTCTATCGTCACCTCTTTCCCAAGTATACATGTGAATCCTCTTGTGGCGAAAGCAAGTGTTCGTCACAAAAAGATTCTTTTCCATACATACGGTGAGGAGACTTTCACCATCTCATTTATACTTTCATCACCAAACGTTCCCAATATTCTTTCATAACCAAGCCTCCTGACCCCAACCCTTCCATTAAAATCTCCTAGCATAATTATATTTTCATTTCCCTTACACTTCATTAACACCATCCTTACCATTTCCTAAAACTGCTCTCGGATATAAGTGCGCTTAGACATGTCTGGGGCGTAGACCCTTAACACAAACAACTTCTTTAAGCCCACTTTCATTCGTATCCATAGCAGTCTTGGGCTTACACATTCATACTCTTTCACACATTGGCCCATTCTTTCTGAAAGGATGATATGGCATGCCCGCTCGATCTCGTCTACACCAGACCAGTATGCGGTATACATGCCATGTGTAGTGACATCCTTCCCCTTCCTTTTCGTCTCATTTACGCATAACACATCTATTCCTCTATCATACATCATATCGCATACTTCATCCATTTTATCATTCATTGCCCCACATACATTCAACGTAGCCAGACGGGCCTCTGCAATCCACTTTTCGCCTCTCCGGGAGACAGAACGTGACGGGTGGCGAACCTCGTCGCCGGTCTGTGTCTGGCTAAATAGTGTAATCTTTTTGCCCTTGGTGTTAAGTATTCCGCTTTAAAAATGAACTTGGAGGATCCTTTTATATTTAAAAGTTCAGTGTTTAGGCGTTGAGTTTTATTGTTTATATTGTACAATCTGGCAGACCGTATAAAATTTTCCTTTAGAGTTGGCTTCATAAAGTCAATTATTATTGGGCTAAATTCCTTATTTTTAGCCTTTTGCCGAAAAACATCTTTTATGTCCGTGTCGAGGATGTTCATATTAATAATTTCTCCCAATTTCTTGACCAAGGAAATAAGTTCATTTTTATTTTCATAATGGGTTCGTGGAATATATTTTATTTCTGCCATTGTGGATCTCGCATTACGTTCCAAAAGTTCAATTTTCTGCTCAAGAGAGTTTGAGACATGTTTTCAAACTATTTTCTTCTTTGATATGTTCTAATTCCTTTAAAACATCGTCATACTTTGCAGATAGGAATGAAATGGACTCACGAATTTCGACGTTTTGCTGCTTGATCTCATTAATTGATGTGATTAAAGTTTCAATCTTTTGGTTCTGTTGTTTATTAAAATCATTAAACATACGGCGCAATTCCTGCATTAACGACGATTCTTCACTCGGCTCAGGAATCTTTCTTTTTTTGTCTTCTCGTCAAAGTGCTACATTCATTATCACTTTCCATAAGAATATTAAAATTAGGATCCGATCCGAGTAGCTGTATTCGGGTTTTATTACCAGATAAATTTAATGTATTTGGTGGAGTACGCTGTGTTGACATTATATTATGTGGGTATAAAATACTTAAGCAGGCTGACGGTAACTATCTTCGCAGTTAGGGCGGAGTCAATGTTGCGTCAGTTTGTATCGATATCCTTGTTTAACTGTTATGTCCTACTCACGCCTCGTCACTGCAGTTAACGTTCAACGCACTCTTTATGCACTGCGTTCCTAGTAGCTCGATGTATTTAACTAATACGACGTTGAAAAATATTATTTTTAAATTCAAGTAAAATATAAGAAACACGTCCGATGTCCACCGAAGCCCGAGGGGGAAGGATATTAATAAATGAATATTACAATTAGGCATACCATACGTTACGTTTTTCAATTTTTTTTATTAATTTTTGTTTCTCTTTTATCAAATAATTATGTTCTAGTGGCAATTTTTGAGATCAATATTGCATTGTACTACACATGATTATTATAATTATGTAGGTAATCTTCCAAAATAAACCTTTAAAATACTATAGGCAACAATTTTGGGATTTGTTCAAATCACTAGATTTCTTTAGTGGGATTTGTCACATCACCAGATTTTCTTAGGGAAATGATAAAATTCGTGTTATTATTTTAACATCCTTCGTGATTTGATCAAATCCCTTAGGGGTTTGGCCAAATCCCTTTTTATCATATCCCTTCGACATATATACTACACATTTACATTACTTAATAAGGATTTATACTTTTATTATGTTGGCGACATTTAACACTTTTGTGTAAGTTCATCCTATGCTGTAAGTATGTTCAAATTGTTCATGGCTCTGTTTTTCAATTTGTAGTAAAGAGAAGACTGTCAATAGGTTTCTTAAACGCTGGCTCCCTAGGCACCAGCTATGATGAGTTTTTCGTAGTAATGTCACGATATCAGGTAGACGTAATGGCTATCAACGAAACGTGGATAAGAGAGGGCGAAGAGGGCCGTGCACCGTCACCGCCGTGATATCGGTTCCATCACGTAACGCGTCCCACCGAATTGCGTGCACGTGGTGGTGGAGTTGGATTTTAGGTTAGGAACCCTTCTAGCAACTTAGTAGAACAAATGTGGCTAGGATTAAGTATTGACGGCATCATAGTAGCGATTGGTATGGCCTATCGTGACCCGTGGGTAAATGTCGATAGTTTTATTGATGCCCTCAAGGAATCCGTTTCTTCTTTTGGTCCATCCTGCAATGAAAGTAGATACGTAATATATATATCCGGCATTCAATGGGTTGCGTACGTTTATAGTGCTCGTGAATACGGCATCATGTTAATGTGCCTTGGAGAATCTCGCGGGAATGCTTCGCGTGTATTAAGAATTTACAATTTACAATTTTATAACGTATCGCTAAATTGTTAAGGTGTCGGGATGGAACAAGTGTGTTTATACTGAAGAGTTCATAAGGTGTAAACGCGTAAGCCGAGCACCAAACCCGATAGTTGGTTAACGTATGGGCAGGTTTATTTACGGATTTAGATCGGTAAGCTGTTTCATACCTAATTTTTTAAACAACTTAGTACTGAACTGATTTGAATAGGTTCATAACTGAATACATCAGAATAATAAACATACCTACTAAATAATTTAAGTAAATTTTTCATAACCAGACAATCGAACCAGGTATTTTACTTAACCTGTGACTTCGAGTTAAAGTGGCTAGGTGGAGACTAGCACAGTGGCATAATAGTAATAAGTAAATAAGTTAGGTATTTAGACAAATGTTGTAAGTTATTATGTATTGGTACGATCGCGGGCTGCGTGCCGCGCACACTTGAGTAGATAAATTACTTATGAGCCGCGCGTGTTTGGCATCGCGCGTAATTGACCCTATCAGCTGATGTTCGGTATTTGAAGTTCCACTGCTGGTTTTATATTTAAGTATTTTCATGATTTTTTTAATGAAAATATCGTTTCATTTATCTGTACTAACATGATAGAGCGTGGACAAAGCTAAATAAACGTTGTAACGTTGTTTTTATTTTCATTGGAATCAATTTTATTTTCGTCCCATCACCAAAGGTATTCTTAGAATTACAGATGATACTGTATATTCCGCAAAATGTTACGGATTCAAAGTTATACAAAATTTTCCAAAATATCTAAATATCTGTACCTTGAATCAGATTTTTAAGCATTTCGTAATGAAAAATTCCTTTCCTACTATTTTTTTACATCAATTTATTGGTGAATAGTCACTCCACTCAACGATAAATCTTTTTTCTATTAAAAACGAGAACGCGTTCACGAAATACATTTTTTAAATATTTTTCACTGAACGATTTTCTTATTGCTTAACTTTAACCCACAGTGGTGAAAAAAAAATGTATGTGACAGTTGTACAACAAACTTAAGAAATAGCTTGTTTGATGGTGGTTTCAGAAAGATACAACACTAGCGCATTTTCTTTAAAAATATGCTATGCTTGTTACAGATAAGCCGATATTATTTAAAATGCAATTAACGTAATTTTGACACAAACTAACGCGTGAGTAATATCATTGCTCAATCAAGCAAATTATTATAAAACAAGTTTTAACACCTTAAATGCGATATGCACGCATAATGGATAAAGGAGTTTACCTGCTCGCCGACCCGACCCGACTGCTTATTGTCTAACCAAAAGAAGCCAATGTGCTATATCGCAATGATATTATAAATAAAAAGAGGTAGATATCGCACTGGCGCGCAAAAATTGTTGCGAACGAATTCAGACAATTCGTCGGTCGAATCACGAAGGGGCGTATCCCACAAATATTCGATTTTTAGTTATCTCCACCATCGTAATCTATAAGGCAAGTTTTATAGCGTCACGAAAGGGCGTAATTTAAAACACACCGGAAACAGATTTACAAACAATTACGAAAAGCCCTATCTGCTATTCATCCCAATTTAAAAATCACGAATAGTCGTATCCACCAGTTACGCCTATTCTTACCTGTTCCCATGCAATTTTTTTTTCACGAAGAGGCGTAACCTATCTAACGTGATTACGCGAGTGAAACAATGACAGGTCAAGACGTGTTAAGCAGTCGAGCGAAGTTAGTTGCAAGTTAATAAGGTGCATTGTTTGTTTACGAATATTAAAATTAATAAAATTCTGTCTTCAAAGTGAATGAATACTTATTTTAAGAGTTACTTTTATTTGTGTTTTATACAAATCACAAGGTTATTTTACAGTAATGTACCTATTGCTTTTAAACGCATAGTTACCTAAAAGATGAATTAATATTTTAGGTTAAAATTTTAGAAAAGTTATTTATTTGTTATTGCAATGTTTTGTTACCTAAACCATAGTTTAAATAATATGCAAGTTACAATGTCAGTGTTTAACTATTCCTAAATGTGACAGTGTGTAATTAATTTTCTTATTTACGGTTAAATTACTCTTTACAGATACCTACTATCTACTTAACTTTCTGTGGGATGGTTTTTCAATGATGGACGTGTTAGTTACATGGAAAGATGGCACTCAAAATGTTGTACACACACGGGAATTATTTCCAATCAGAAAAGGTCAGAAGATAACACTTGGTACAAAGGTGAAAATGTTGTATGAACGAAAATGGTGGTATGGTACAGTAACTGTTGTCGAAGCAAAAGAATACTCTTCGTCTGAAGACGAACCACTTTCAACTTATGTTCCTGCAAACCGTGTGCAAAATTGCTGCGAGTACATTAACTGTCATAATCCTATTTTGACTACTTGTACGGAATGTGCTTGTTTCTTGTGCGCTGAACATTACCAAGAAGACGCTTCCTGCTCTAATCATATTTTAGTTAGCAATAACATATCCACATCAAAAAATCAGAATACCAGCTATGAATTATCATTAACCAATTCAGAAAAAAAATTTATGATACAGTATGCACTGATGAAAATTATATAGATATACAGAATGAATACCAAAAATGCTGTCAGTTTTCGATTTGTACTGATGAGGTATTTAGTGCATGCCATCGTTGTTCATGTCTCCTTTGTTATGAACATTTTGTCAACAATTGCTCTACCTGCGAAAATCATCTAAACTTTGAAGCTGACTTGACGTTAACAGAAACTTTAAAATTTGATTTTGGGCAAACTGATATGCAGCAGACTTGTGAATATGCCAACTGCACTAACCCTGTACTAACGACATGCTTTGCTTGTTCTTGTTTACTGTGTGATATTCATTTTGCGTCTGTGCTTTATATGCAATCATGTTCTGATCATAAAAAAAATCCAGCCTCGCTTGCTGATTTCGATATTACCGAAATTGAGAATGTTTCAAATGATTCTGATGCAACTATGGTCTTATCTGACACTCGCGACTCACCCAGTATTTTAATGCAGAATACAGTTTTGGAACCACAACAAGACAGTTATTTGGCCCCAGAAGACTTTATAGTAGATGGCGTTTCCCGAGAGGAAGAAAGATCGAAACCTGTTAGAAAAAATAAATACAAAGAAGCCAAGGTTTTGCGACACGCAGGACAAGAATATATTTCGCCATATACAAAAAAAGTAGTTCCTGGAAGGAAGGTTGGTTCATTATGCAATAATTTAGAAAATTGCACAAAGCAAGGCCTGTACTGTTATCGTTTTAATGAACAAATACGCGAAAATATATTTATGGATTTCTATTCATTAGCAGATCTAACTTTGCAAAGAGAATATATAGTGAGATTTGTTGAAAAAAAGCCCGTAGGACGCAAAACTACTGCCACAGAATCTCGTCGGAAGTTTACCAACTGCTTTTACTTACCATTAAATGACGAGAAGCAGAAGGTATGCAAGAAAATGTTCCTCAATACTTTGGGAATTTCAGAAAAGACGTTTCGCACAGCTTTGCAAAAATTAAAGAACACCGGTGTAGTAGAAAAAGACAGAAGAGGAGGAAGGCAAGAGGTCTATCATGAAAGGGATACTCAGCTGCGATCACTCATTACTGAACATATTAACAGATTTCCGCGTGTTGAGTCTCATTATTGTAGAAAAAGTAGTACAAAAGAATATCTCCACCATGATTTATCTTTGAAAAAAAATATATGGTATGTTTTTAAAGGAGTATAACCAACCCGTAAGTATGACACTTTATAGAAATGTATTCAAAGGCATGAATTTATCGTTCCATAAACCAAAAAAAGACCAATGCAGTTTATGCATGACATACAGAGAAGGTACAAGCGAGGTGAAAGAGAAGCTGCAGAATAAATATGATGCACATATTATAGAAAAAGAAGAAGTACGACGAATTAAAAACGAATGCAAGAATCGAGCAATACAAAATATAACCACTTGTTGTGCTTCGTTCGATTTACAGCAAGTCATCTATTTGCCACAATCCAATGAAAGTGCTCTTTTTTATAAAAGACGTTTGGCTAATTATAATTTCACAATTTATGATTTAGCCTCCAAAGACTGTATATGCAACTTATGGAATGAGACAATCAGTAGAAGAGGTGCCTCTGAAATTTCTACTTGTGTTTATTATTTCTTAACAAATTGTGATAGAAAGAGTGTGAAAGAAGTATTCTTATTTTGCGATGGCTGCTCAGGCCAGAATAAAAATTCCGTGATGGCGGCTATGCTCTTATACTTAATAAATAATTGTGAATCTATTGAAGAAATTAGTTTACGATACTTCTGTTCGTTCCATGGGCAAAGCGAGGGCGATTCTGTCCATAGCGCGATAGCATTTGCAATGGCAAAGGCTGGGAACGTCTTTGTTCCATGCCAATTGGAGCCGATCATACGATTGGCACGCAAAAATCCATACGAAGTCAAGGTACTCAATTACAATGATTTTAAGGATTTTAAAAATCTTGCCTTAAAGTTAAGGTTACTTAAATTAAAAAACGATAACCAGACAGCCGCCCTCTTTAAATGGACAGATGTTATGGAGTTAAAAGTCTCACGAAAGTCTCAAAGTAGTCTATTTTTTAAAACGAGTCACAAGGATAAAGAATACAGATCGATATCAATAAAAAGACAAGATGTTAAATGGCTGAAGGAAGAGGTGGGACATTTAAATAAATCTCATTATGAGATATCTAAAGAAAAATATAACGATTTAATTTCTATGTGCAGGGGAGAGACCCCTTTGATAAGATGCCGGGAATATCAAACTTATTATGAAATCCTACCACATCAATAAGATATTGTTCCATTACTTAATATTACAGTCTTTCTTTATTTAATAGTGTTTTAATTTATAGTCTTTTATTTCTTTTATAGTTAAGATAGCCGGACGTAAATGTTATTTTGAAATATTTGCACATGACAAAAGGGCGTAGTGAATTTTTTTTTTCAAAAAAAAAGGAAATATATCTACAAGTAACTAAAGTAAACTAATAAACTAATTTAATATCAAAAGAGGATTAGTTATCAATCCTAACGACAGTGCTGTAAACTGCGTAGTAGTTTTACATATAAAGTTACGACGGTGCATCACGGTGGACTTTATTGAAAATCGCTCTACTGTAAAATTGACTAAAATCACTTACGCCCCTTCGTCATTCGACCGACGAATTGTCGTAATTTGTTTTAGTCGGCTAATAGCAGCGAGCGAAACGAAGCGTGTCTGTGTCGTGCCTATATCTACCTAAATGGCCAAGTAGTGTGTTAAGAAAGTGTAAAAACTATGGTTCCAAGAAAAATAAGAGTGTAGGAGTTTCATACCATACGTAAGTATATTAAAATAATGTCATATTTATATATTTTTTTTTCACGATTTTATTTCTCATTTACAAAATACATTTCGAATTATTAATATGGTGGTTCGAAAAGGACAGTGAATATGATGACAACTGCAGCGCGACAAGGACGAATAGCCATGCGTCATAGATTAATCAACCAGAAGCGAAATCGTAGGCAGAATACACAGCGTTCGTTGACCGCTTGAGTTTGTTTGTTTAGTTTGTTAGCGTCTTTCTAATAATAATATTAAGATGATATAGAATTAAATTAGTAATAGCAGACTATTCAATATTATTTTATTACTCGATTAGACGGTATACCTTAGATAAAACATTTATTTTTTATTATGTTTTTGTTATCTTTCAGATGATTTTATAAAACATAAATGGGTCAGCATAGTACAAGCGGAAAGAAGTGAATATAACTGGATGCCTACAAAAAGGAGTACAATTTGTTCTGAACATTTTAAAATGAAGAGAGAAAAACTGCAGTACCTGTGATTGTGTGTGATGAAAATTAATTTTATGATTTTTATTTACGATAGTTCATTATTTCCACAACAAGAAAAAAATGGACATAACTTATGTAATTACGTGATCCGTGCATTCAATCTTGGTCAATTAATTACAAATATCATTTATAATTACCATATCAATTAAGAGAATTTATTCTATTTCAGGACAATGATGATGTTCCACAATTTCGCTTACCTACCAGTCTGGACCATGTTGATATATCCGACACGGATTCAGTGTTCGACACCCCCAGAAAAGCAAAGCTTAGGACGCGAGTTCGTAAATTAGCTGTTAAAAAAAAATGTTACAGAAAAAAATAATGCTCTTAAAATCCAAAACAGGAGATTAAAAAAAATAACAAGCATGAAAAACATTTTAAAGGATTTGAAAAAAAAGAACTATCTCACGGAACAGCACTTTTCAGATCTTAACCAAAAAGCAGAACCAGAAGAATTGCAAATAAAAAAGTCTAATAAAAATTTTAGGAAGAAATACCCAGCAGCGCTTCGCAAATTTGCGTTAACTTTAAATTACTACTCCTCAGCGGCGTATAAATACGTTAGGCGGGTATTCCATACTGCCCTGCCTCATCCCCGTGTTTTGACTAAATGATACCAAATTAGTTCAATGTTGCCAGGTTTCACAAAACAAGCATTTGATATTTTAAAACAAAAAAAGTAATTTATCTAGAAAGAAAATTATTTGTGGCCTGATTGTAGACAAAATGGCTCTTAGACATCAAACTCAATGGACAGGCAAAAATACAGAGGGATTAGTACCTAGTGATACCTACTAAATAATTTAAGTAAATTTTTCATAACCGGACAATCGAACCAGGTATTTTACTTAACCTGTGATTTCGAATTAAAGTGGCTAGGTGGATACTAGCACAGTGGCATAATAGTAATAAGTAAATAAGTTAGGTATTTAGACAAATGTTGTAAGTTATTAGGTATTGGTACGATCGCGGACTGCGTGCCGCGCACACTTGTGTAGATAAATTACTTACGAGCCGCGCGTGTTTGGCATCGCGCGTAATTGACCCTATCAGCTGATGTTCGGTATTTGAAGTTCCACTGCTGGTTTTATATTTAAGTATTTTCTATTCTAAATACGTTAGGCGGGTATTCCATACTGCCCTGCCTCATCCCCGTGTTTTGACTAAATGATACCAAATTAGTTCAATGTTGCCAGGTTTCACAAAACAAGCATTTGATATTTTAAAACAAAAAAGTAATTTATCTAGAAAGAAAATTATTTGTGGCCTGATTGTAGACGAAATGGCTCTTAGACATCAAACTCAATGGACAGGCAAAAATACAGAGTGTATTAGTAAATTATGGTTCTGGAGCTTCGGAAAACAAAGAAATTACAACAGAAGCATTAGTTTTTATTTTAGTATGTTTAAGTGAAAACTGGAAAATTCCTGTAGCTTACTTTTTTATCATCAGAGACGAGGGCTACTTTAATCATGGATTGTTTAAGACATAGTCATGCAGCAGGCGTTGACATAGTAAGTTTGACTTTCGATGGTTGTGCGGCTAACTTGTCTACTGCAGCGGTTCTAGGCTGTAAACTGAGCGTTATTGATAACTTAAAAACTACATTTAATCATCCTGAAACCAATAAAGAAGTTGCAGTTTTCCTAGATCCATGCCACATGATTAAATTGGTACGCAACACTTTTGAAGCGAAGTCAGTTATTTTTAATAATGAAAATAAAGAGGTAAAGTGGCAACTATTAAAAAATCTTAACAAACTGCAGACAGACCAGGGTTTAAATTTTGCCAACCGACTTACACAACGGCACTTAAATTTTCGCAATGAAATTATGAAAGTCAAGTTAGAGAAGTGTCGCAAATGCTTTGCAGCTTTGCGAAGATACACTTCGTCCATCAAATTTTAAAGATTCGGGTCCCACTAGACTTCATAATATTATTTAATGACTTGTTCGACATTTTCAATTCGAGAGCTCGTGACAAATTTGGTTTCAAAAAGCCTGTTAGTTTAGGTAATGCAAAAGAAATATTTGCTTTTCTAAAAAAAAGCTAAAAAATATATACTTGAATTGCGTATTTACAATAAAAACAGAATTACCCGACGTGGACATGTATTTATGAATATAACTAAAAAAAACTCGTGCAATGTAAATCTAAAACCGGTTTTTTAGGATTTTTGATTTGTATCGAAAGCCTTAAATATTTATATACTTCTCTTGTTCAAGATGAGAAAAGACTGAGCTACATTTCTACATATAGGTTAAGTCAAGACCACATTGAAATAATGTTCGGGGACATAGGTCGACATGGAGGGTATAATAATAACCCAAATACAATCCAATTCAAAGGAATTTATAAAAAAAATGTTCAATCATTTGGAATTACGATCTGCCTTTACAGGTAATTGTATTCCGGTAGAATATTTTCCGATACTAAATTGCTCCTCAGGAGTAAAAAACATAAATAGCACGTGCGACGGACGGGTTCTTAATGAAAATTGGGTTATGGATGAGCTTATGAACTTTGAAAGTGATAAAAAAATCGGAAGAAAACGTGTCTATTATGACAGATTTACTTAATAACGATCATCGCTCGTGTAATCTAGAACAAATAATAGGATATATTTCAGGCTGGGTATCTAGAAAACTTTGTGGAAGTTTAAAATGTGAAGAGTGTCGTTCCTCCTTATTCACGAATGAAAAATTATGGTTTCATAAACTCGTCACTCTTAAAGATATGGGTGGTTTGTGTTTTGCATCGCATGATGTTTTTTAGTGTGCTTAAAATCAGAAGATATTTTAAAGAAATTCATCATAGAAAATGGTCCCTATTTTAGAAATTCTCATGACTTTAAGCGATTACAATACAATATTTTAAAACACTTTTTGCAGTCCAATGTATTCGATATTTTGTTTGAACATTCTATGAATCAAACCCCTATATTCAATCATAGACTGCAACTAATTCGAGCTATAATACAAAAGTATCTGAATGTCAGTTTGCATCATGAGCACAAAAATAACCCATTCATTAAAAGCATGTCAAAAAGACAAAAAAGAAATAAATTAAACTTATTTGAGGTTAAATAAATAATAATGAAAATCTTAACTGCCTAACTTAGCTTTTCTTCTTTTCTATCTTGGTCTAAGTTTGTGAATAAATAATTAACAATTCTGTTTTTTGTTTTATTTAATACATCATTACCAATGTAATGTACCTATGCTTATATCCAATGTCTCATCTGTGGCAAATCCGCATACTCTAGTAATACTGATTCACTAGTGTACTTCAAGCGCAACACACTACAGATAGTTATCTCTTTCTGTACCATACGTTCCGTATAATCTGTCGCAGTCGTAGTTGAAAATGACTATACACCTACATGTAAGTACATTTGTAATAACAACGCAACAATTTCTGGACACCGCTCAGTATAAACGTAGTGTGTATCTTTCCTTTATAATATCATTGTTATATCGCCCTTTTTTGTATATATTGTAGTGTTTTCACCATCAGGTGGTTTCGGACAGAATCTGAAAAAAAATAGCGAATTAATTATTATAATAATAATAATAAATTAATACATGCTCGGCATCTTCTTAAGAATGAGCTTTTAAGATTTCTCAGGCTCAGTTTTTTCTTATTCTAATAATATGAACAGAGAAATATATATATTGAAACAATATATGAGCCATTTTTTTATCAACAACACATCATATATAATTTCAATAATAATTACGTTTCGATGTTGATATTATAATTTCTTCTTTCACGATATTCTCGAGCGCGCTTTGATCTTTCAATTTGTTGCTGTGATTGTAAATTCCCTCCTCTGGTCAGCTCTGCGGATATGCTGTTTATTGTTGATGGACCAGCCCTTTGATTCACTTGTGATGATGATGTGCCGACTATAGCATCTAAATCTTAATCACTTTGCGGCTTCAACGGTATTTTCTTTGCTCTAAGTAAGAAAATGCAAATAAGAATTTTACGAGCTTTTAATGGCATAAGTTTTATAAATAAATTAATATTTACAATTTTTTTCTCTCTCGGTATTCTCGCATGCGTTGAGCAGCAGTTTTCGCCTGTCTTTTTGATGACTCACTGCCTCTTTTTTTCTCTCTCCATCGCCGTGTTGCCTCTGCAGACTTTGCTCTTTTTTCAGCAATTCGAATATCTTCTGTAACAATTTCAACTATTGCATCTTGTTCCTGTTGTTGCTTACTTTGTTTTTTAAGCAGTGCTCTTCGTGCTCTGAATTCTCGACCACGTTCCGCAGAAGTTTTTGGCGCTTTATTCAACCTATAATTTCATCATTTTTGTTTAGTAAATTTAGTAAATTATTATTAGAATCATGAATGATTATAAAAATAAAATAAAATTAATTTACCCAACTCCAATAATATGTCTCGGTTTTTGTACATGATCAATAGTGGGATTTCCTACATCAACTTCCATTTGATTATTGTCATGTTCAATCACGATGTCACCAATTATTTGTAATGGTAAACCTCTACAATTAATAAGTAATTTATCATTTACGTATTAGTTCAATTTTATGTTATCCTATTTTAAAAATTTGTTGAAGTAAATTGTAAAAACGCGAGGCCAAAATACGGAAGAGTAACTAGGAAAAGAGAGAGAGAAAGAGAGAGAGAAAGAGAGAGATAGAGAGAGAGAGAGCGAGAGAGAGAGAGCGACACAGAGAGAGAGAGAGAGAGAGAGCGAGCGAAAGAGAGAGAGAGAGAACGAGAGTGCGAGAGAGAGAGCGATAAAGAGATAGAGGGAGACAGCGAGATGGGGAAGCAGAAAAGGACAGAGAATCAAACGCGTCCCAATGTCGAGAATAGGATGTCGCGTGTTAGTAGAGGGAGAAAATAGAAAACTAAATTAATATTTAATCGACTTTTATAATTTTATAATAAGCCGTAATATCTATCATTCTTATTATTAGAA
Source organism: Parnassius apollo (assembly GCA_907164705.1). Lineage (NCBI taxonomy): Eukaryota > Metazoa > Arthropoda > Insecta > Lepidoptera > Papilionidae > Parnassius > Parnassius apollo. The sequence continues at coordinate 147,020 of CAJQZP010000901.1, forward strand.
TAAGAAAAATAATAAAAAGTAAAAATTTATGTGTTTATAACAAATTGTTTATTAAGTAAACAATGAAAATAAATAATAGCAATTTTTTTAATTTAAATGCAACATAAATTATGATTTAAAAAAATTGGTTCTTTAATTTTAATTATAAGTGATAGAAAAAATTGATAATTACAAATATGTTATTAAGCAATAAACATATTTTAAGGAACGATTATTATTTTAAAAATCATCAATTGCATCAAAGATTAGGCTTCCACTAAAAATTTCAATTATCTAATATACAACGCATTGTTGCCCAGGCCTTTAATGTTTAGTATTAGCATGATTCCTTATTGAAATATTTTAAAATCGATGGCATAAAGTGCTTCTTACGAAGCTTCCTTCCTATGGGCTTCCCGAGGAATGGTGCAATTGGATCACCAGTTTTCTTGCTGATCGGAGCATCAAGGTCGTAGTAGACGGTGCAAGCTCCGATTACAAGCCCATTAACGCTGGTGTTCCACAAGCTATATTCTTCTGCATATCAATGACATGTTGCCCGGTAACGTTCATTGCTATGCAGACGACAGCACTGGTGATGCTTTATATACCGGCCGTGCCAATATCACTCGGGAAAACGTAGCCGAGTACCGGGACAAACTTGTGTCTGACGTCGAGACTTTGTTGAACAAAGTGAAGTGTAAGAATAATATGTATGCTCCTTTAGTTTAGTAAGTAAGTACGCTACTTTATAACCGTATGTATGCTGAGTTTGCACTGTACCTTATATGCATTATTTTAGATTGTTACCAGCGCATTCATTAAATAGTACGTAACTAATGTAGTCGTTTCCTTGAATAACACCCATTAGGAACCCCAACATTACATGGCGACCCTGCCAGGGGACTCTGCCAAGGGGATTGTTACTTTTAGTATAGTTAACATAACTACTTAATAATATATTATAATGCGTCGGTCAACTGTGGAAAAAGAAGAGGTTTTCCTCAGCCAAAACGCGGCTGGAGGCAACAATGACGCCACTTTGAAAGAAATCGGAGGCCACGTGGAGCGGCTTAGCATTGTGACCTATATTGTTCTGGCCATTATTGGACTCGTAGCAGTTTATGTGGGCCTGCGGATGTACAGGAGCTGCCACCGCACATGGATCCAGCAAGAAATTGGGATGAGTACCATGCAGAGAATCAGATCATCCATCAGAGGGCGCACAGAAGGTAACCAGAATCAGTAATTAGAAGTGAATGCATAGTGAAAGTGAAAATAAGTGTTGTGGGTTGTTAATTTTTTCGTAAAAATAATAAATAGCAGTGAGTGAGCCAGTTATGCGGAATCATATTTCATAACGCTATAATTCTAAAGGTGCTAAAACCGCGCGCGGACATTCAGTAATAAGACACCAAACGGAAACAAAAGGCAACGTCGGACTTTTTTCTTCGCATTTATGTAGACATTTGTGCAATTCTAATATTAGATTAAGAATATTATGATTGATATTTTGGAACAAAATTATGTCTGTTTAGTAGAAATACGTAATTATTTAGTAAAAAAAAGGACAAACTAGATATAAGGGTAATGTTATTTCAACTAAGTTAGATCAAGCAAAAAGCGCATATGAAAACTGTTGTAAAATATATTAATTTGAAATCGGCAATAGATCTTTATCAGAAAATAAAACAAAAGTACGAGGAAATAGAGTAGTTTGATTCCAGTAATGGACGGTGTAGAGACCACCACTAGGCGCCTAATAGACTCAGTGGAGATGTATGCTGACATGCTGGACAACCCAGGTAAAGTATTATTAATTACTTTTGTTTTGAAAAGTCGGTTGAATGAAAATGCAAAATTACGAATTGCAAGCTCATACAAAACTATCCAAGAATTAATTGATGATATGAGGAAATATCTTTTACCCAAAAAATCATTTATGGCTATATAAACGAAGCTTCAGAATATTCAACAAGGCTCGAGATCCATTGAGGATTATGGTACGGAGGTAGAAAAGTTATTTACAGAGCTGACAATTACTCAGGCAGATGGAAAAGAGGAAGTATTCTCGATTTTAAAACCAATCAATGAAAGTTTTGCCATAAAACGTTTTTCAGATGGCCTGCGTAGCGCAAAAATGAGCACCATCATCTCAGCACGCGGCTTCAGCAGCTTGAAAGATGCCATACAAGCAGCAAAAGACGAGGAGTGCACGTCTTTCCAACCACCAGGTAACATTTTGTATGCATCTAAAAATGGACGCCACTCGGCACACAATATTAGACGTTCTCAAGGTCAAAGAGGAATTTACCGTAGTCAATATGGTAACAATTACCATTGTGGGCATAAATTTAATAACCACTACAATCAAGGACAAGGTTCTAGCGGAAATGCTAGAGCAAATTATCGTCCTTCATATAATAATCAACGAGGAAATAGAGGCTCTAGATATGTTAGGAACCGTGGACGAGGTCAAAACTCATTTCCAGTAGAAAAAGTAGCTGACACTCATCAATGCGATAAAGACGACAATGCAGGTACATCGAATCAGTTTTTTCGATCCTAAGCATTTTATATTATCATTACAAGGTGATGCGAAATATGTTACTTTTTATATTAAAAACATTAAATACTATTGGCTTATTGATACGGGTGCAACATTGTCAATTATTAAAAATGAAGTACTGCCAAAAGATATCATTGTTAATAGAGATAATACTATAATAAATGGAATAGGTGGTCAGCGACGATCTCAAGGTTCTGTAAATTTAATATTAAAATACGAAAATGCCACGTTTCAACATAATTTTCTTGTTTTTGATTCGCTACCACTAAAAGCAGACGGAATCATAGGCTTAGACTTTTTAGAAAAATTTAGTGCGAATATTGATTTAGGTTCAAATAATTTAACACTTTTTAACAGTAATAAACAACATTATCTACATTTTGTTGATGAACATGATAGGATGAAAAATTCTATGATTATTCCAGCACACTCGGAATCAATTCATTTTATTGTTGTGAATGAGGATGTAACTGGAGTAGTAGTATGCAGTAAAGAGTTAACGACATCCTTTATAGCAAACGCAATAACTACAGTTAGTAATAGTAGAATTCCAGTTAAAATACTTAATGTTAGTGACAAGGAAGTAAACTTGCCATCTTTCACACCAGATTTGAAAAGTTTGTATAATTATAATATTTCTCAATTTAATAAGACCAATATTGACGTTACCAGGGTTAAAACTTTGCTATCTGAATTAAATTTAAATTATTTAGACGGAGAAGAGAAACAATCAATTGAAGCAATTTGTGCAAAATATTCTGACATGTTTCATTTAGAAGGAAATAAGTTAACGACAACTAATATTTATGAGCAATCTATTGTTTTAAAACAAAACTCTACTCCAGTTTACGTCAAGCCTTATAGGTTACCACAGACACTAAAACCAGAAATAACTAAGCAAGTTGAGAATATGTTAGAAAATGATATAATCGAAGAGTCAAATAGTAAATGGTCCAGTCCAATATTATTAGTACCTAAGAAAAGTAGCAAAGGTAATGAGAAAAAATGGCGTTTAGTTGTAGATTACAGAAAGTTGAACGAGGTTATTTGTGACGACAAATTTCCTCTACCAAATATTAATGAAATTTTAGATACGCTTACTGGAGCCATTTATTTTACTCATCTTGACCTTCACCAAGGTTACTATCAGGTAAGTTTAGAGCCTAGTAGTCATAAATTAACAGCTTTCACTACAAATACTGGTCAATATTGCATGAAGCGTTTACCAATGGATTTAAAGATCAGCCCTAATGCCTTTAGCCGTATGATGTCTGTAGCGATGTCTGGTTTAACTTACGATAAATGTTTAGTATATCAGGACGATTTCATTGTATTTGGAAGAAATCTGTCTTCCCATAACAAAAATTTAATAACTGTCATGGAGAGATTGAGAAAAGTAAATTTAAAACTAAATCCTCAGAAATGTGAATTTTTAAAGAAAGAAATTCTTTATTTAGGATATTTGGTTACAGAAAAAGGTGTTTTACCAGATCCAGAAAAAACAAAAGTATTACGAAATTATCCTACTCCCAAAAATGCAGATGAAGTAAAACGGTTTGTAGCATTCTGCAACTATTATCGTAAATTTATAAGAAATTTTTCGGATATAGCAATACCTTTGAATAAGTTAAGTAGGAAAAATGAACCATTTATTTGGTCTGATGAATGTCAAAACGCTTTTGAATTTTTAAGAAATGCTTTAATATCATCACCAACTTTACAGTATCCCGATTTTTCCGAAAATCATGAATTTATTTTACAAACAGACGCCTCGGGTACTGCTATTGGTTCTGTATTATGTAGTAAAGATCTCAGACCAGTTGCATATGCCAGTAGACCCTTGAATAAAGCAGAAAGAAACTATCCAACTATTCAAAAAGAACTTTTGGCAATAGTGTGGTCCGTTAAGTATTTCAGACCATACTTGTATGGAAACAAATTCACCATAATGACAGATCACAAACCATTAATATATCTTTTTGGTATGAAAGATCCGTCAAGTAGATTACTTAAATTTCGATTAACTTTAGAAGAATATAAGTTTAAAATAGTCTATGTGAAAGGAAGAGACAATGTTGTGGCAGATGCTTTATCGAGAGTTTGTATAACGTCTGATGAACTTAAAAGTATGAATGAACAAGTAATGGCTGTAATGACCAGAGCGCAAAAGAAAAAGCTGAATGAGTTAAGTAAGAGTAAGAATGACGATGAAAAGAAGGATCTTAATAAATCCATTAACAATTGGCCTGATCAACCAAGAGTTGTGGATATATTAAGAAAACCGTGTGATTCAGTAGAAATGTGTTTGATTGAAGGCAACAAATTAAAACAAATTAGAGATAATGGCTTGATAACTGAAGAATTTGAATGTTTTACATTTATAGAGGGTAAAAAAACACTATACATTAATCTTGATTTCAAGGCGCATTTCTCGCGAGCCGAATTTGTGCAGAAATTAAGCAATTTTTGTGAAAAAATACGTATCAATGAAGTGTGTATAATTAAAAATAATGATAATATAGAATTTATCAAAAGTGTTTGTGATGAAATAACAACACTTAGTAATTGGTCCGGACCGCGAATATGCATATTACGAGGCGTAAAAAAGAATAGATGACGACAACGAAAAGACACTTATTATGAATGACTTTCATTTACTGCCATCCAGCGGTCATGCTGGAGTGCGCAGAATGATGAATACAATCAAAAGTCGATACTATTGGCCAAATATCGACAAGGATGTCCAGGAATTTGTTAAAAAGTGTACAAAATGTCAGAAACATAAATATTTTCGTAACATAAAAGAACCGTTGGAAATTACCACAACAGCTTCCTCGGCTTTTGAAAAGATATACTTAGATGTAGTGGGACCCTTAGATAGAGACGAAAATGGTAATTGTTATATATTGACTATGCAATGCGAGTTAACAAAATTTGTACAAGCTATTCCTTTGCAAAACAAAGAAACAGTGTCCATTGCAGATGCGTTTGTTAGACAGTTCATATTAAGATTTGGTATTCCGACGACAATAGCTACAGATCGAGGAACAGAATTTATTTCTGCAACCATGGAACAGGTTTGTAAAATACTTAATATAGAAAAATTATCTTCTACAGCCTATCACCATCAGTCGATTGGAGCTCTTGAAAATGCTCACAAAACTTTGAGTGCATTTTTAAGGATCCAGTGTGACAATCATACGGATACATGGAGCTATTGGTTACCATTTTGGTGCTTCAGTTTTAACAACACAGTCCATTCAGAAACAAATTACACGCCATATGAACTTGTTTTTGGAAAACTTTGTCAAATACCCGATAGTATAAGTAATACCGTAGAACCATTGTATAATATAGATAAATAACCATTACAATTAAAATACAGGTTACAATTAGCTCATGAAGATGCAAAGAAAAATTTGTTGATTAATAAGCATAAACGGAAAGAAATATATGATAAGTCTGTCAATTCTGCAAACTATGAGAAAAATGATTTCGTTTTAGTAAAAAATGAAGCACGTAGTAAATTAGATGCAATATTTAAAGGTCCCTATACAGTTATGGAAGATTTAGGTTGTAACGTAAAAATAATTAAAAATAATAAAATTGAATTAGTACATAAGAATAGGACTAGGCCTTTTTGTCAATAGATTTGAATGTAAGATTTAATTTTAGATAACATTGCAATGTATAATGATAAGGATAAACGTATGTACCATTTTATTTGTAATAAGTAACTTATGTCTATTAAACACTATTATTTTAAAAGATGATACTTCAAGTAAATATCTAGTAAAAATTATGTAAAATAAAAAAATAAAAAAATGTACCTAATTCTCTTTTTTTTTCTATGTCCTCGGGAGGTGAAGTGTAAGAATAATATGTATGCTCCTTTAGTTTAGTAAGTAAGTACGCTACTTTATAACCGTATGTATGCTGAGTTTGCACTATACCTTATATGCATTATTTTAGATTGTTACCAGCGCATTCATTAAATAGTACGTAACTAATGTAGTCGTTTCCTTGAATAACACCCATTAGGAACCCCAACATTACAAAAGTCTCAGACCGGGGACGACTAAATCTAGTCCAGTTTAATCCCCAGAAAAGAAAAGTTTGCACGTTTACCGCTAAAAAGAACCCTTTGTCGTATCTCCTCAGTTTCAAGGCACTCCCCTTGTTGCCTCAGCCAGTAACGGAATCCTCGGCGTCGACATATCGAGTGACGTGCAGTTTCGTGGTCACTTGGAAGAGAATGCTAAATTGGTATCTAAAAAGCTTGGCGTGCTCAGCAGAGCGGAATAGTATTTCATGCCGGCATCACCACCCGCAACTTTACAAGGCGCAGGTTCGGTCGCACATGGAATACTGTTCCCATCTCTGGGCTGGGGCTCCCCAGTGCCAGCTCTTTCCATTTTATTGCATCTAGCGCAGAGCAGTTCGATTATTATTATTATTATTACACTGCGAAGAGATGTTGCATCTATTTGCGTATTTTATCGCATCTACCACGGGGAGTGCTCTGAGGAATCGTTCGGACTAATTCCAGCCGCACAACTTCACCATTGCACATCGTAACAAAACTCGCGATACCATCCATTCCATCTGGATGATGGCGGTCCACCACTGTGCGATTTAAAAGAAGTTTTCTTCCTCGTACAACTTTCTTGTGGAATCGACTACTGTCTGAGATTTTTCGAACCGATACGACTTAGGGACCTTTAAGAAAAGAGCCTATTCCTTTTTAAAAGGTCGGCAACGTATCTGCAATTCCCCTGGTGTTGCAGTTGTTCATGGGCGGCGGTGATCACTTACCATCAGGTGAACCATATGCTCATTCAAATTACGAGGGTGGATTGAAAAGTATTCGGCCTAACACAGATCCATTCAATTCTAAAAATCAAATCTACCCACATTATTTAGTTCAGTTTAGACTAGTTCACTGTGTGAAGTTCGAAACGTGTGCCATAATTAGTTGTGATTTTATAAATTTATTAACAAAGTAATCGGACATAATTTCCGCGAATGGAGCAAATCGAGCAGCGTGCCGTCATTAAGTACCTCCATAAGAAGGGGCTATCATCAAAAGCCATCCATGATGACATGGTCAGTACATTAGGCGATTGTGCTCTGTCATATTCATCCGTCAAAAAATGGATAGCAGAATTTAAGCGTGGTAGAGAGAGTGTGAAAGATGAACCCCGCTCTGGAAGGCCTTCGACGTCAACTACTGACGAAAATATTAAAAAAAGCACTTTATATAATAATGGGAGACCGCAGATTAAAAATTAGAGAGATAGCCGAGATTATAGGCATCTCTTATGAATGAACTCAAAACATCATTGTCAACGAGTTGGGTTTCCACAAGGTGTCTGCGAGGTGGGTTCCACGACTGCTTTCAGTTGAACAAAAAAGGACGCGATTGACTATTTCACGCGACTGTTTGGAGTTATTTGAATCCGATGCAGATGATTTTTTGAATCGTTTTGTTACTATGGACGAAACATGGGTTCATTACTGTACACCGGAAACAAAACAACAATCAAAACAGTGGAGAAGACCTGGTTCACCACCCCCTAAAAAGGCTAAGTCGATTTTGTCGGCAAATAAGGTGATGGCTTCAGTATTCTGGGACTCGAAAGGTGTGATTATGATTGATTATCTTGAAAGGGGTCAGACAATAAACTCTGATTACTACTGCACCTTACTACGTCATTTACGAGAGGAAATAAAAGAAAAACGTCGAGGAATGCTCAGAAGAAAAGTCCTGTTTCATCAAGATAACGCCCGTGTTCACACGTCAGTACAGTCAATGGCTGAAATTCACAACTGTGGCTTTGAACTGTTACCGCATCCGCCGTATTCACCTGATCTGGCACCATCAGACTTCTTTCTGTTCCCTAACCTAAAAAAGCACTTGGGAGGTCATAGATTTTCGACAAACGACGAGGTCAAAGCAGCTGTAGACGCATATTTTGACTCTAAGGAAGAATCATTTTTTTTCAACGGTCTAAATGCTTGGAAGGGGAGGTGGCAAAAGTGTATTGAACTTGATGGTGATTATGTAGAAAAATAAAAATATAACTGATTTAGTATGTGTTTATTTTCTTGGTTAGGCCGAGTACTTTTCAATCCACCCTCGTATAACAGATTTTTACAATAAGCATTTTCTTATGTACTATTTAAAATTTACGACACTGGGTGGACTGAGCCCTATGAAGCTGTAAGAGCCGCATAGACTAACAGAACCAACATCATCGAAACTACAGACACTGGATGGCTTATAGCTACGTAATTGATAGAATCAGGCGTTACTTTGCGGAAATCCAATATAATAAAGATATTGATTAATTTGCAACCTTCCACTAACTAAATACAATGATGTGTCTTACCTAGATTGAAGAGCACCTCCCCCCCTCCCTCAAATGCACGCACTAATTCCGTCACCACTATCACCACTACTCCCAACACCACTACTCCCGGCACCACTACTTCCAACACCACTATTCCACTGTGTCGTAAATGGGAAAATGTTCGGGGAGACAACTGTCATTTGCAAATGGTCGTCCCTAAAGCTAAAGTACCGGATGTTCTACAGCTGTACTGGAAAACCAAATATAGTTAGCGGAAGGTTGCAAATTAATCTTTATTATAGCTATGTGGTAAGGACCATTTTCAAATAATGTGAGATGTGTGGCAGGAGCAACCAGATTATAACTACGGCGTGCGCCGTATCGACGGGGTCTATCTCCAATTTGTTGGAAACAAGGATAACGGAACGCTGCATATGACTCTACGACGGCAGCAACTAGTATGAGATACGCACTCACCCTTGTCATTCATTATCAGTTGATTGGGTCTCACTAGGTTTAAAATCTTGCCTTGAATATGTTTGTCACACACTTTTGTAGTAAAACTTCTTAACCAGGCTTGACTTGGGGAGTAAGTTGGCGAACGCGTGACGAAAGCGTTACGAAAAGTGTGATCGGGCGAGGCGTACGGGAGTTGAGTGGGGTATATACGCAAGAGTGAGCAGTGCGAGCGCAAATTTTCTTTCTCTCTTTCTCTCACAGCCAGTTATTTTTCGTAATTTTATTTCGTTTTGAACAATTTTATGAATTAATATTTTGTTCTATACATTAAATATTCTACGTTTAAAGTGAATAATATTGTAAATTCATTTCAAAGTTCATTGAATTAACAAATTATGGAAGGAAGCCGATAATAATTTTAAATATTTGTAATTTAAATATTTGTTTGTCCGCCTCGCCCGATCACACTTTTCGTAACACTTCGTCACGCGTTCGCCAGCTTACTCCCCAAATCAAGCGTGAGTAAAGAAGTTTTACTTCAAAAGCTAGGTCCGTACGCTTTAATTTTAAAGTAATATTGCGTACAATATAAGTTATTAGCATCTAAATATCTATATTTTTGGCTTAAAACTACCTCGAGCTTTTTTATTTTTCTTAATTAAACTAAACTGAATTACTAAGAAATACGTACAGACCTAGACTAAGGTGTATTGAATCTAATGAGACCAAAATTATGGATGCAATTAAATAGAAGTTTTACTTCAGTCGTGTGGTCATAAGCACACTTGTTTTGTTATTTCCAAAAATTATGAAAATTAGACTATGTTTACAGGTGGGAAAACGTTATCGCTTTTTGTATGGAGTGTTGAAGTAAGGAGTACAGACTGTGTATTAAAAAGTGTCCGTAGAAAACCGTTAAATTGGGTGGCGCCACTATAACTACGGGTATATATAATTTTTAAGAACGCACCGAAAAATATTAGTGGGGTAGATGACTTTTTCGAGGTTATATTTACTAAATAAAATTATGTTAGATTTTCGTGCTACTGAGCAATTTAGCAGCACACCTAAACCGTCGACAACTGCTAAGTTCATTTCATCGCAGTAGTTACTCCAGCGCTGTTGTGGAGAGTTTTTGAGCTGTTATTTACTGCTTACAGATGACCACTTTTTCAACTATTCTACTATGGGAGTTGGTACTCCTTACTTCTACACTCCATAGCTTTTTGTATAAAAAATGTACAGCTTCACAATCCTTTTAAGGTATCCCCAGATTTTGTTGATGTGTTTATAGGCCTATGTTTAGCAGTGTAATTTTGATATGGTGTATTGGATAGATGGATAAATACAAAATTGCAATTTCATAAGTAAATACCTAATGCTCAACATAATAAAAACTTTTTAGAAGAAAAAATAAAGAATCCTGTAAATAGGAGTTATTGGTGTATGAGGTTAAATATTACATACCTGATTGTTAAGTTAGGTAAAACTGTTTCATCTTTGTTTTCATTAAGCTCCTCGATTTTTAAAGGTTCTTGTTTTATGAAAATTTGAGGTTTTACTATTGTGTTGAGATTCTCAAGCGTCTGCGTACCTTGAAAACATCAAAAATACTGATAGTGTGTAGTAAGGTTAAAAGTAAAATAAATATGTGTTAGAGTCATAGATGCAGCTATATTATTGTAGCGTGAATTGGCTCGAAACCCCTGAATCCACTTCCCATCAAGTGGACTCTGTGCTCATTCTTCACCCACATTCTATAAAAAAAAATTATCCGTGCTCACTTTCTAACATCTGTTCATCATTATTTGGCTCATTCTTAATGTTATCTCCGAAGCTCACAGCGACGATCTTCGGTGTCCATTCCGTTTGAATTTCATTCGTATTGTCGTAGCAAAAGTCATAGCCATTCTTCATTGTGAATCCCATTGTCGATAGAGATTGTGGAAAACTGTAAGTGTGGTCAGGATTCTGAAAAAGAACGAACAAATATTTTCAATATGTAACCAAGTGATACAACTTACATTTAATAAATTTAAAGTCCATCCAATCCATACATAATATTTTTCTCCAGCCCTTAAAAGCTCACAATTGACATGAGTCTCTCCAATTGTACGGAGAATATGCCTTACTCATCATGTTTGGTAGGAGAACTGACTAATGCAGTAATACAAGGCATAGCCATGCCGCAGCTATATTATACAATACAATAAGGAATCATGTCCAGTCTTGACATAAAAATATTGTAGTTCGGCATTAGAGCCACCACATCATTATGAAGCGACTGCACTGACCGGTAGTAGAATCGCGGCTGGTTATGGTTGTAGCATGAATGATACCCATTCCCATACTCGACTGGGGTAGGATCATGCTCTTACAGAATACCAACGTAGAAGAGCAGATCAATGCTGCTGTGTTCCGTATGGTGAGTGTAAAGTGCCGATGACCCTTTTTTCACTGGAAATGAGGCATTTTAGTGCAGTCCTCAGGAGCGACAATAATGTGCATTTTGATTCTTAATTGAGCATAAATGTAGATGTCAATTAACGTACCATTAGTACAGCATCCACTTACCATTAGGTACACTGTATGCTTTCTTGTCACCCTTATTCTATAAAAACAACCAGACGTAGGATTTATATTGTGGTAGAACTATCTCTAGATGCTAGACATACAATAGACAGATCTATACATAGAAGCTTTCGAAGACATGTAAAGTTCACCAACACACATTGGGGCAGCGCGGCGGACATTTCCTTGCTCTAAAACCCTCTCAGAAATGAGAGGAGGCCATTGCTCAGCAGTAAGACATATATAGGCTGTAACTTTAATCATTATGTAATGGAAATTGCAAGAATTACATGAAATAATAATAGCATGACATTGTAAAGAAGTCTATTGCTCAATGAGTGGAAATATCAATATAGAATGATGAAGAGCAAATAATGAAAGCCGCGTGGGGGCAAGGTAAGGGAATCCATCACTCCATTTTATCCTGTGGGTGCCTAAGGGAAACACCAAGAAGATGTTATAGCTTTATTTTATAGAATAATAGTGACAAAAGCACACAGTGCAGCTGATGGTAAGGTGCGGCTCTTATACACCTACATCTATCTTCCATCAACAATCAAACTGCAGAAGCATTGTCACCCCTAAAGACTAAGATGGAATGCTTCATTTCCAGTAAAAATGGTCCCCGATTCTCTACACTAGTCATATACAATACAGCAGCATCAAGTCGCTATTTTATGCTGGTATTTTGTGTGACAATAGTCGTATCCTAGTCGTCGACCCATTTGTGTTAATAATAATGTCCTCCAGACCGAATTTCGGCCACGGCGGCCTGCCTCAACGGAGGCTAGCCATCGGCGCAGGACAGGATTATAGTGCCCAAGTGTAGGCGCAAGCACATGTGCACTCTCTATTCCCTCACTGTCATAATCCAATGGTACGGTAAACCCACACGACCGGAGAGAGATCACGCGCAGGACCAACGGCTTTACATGCTTTCTGAGGCACGGGGATGAGACACCGCCAATTTCCTGATGACTCTGGGCAGCTACTTAGAATTTCTTGACAGAAAAACTCAATAATTGATTTTTGGGCCCGACCCGGGATTCGAACCCAGAAGCTCATGATCAGCAGTCGCACTACTACAACAACTAGACCAACGAGGCAGTTATTTGTGTTACAACCATAATGTAACTACATCATGGCTCTATCACATACAGCATGGCTGCTGATAAATAATGGTAAAACCAATTGTTTACACCAGGCTTAAATTAACCAGTTGGTGATGGATTGCAGCATGAATAGCAGCATGACGGTAAAAGACAAATCCTTCTCATTATAAGAGTGACTCAAGTCTAGTTGTATACTTTTACAGGCTGAAGAAAAAGATGAAAAGCATACCTCATGGTTGTCTTTTAAGGTAAGGATAGTTTCCTGGGCTGTGTGAACTTGCTTCTTGAATTTATCAAACCTCCTTAATAAAGCAAGACATTCCCAACACACTTGTAATGTTTCTTCTGGTTCTTCAAACTGGAAAACAAATACATAGCCTAAATAACAGTAACAATATACAGAAGTAATTTTTTAGTAAGTAAATTTGACAATCAAGCACACAGTCAACCTGATGGTAAGTGAAGCCTGTAGCCCATAGACATCCAAGTCTACCATCGCACAAGAATCAAAGTGCCGTTTTTTATTATTTTATTATTATTATCGGGAAGATGCTTTAGCCTTCTAGTATGTATCCCTCTGTTGCCTAGCCACAGACACACCAGACCAGACAGTGGTCCTTGTAGTTGCTGTATAAGAAGTACCTGGATGACGAGCTTTGCTGGGTATTTTTTTTGTAAATCGTGTTTATTGTAAATTATATTTAGATACAAATTACATACAGATGATATATGAATAAAATTTTTCGATTTTCTCAGTCATTATTTTTCGTGTTTTAAAAAAATATACTAAAAAAAGGGCTCCAAATAATATATTTTCTCAGAAAAGTATGAACTTGAAAAAAGGGAAAAAAGAGTCAGACCGGAGACATTTGGACTCTAACCTCTAAAAAGTTACCATTAGTTCTATGTTTTCAGTGCCGCCAGATATCCCATTTGAGCTGTTATAACCTTTTAGGCATCGGCGAAATTTACTTTCGTATTCTAATGATATTGTAGCAGTTTTTCATTGCCTAAAAACATGGATAAAACGACATTTTCTTAAAATGAGTCCTAGCTAGATAGATTTATTGCCCTCGAAACCCCCTGCATACTAAATGTCATGAAAATCATTGGAGCCGTTTCAACGATTTCCATTATATATACAACACATAACATAATTAACGCACTTTGAGAAAGTAGTTCGTTCAGAATCGTTTACTGAATTGATTCCTATGATTTTAAATATAGGTAATTTTTTATCCCAAATTTAATTAAAACTACGTAAATTACAGTCCCACTAAATCTGTACAGTCAAAACAAACTGAAATGGACCATAACTTAAGGCAATAAGACTTTTAAGAGTGCAGTTTTATTTGTATTATTACTAATTCTGTGTAATAAAAATAAAAAAAGATGAACTTTATTTCAAGCATGTTAAAGTCTTTGCGTTCGTGGATTTGTACTGTGACCACAACATTCTTCCGGAATTAGTATAACTAATTTGATAAATAATCAGTGTATAAAAATGTTTAACTAAAAATTCAGTGTATGTATTATGATTATAACATAATATACTATTTGGGGTGTTTGAGGGTGTGCATTAATTACGTTACATATTGTATATATGCTATTTCTTAATCAAAATTCTTGCATCACACAATATAAGCATGACTGGCTTAAAACACATGCATTGTTTGTTAAGTATTTTAAAGTCAGTTACAAGATATGTACTGGTAGGCAAAATATAGGGCACCCCCTCACTGCATTATACTAGACAGTGACAACCTAGTAAGACATGTACGAAGTTGATAGATACAGGTCGCTCAGGACCATGCTTTGTGGCACTCTTTTGGGGAAGCCTATGTTCACCAGTGGACTTGTGAAGGGCTGTGTAATGATGATAATGATGATGAATATAGTATTGATGAATGGTGATTTACATTGAAAGAAGCCTCCTAATTTAATAAAAAAAATGATACAAAATCTAAAAAGAATAAAATAATTTCCCCAGAATAGCTTCTGAAGTCAGTGTTGAGACTATGTATTGACAAATTGAAGCCCGTCCTATTCATATTCGTATTTACATGAATCAATATAAGAATGTTATTAAAAAAAAGTAGTCACAGGTCACCCTTCATTTCTGAGAGGATTTTAGGGCAAGGAAGTTGTCCGCCTCACTGCCCCAATGCGTGTTGGCGAACTTCACATGTCTTCGAAATATTTTTTTCCTCAGACATGCAGGTTTCCTCACAATGTTTTCCTTCACTGCAGAGCACGTGGTAAATCAGCACTTAAAATTGCAATTAACAATTTCATTGGTGCCGGCGGAGATTGAACCCGGATTACTCACGTTCCGTTATATTTACAGCGAGCGTTAACCATCTGAGCTACCGCTCTCGGAGAATGTTATGTACACTTGTAATTGACATACATATCTAAGTGTAAAGATATGTAGATTTTAGTGATACTTGTTAATTAAACAAAAAATAAAATTACATACAGTTCATCATCATCACAACCTGTCCACCACTGAACATAAGCCTCTTGCAAGGAATGCTACAAAGCATGTTCCTAGGTTACTTAAACTCATAGACTTCTTACATCTCCTAATAGATCATCACTCCATCTAATGAGTAGGTCTCCTCCGTATACTTCATCTACATTATTTTGGTAATAGATGGCTAATCATAATACATTTTAACAAGCTCCATA
This sequence comes from Parnassius apollo, assembly GCA_907164705.1. Taxonomy (NCBI): domain Eukaryota; kingdom Metazoa; phylum Arthropoda; class Insecta; order Lepidoptera; family Papilionidae; genus Parnassius; species Parnassius apollo. The sequence goes on from CAJQZP010000901.1 coordinate 162,754, forward strand.
TTTTAGTAGTCATATTATGAATTTTGCATAACTGCATCTCATAATGTTCATTATAAATAACTAATAGGGAATATTTTTACCTTTAATATTATTATAATAATGATTTGAAGCTCTTTTTTCAAACACACATTTTTTTCATGTACTAATTTTCAGAGAATACTCAAAATAATATAGGAATTTGAAAAAAAATTAATTCAAAAAAATCTCATACATTCTATACTTTGTATTATTCAAATTCAGAATGTGTAATACATTATTTTGGGTAAGGTTTACAATTCGATCGCCTGAATTACGGGGTGGGGGGGTGGTGTGGGGGGGAGAGGGAGGAGTTGTAGAGACACCCCCTACTTCCACTTTCTGCCGGACGTGCTTAGTTTTTTTTTAATAAATTTTTAAAAATCTCAATTTGAGGTTATGTTTCGTAATTTTTATGACAATTATATTTTTTTATAATTTATTATCATTTATCATTATTTATTATAATTTATAAATAAATTTTATAAATATCTAATGCCTACTACTTTACTAGCAATGTGCACATTCATGAGGGTCGCTGGTCTGCAAAATTGTTGTGAATTGAATTGCACACAGAGGAGCACAGTGGAGTTGTTGCCTCAATCACATTCAATTTGGAATAATTTCAAATAAAAATAGAAGCCTTATTAACTCATATTTTCAAAAACTGCAATAATGGTTTATCACTTTATATACTTATAGTGGGTAGCCCTCCCTCCCCCCTTCCAAAAAACCTCAAATATCGATGGTCCATATTGTAAATGCCAACCTATATATATATATATATATATATATATATATATATATTTGAACTTAAATATACTCTCAGAAAAATAACCCAGAATAACTTCACAATGCTGTGTTAATCCTTGCCGTTAATAAATGAAAGTTGGGTGTGACAGAAGAAGCACTTCTTAGTTTGCCAGAAGTTACACTGAATGATAGTGTGAGAAATTATCTGTTATGAGAAAAGTGTGGTTTGTACGAATTTGTGACCATAAAAAAGAAAGCTTTGACAAAGTTGCAAGTGTACTCACCTTATCAACCGCGACATCATACATTAGTAATCGAAATATTTGATAAATATTTGATTGACTTATTATAAACACTAAATCACGATCCGAGCTAAGGCAAGCACTACAAACTTTTGTGTAAGCAATATCCACTTCTTGCTTCATTTTACACATGAAAATTATTATTTGTTCTATCGATGTTACATTACAATCATTTCCTAGCCACTAAACCTTCAGCTGTACAGGTGTTCTCTTAGTAAAATGTACACGTACGACGGGATAATATTAGATTGTTATTACATACTGAAGAGAGTTAAACATTATTTGTCCAACCCATAGATAGATAGATATGGAGCAAGTCCAACCAAACTAAAATTAGTGAAAATAATCTATTTATTGATCCTTAAAATAAAATATCATAAAATAATAAATATATAGCAAGCTAATTTGGGGTATGTTCCGAAATACAACGCAGTGTACTGTCCAATGCAAATGACGTCATGAATCGACGCTATACTGGTGATTCGTTCCAAAACATTGGACAGTATATGAAGTCATACTTTTTGCGCCATTTGGAAAAGTGTTGGCGATTATTTTGTCATTTTGTGCTCCAAAAATCTTTATATCCTCCTAATGGATATACCATCAATTATTCTATAATTTTTTTGTATTTGAATAAACAGAAACAAATTCTGGCATGCTTCATTCGGCAAACACACAATTAAAAATTGTTTTATTATGGCCGGATATTCGACACAATATGGCGGCGGCACGCTAGTACAATAATGTGTCAAATGATACGTCATTTGCATTGGACAGTACACTGCGTTGTATTTCGGAACATTGATTTTGATCTTATTGTTGTTTTTATTATTCGCTCGAGAAAGCAGGCAAAGGAATTAAGCCATACAGCCTTGTCTTGTAGACATACAACCGTGTAAAGGCCGGAACCAAGTCTTATTTTTCTTCTTTCCATCTCTTCAAAATCCATAAAGGCCCAAGCCAAGTCTTACTTTCTTTAATTCTTCATATTTTCAAAAATCACAAAGGCTAAAGCCAAGTCTTCTTTATATTATAATAAATCTTTATAAGTTTCAATCCATATAGATTTATAAGTCCAGTTTCAAGGTACCCGCGCTTTTTTTTCTTTTCTTCATAATATGCTGATGAGTCACATTGCGAAGCCCTTGGGAGATTATGACGACACCTCAACCCAGCGGACAATTCATGACGAAACCCACTCAAGTTCATAAGGCGCCTAAGCACAAATTATAAAGTTGTATATACAGGACGCCTAAGCCATCAAAATAACTTGAGGTTTATATCGACGTCAAAGCACTTGTTTAGTCGTTTTCTCTAACAGTTCACACGCGCAGATAATTAATTCACAAAATCACACTTTTACGAATTAAAATCCACTTCAAACCCTTATTCAAGCGACAAAATAGGAGCGACCGTCGGTCGTCGGCCAAGTTCCTGCCAAAACCTCTAATTTGATTTTGATTTTTGGTCACTTTTTTATTTAGCTAGCTTTACGGCTCTGAGTTCTAGCCCTTCTGAGCCTCTCATTTCTTTCGGAATCTTCGTTCAGTTGTGTACACAAACCAATAAGAGTACTAACGTACAGATGACAATCTTCCATACTAAAAAATTGGTCTATAGCGAGCCTCAAGAATTGAACTCGCCTGCCAAGTTTGAAAACCAAGGCATATACACTACTCTTGCGGCAACTATGACAAAATCTTCCAATGTGGCAATCTATGGGGGATGCCTATAGTCAGCAGCAGGCTTTCACAGGATATATATTTATAGGAATAATGAATTAAGAAAAAATAAATAGAAAAATTACTGACCGTGATCTCAGCTTCTTAAGCAACGTGAGATATGCATCCTGGTAGTGCAGTTACTTTGACCGTAGATCCTGTTAATACCAGATTTATTCGGGATAACGAATCGCAGCTCAATGTGTCGGTAGCACACATCATCATCAGCCTGCAGCAGTCCACTGCCTGAAATAGGCCTCTCACAAGGCGCGCCACTTAGCCCGATCTTCGGCTACACGCTTTCAGTTTTTATCAGCCACCTTGCGCAGATCGTCCCACACTACGTTTGCCTAGACGCGGTCTTCACTCCATAACACATATAATAAAAAGTAGCACACATGCAACTTATTATTATGTAAGTTCTTGTACATAACCTTTGAATTTTTTACATATTTAACTTTATGTCGTCGCGTAATGGACGCGGCGCATCCCGGGACACTTGGTGGGGTGTGGACAGAAACGTCAAAACACATATAAATCCATAGCTACATATTTATACATTTGTAGTCAATAGCTGTCAACATCGACTTTTGAGGTCCATAGACATAAGGCTAGGAATATTTGTATAGAGATTACCACCCCTGGTTGTGTAGCTACCTTGGGGCTAGGCGGGGCAGTGCCCCGGGGCCCTCCAACTCAAGGGGCCCCTCAGCCTTCATGACGACGTTCGAAAAAATTATACATATGAAATCCTAATTGAATAAAAAGAATTCGACTTTTAACTTTTTGGCCCTTGACCGCCAAACCTCGTATCAATATTAGATATTAACTGCAATCTACTCTGTCATTGTTTATTTTTACCAGCTTCCGCCCGAGACTTCAATTGCCGGGTATAGAAACCAACATTTGAAATTATCCCTCGGGATCATTTTATCGGAATGAAACGGAAGCACACAATTTCATCCAAATCCATACAGTAGCTTTTACGTGAAAGCATAACAAACAAATAAACTTTCACATTTATAATCAATAATCATTGATATAAATGACCATCTCCTAAATACTCTAACTATTGGAACTAGTGTTTTCACTCTTAATTTTGGTTTTACCCTAGAACCTGTACAAGTACTCCTTAAATTATCGTAAAAAATCAAAATAGCCTTATTTATTGCACATAATTTTCAATATTTTAAAGGACAAGATTTGAATACTATTTCATGATTAAAATTTTGAGTTTTGTGATGAAGAAGACGTTCTCATATTCAAATTATAATAGCACTTAGTATTATATGTATAACGAATATGTAAATAAGTAAAAATAACCCATTATTCTACCCTATTTATTATATTAATTATTAAATAAAAACCTTTTCATTCTACATTTTTCTAGCCTTTTTTGACCCTATATCCTTCGATAAGCCTTTAAAAAAATACATTGGGTGGGAATAAAAATCAGGGTTACATGAAGTTCGGTTTTACCCCAAATTATCCAAAGCCCTGTCAACTTGAACTTGAAGAAACGCCTAAAGCCCTACTTAGGTTAGTAAATTTACCCTAAAATAGTGCTAAATATCTTAAAGTGGAAACACTGCACGGACGCACAGCGCGCATTGGTGGTCATATTGGTGCTCCATAAACATTTTAACACCAATGATTCGGTGCCATTTGTTTGTTCAATGACCCTGTCCATACACAGTAGTATAATAAGTCTATGTTTATAATATTACTACTTCACACGCGTTTAATTTACGTGTCGTGTCATTTATATTTAAAAAAAATACTGTTCGATCAATTTAGTTTGTCGCTTGATTATTATTACGAAAATGCGGTAAGTAAAATAAAAATCATATCGTGTATTATCGTGAAACATAGATATTTGTCCACTGCCTACAGATTTAACAACTTTGGATAATCTAACTGTTAATGTCAAAGTTTTATTATTACTACCAGTTATTACCAGTGGCGGTCCTAGCAAAAAATTTTACGTGGTGCGAGATCTCATAGTGGCGCCCCTCTGAATACAAAACCTTAGTGTTCCTATTTTATTCAGTTGCTTTTTCCTGATATTAAATAGTATTAGACCTATCAAATATCTACAGATGTATATGTGGCCCGCATATCTCTTATCTTCGTGCACGCTCTTGCCATAGCAGTTTTTCTGCTTATTCGCGTTAAAGAAATGTTGTTTTATAAAGGCCTTTGCCTTATAAAACAACCTTTGCCTTACAGAACATTTAACCCTTTATGAGGCTTTGCCTTAACATGTTTAAGTTCTCTCAATACATAAAAATCATCTTTCTGATAACAGAAAAAAAAACTACGGTTACCAATCCCCCGTGATGAAAGTTACGAGGAGACTGCCCTCAGTCTCCAGCGGCTCCGCTATTCCTGTCTACGGTGGCGACTATATGGTAACGGCGGGGCAGGCAGTAGTAAGAATCTCCGGTGGAGGTTCGTTTGCCAGGTATAATGACTCGACAGCCTACAGTCTCAATATATATAGTGACGCCATCGCAAACTACCGATCGCTAAATAGTAACGAAAAAAATCGCTTGCCTTAAAGATGCGTACGAAAAATGCAAGTCTCTACAGCCGATATAGCGAGCAAAATCGTTACATAACAGTGTCGTTACGCTAACGAAAAACTTATTTATAGTGCGGTGTTTTCTTAAAAATATAGGCTGTTAAAAATCTTGAATCACAAGGAAAATTGACATTTGACAAACAGAAAATTTTATAAAAATAATTGTTTTCTTTGAAAATTGTACAGAAATAATAGAAACTTTATCTTATAAAAACATTTTTATAATAACTTCCAAAAATCTTTTACCGTTTCTAAGAACTGAACTAATTTGTTAAATATCAAAAGAAAAAAATTACCTCCTTGCAACACTATGATGTTAATGTCAAAATTGTCAATATTTCAATCAATCAATTCTAATGTATGAAAGGGGGATTCTGTCGTCAGAGTGATTGGTGGTTACACGTGTTTTTGTATTGGAATAAGTTTTTAACACTTTTTCGATTCAAATTTGTGTAAAACTTCTTAATTATCTGTGTGTTGCTTCTGTGTGTTCTGTTTGTTAGTAGGTAGGACGACGATGCAACTTGACGGAGGGGATGCTGAACCACCGGATTTATCCGGTGATTCTAGCCCTGCTAAACGTAAACTCACGGATTCCTTACCTTTACCCAACTTCCCGAAGAAAAAAATAGGGCTCGAAAATCACCCTTCTACCTCCTACCAAAATACATACGTCCACCCTTACTTCCAAGACAAAAAAGTATGTAGATAGCGATAAAGGCCCCTTTGTCATACATTTAAGCCGCTCAAAACCTGATCCGTCAGCAGGTTATACAATTAGAGCTGTGACAATTGGTCATATCCTTACTCAAAATAAAGTGTCAAAATTGAAAAATAGGGCGCCAAATTTTAGGGCGCAACAGAGTTTCAATTGCTTTTAAAACTGCTTCTGATGCTAATAATTTTATTGACTCGCAGTTTCTCTCGCAATATAAACTTTCTGCTGTCATTCCAACTTTTAATGTAACTCGTATGGGTGTGATCAGGGGTATCCCGACTGGCATTTCTATGCAGGAATTAGTGGGCGAGTCTGAGCTCCCTCCTGGCAGAGGAGAAATCATTAAAGCTAGAAGACTTAACAGAAAGGTCAAAAAGGTGAGAAGTGGAGTGGGTTTCAACTCAAACTGTTTTCCTCACCTTCTCAGGACTAGTGCTCCCCTTCCATTGATATTGCTTTTATGCTTTTTTACCACTTGAAACTTACCTTCTTCCTACCATCCAATGTTTAAAATGTTGCCGTTTTGGACATGTCAAAGCCCAATCTCGATCGAAACCACGATGTTTTAAATGCAGCAAAGAGCACACGGGAGAAAATTGTCCCACAGATTCCCCAACCTGTCTTTTCTGCTCTGCAAATCATTCGACTACTGAAAAAAGTTGCCCAGAGCACTCAAGTCAAAAAGTTATCATGATAGTAATGTCACAAGAGTATATACCGAGGCTTCCAATATTCTTTGCACCTTTACAAATTCCTGTAAGCCATCTCCCATCTCCTCAAGCATATATAAACCTTCCTACTCTGTCTCTTTCTCGGTCCTATAGGAAAACTATTTATAAAGCAAAATCTATGCCATCGCAGTCTTCACTAGGATATTATAAAGTTTCACACTACAACATTACTCCTTCCACCTCTCTTCCTAATGGACATGCTTTACAAAGCAATATAATATCTCCTAATGATAATCATCTAGAAAATCCTGTAGCCACTCTTACAGATATTGTTGGCAAATTGGATGATTCCCATTTACCATTTAACGTGAAAAGCAAACTAGATGTCCTCTTCTCCAGAATATATAAAGTACGAATCCCAAGCCCTCCTCCAGTGGAATTGTCGGAGTATCAGAAATAAGAAACCTGATATAATTCACTTAATTAATACTCATAATCCTTCAATACTTGTAATATCGGAGACCTAGCTTAAGCCAGGTTCCACATTTAGAATCCCACACTTCTCCTGTTATCGTAGTGATAGGAGTGACGGCTATTGTAGTCCTCTGATTTTACTAAACAGGACCATTCCCTTATCACCCATTCCTCTTCCTCCTGTACAAGGCAATATAAGTGCACCTGTTAAGGTTTTGGACATCACAATCCTACCCATTTACATTTCGGCTCCCACACCTTCCTGCATATCAGAACTCAATTTAATTCTATCAAGCATCTCTCCACTTTACATTGTTTTTGGGACTTCAATAGCCATCATGTTATGTGGGGTTCCCATAAATCTTACTCTTTTTCTTATCTGCTACTTGACGTTTTTAATGAATTTAATCTTTGCCTCCTATATGATGGTTCTCCCACCAGAATGGCCTAACCTTTGCAGAATTCTAAATCCGCAGTAGACTTGTCATTGTGCTCTCCAATCCTGGCTGCTAGCATATTATGGAAAACTCTCCCTTCTTCTTTTGAAAGTGATCACTTTTTCATCCTCTTAAACCTAAGTAATAGATGTGTTCCTACTCGATAAATATATCCCCCCTTCTTAAATTCAATCTGTCTGAAGCTGATTGGGATACATTTTCCTCAGAAACATAAATTAATAACAATAGGAACCTTCAAGAAAAGAGTCTATTTTAAAAGGCCGGCAACGCATCTGCAATCCCCTTGGTGTTGCAGTTGTTCATGGGCGGCGGTAATTACTTACCATCAGGTGCGCCGTATGCTCGTTTGCACCCTCTCCTATAAAAAAACAATCTTCCCCCAGTATCTTCGGATAACCTCCAGAGTGCCTATTCCCAATTTATAACCCTTCTGAATAATAAAGGCTACATAATTTTCCCTTTGAAGAATTCCTTTACAAGTAAAATTTCTTCACCTCGATAGTGGGATGCAGACTGCTCTTCAATTATTAAAAAACGAAATGCAGCAGAACGGCTATATACCTCTAATATGTCTATGAATTTTTTTCTTAATTATCAAAAAATAACTGCTCAGTCCAAAAAACTTCTTTCTGAAAAGAAAAAAAAGGATGGCTTTCGCTTTGTGAGAGCCTAGCTCCTCGATCTCTTCCTTCTCTTGTTTAGAAAAGTATTAAGCATTCCGCGCTTTAGATGATAGCAATTCCCCTTGTGCAGACCCCCCCCATTGGCTAGAGGATTTCAGTTACTTTCTGGCTCCCCCCTGGGTTCCTTGGAGGATGAGATATCTCCCTCCTCAAAACCATTCCCCCCTCACTCATTTAATAATTTTAATGAACCATCTTCACTAACTGAACTGCAGTTGGTTTCTAGGCACCTTAAGGATTCCTCTCCCGGCATTGATGGGATCCCCTACTTATTCCTTGTTAATAATATGAGTACTATGAGTAAGCAGTTCTTTTTAAGCATAATTAACATGACTTTTACAACCGGTTCCATTCCAGATGATTGGAAAACACATTATTATACCTGTTCTATAACTTGGTAAAGACCCCTCTTCAGCACTAAGCTATCGCCCTATTGCTTTTTCATCAACCCTGTCTAAAATCATGGATTTTCGAATCGAATTCGAAAATAGTAGCATTTTTGAATAAAACTATTATTTACGGATTTTATCGCGTTTAATTACTTTAATTTATTTTTATTATTATCCCGACGTTTCGGGTGCTTTACAGCACCCATGGTCACGGGGGGGACTGAGATGTTTGACGTCCCAATGTCATAGTTACTCCGGCTACCTTCAGTTTTTTTTTAATATTAATTTTTGGTGCGATTTACGCAAAACGAGCTTATAGTATCATGAAGTCTTGCAGTGATATGCTTGGGTTTAGGTTTAATTTTGTTAATTATAGGATCCCAAGCAGATGGTAGCACCCAACCATCTTCTTGTTATCCAGGATAAATCCTAAAAATTTCACTTGATTTTAAGCGGGGATTATAGTATTATCAATGTAAATGGACACTTCTGATATATACCTTCGCCTAGAGAAAACCACAGTACTACATTTTAAAGGAGACATAGATAAACCGTGCTCCAATAGCCAATTATTAAGAAAGTTTACAGCTTGGGATAAACGAGTGGTAACGTCAGCAATAGAGACATCAGTTACGTCTAAGGCTAGATCATCTGCATGTTGCAGAATATTACCTAGATAATTTACAGATCCGTCTACATTATGGGTGTAGAGACTGTACAACAAGGGGATCAAGACTGAACCTGTGGTAGTCCCTTCCAGGAAAATCTAGCTGGTAGAAATCTTCCTTCAGAGCGAACTCATATGCGTCTATGTGAATGTATGTTTGATATGAAATTGGATATTCTCTCAGGAATGTCCAGCTGATGCATATTTGTCGGAGCTGTGGGAGAACAACATTACCATATGCCACACAAACATCAATGAAAACGCCTACGAGAAAGTAGTAATTGGAGAATGCCAGCTATATATCAGATACTAAAATGCTAAGATTGTCCATTGTGCTAAAACCTTTTCTAAAACCAAATTGAGCCTTTGATATAATGCCTCTAATGATATCTTAAATTTACGCGAACACTACACATTGAATAAAACTATTATTTACGGATTTTATCGCGTTTAATTACTTTAATTTATTTTTATTATTATCCCGACGTTTCGGGTGCTTTACAGCACCCATGGTCACGGGGGGGACTGAGATGTTTGACGTCCCAATGTCATAGTTAGTCCGGCTACCTTCAGTTTTTTTAATTTGGTCCGATTTACGCAAAACGAGCTTATAGTATCATGAAGTCTTGCAGTGGTATGCTTGGGTTTGGGTTTAATTTTGTTAATTATAGGATCCCAAGCAGATGGTAACACCCAACCATCTTCTCTATTGAAATTTGGATGTTTTTTAATTTCAATAGCCTCGCGTATCATCCTTGGTAGGAATCGGTGTTCTTTTGCGAGAATTTGTGGTTTATCAAATCTAATGTAATGGTGGGGACGATCTTGAACATGTTCGCAGACTGCAGACTTCCCGCAGCGTCGGTGCTTCACATCAGCTATATGTTCCTTCACGTGGGTTTTTATAGATCTCTTTGTTTGACCTATGTAAGAGAGACCACATTCACAATCTAGCTTGTACACACCTGCATCTTGTAGAGGAATATTACATTTGATGGATGGTAAAAATTGACTAATCTTCTTCAGCGGCTTGTAGTATGTCTTGGACGCTCGCTTCAAGATGTAGCCAATCTTGTCCGTGACTCCTCTGACACATGGTAGTAGAGCAGGCGCGCACTCGACTGTGGCCGGCTTTACTCGTTCACTGTGACGTAGGCGCGGGACCCGAAGCTTGTTTTCTTGCAATACTTGCTTGACGTGCTGAAGCTCCGCGGCCAGATGTTTTCTGTCACAGATTCCTCGTGCTCTCTGAAACAAAGATTTATCCACGGTAGCTAACTGTGAAGGATGATGGTGAGATTCACCATTTAGATATCGGTTGGTATGGGTCTTTTTCCTATGCACAGTGTGACCAATAGTGTTATCAGGATTTTGAATGACTAAAACATCTAGGATGGCTAAAGAATTATTTGTCTCTAACTCCATTGTGAATTGTATTTTAGAGTTTATGGAGTTAAGGTGGTCTAAAAATGCAGTTACTTTGTCAGATGGTAAAATTGTGAAAGTGTCGTCTACGTACCGCTTGTAGAACCTTGGATTTACAGGAGCAGTAAGAAGGGCTTTCTCCTCAAAGTCCTCCATGAATATGTCGGCGACTATGGGAGACACAGGTGAGCCCATCGCCACACCATCTCAATTGTAACTAGGAAGCTAGAAGAAAATAACATGCCTCAAGAATATGACAAATACAAAGAGATCTATAAAAACCCACGTGAAGGAACATATAGCTGATGTAAAGCACCGACGCTGCGGGAAGTCTGCAGTCTGCGAACATGTTCAAGATCGTCCCCACCATTACATTAGATTTGATAAACCACAAATTCTCGCAAAAGAACACCGATTCCTACCAAGGATGATACGCGAGGCTATTGAAATTAAAAAACATCCAAATTTCAATAGAGAAGATGGTTGGGTGCTACCATCTGCTTGGGATCCTATAATTAACAAAATTAAACCCAAACCCAAGCATACCACTGCAAGACTTCATGATACTATAAGCTCGTTTTGCGTAAATCGGACCAAATTAATATTAAAAAAAACTGAAGGTAGCCGGACTAACTATGACATTGGGACGTCAAACATCTCAGTCCCCCCGTGACCATGGGTGCTGTAAAGCACCCGAAACGTCGGGATAATAATAAAAATAAATTAAAGTAATTAAACGCGATAAAATCCGTAAATAATAGTTTTATTCAATGTGTAGTGTTCGCGTAAATTTAAGATATCATTAGAGGCATTATATCAAAGACTCAATTTGGTTTTAGAAAAGGTTTTAGCACAATGGACAATCTTAGCATTTTAGTATCTGATATAAAGCTGGCATTCTCCAATTACTACTTTCTCGTAGGCGTTTTCATTGATGTTTGTGTGGCATATGGTAATGTTGTTCTCCCACAGCTCCGACAAATATGCATCAGCTGAACATTCCTGAGAGAATATCCAATTTCATATCAAACATACATTCACATAGACGCATATGAGTTCGCTCTGAAGGAAGATTTCTACCAGCTAGATTTTCCTGGAAGGGACTACCACAGGTTCAGTCTTGATCCCCTTGTTGTACAGTCTCTACACCCATAATGTAGACGGATCTGTAAATTATCTAGGTAATATTCTGCAACATGCAGATGATCTAGCCTTAGACGTAACTGATGTCTCTATTGCTGACGTTACCACTCGTTTATCCCAAGCTGTAAACTTTCTTAATAATTGGCTATTGGAGCACGGTTTATCTATGTCTCCTTTAAAATGTAGTACTGTGGTTTTCTCTAGGCGAAGGTATATATCAGAAGTGTCCATTTACATTGATAATACTATAATCCCCGCTTAAAATCAAGTGAAATTTTTAGGATTTATCCTGGATAACAAAATGATAGGAATTCCTCATTTATCATATATTGCCTCCAAAATCCTCTAATTAGAAGTCACTTTGATTATTGGTGCTTTTTACTAGAGTCATGTAGCAAAATGGCTCTTAATACCTTGGACAAAATTCAGTCAAAATGTCTACGTATAATAAATGGTAGCATGAAGTCCACTCCCATTCTCGCTTCAAGTTGAATGTGTTGAGCCTCCCCCCTCTATCTCTACACAGGCAATTTCTCTCAGATAGGTTCTTGTTCAAAGTGGCAGGTTATTTACTCCATCCTCTACTATCCAAACTTCATTCCTTGTATCGGTTGGTCAGGGACTCTCCATATTGGTCCCACAGGGATTTGCCATGCATTATAAAAAGCTATATTAAATTGCTCAACATTCCCTCTCCAATTTATCAATCCCTTAGTAACCCACTTTACAATATTCCATACGAGGCTCTTGGTTAACTATGTACACTGATGCTTCAAAGTTAAGTGACGATGGATTAGTAGGGTCTGCAGTGTGGATCCCTAAATACAGGATTATTTTAAATTTTAACTCTCCCCCTGTCTCATCTGTATTTACAGGTGAGGCTTTGGTTATTTTAGAGGCAATTTTGTATGCAGAATCACATGGTCCGAAAAGGACCCTCATTTTCTCGGACTCCCTTAGTTGCCTTCAAAGTATTGTATCCGGTCCTTTTCACTCTAAGATTAGATAACCCCTAATTTTAAATATTAGAAAGTCTCTTTACTACTGTCAAAAAAAAGGCTGAACATTGTATTGGCTTGGATCCCTAGCCACTGCGGGATTCTGGGTAATGAAATTGCAGATAATTTAGCTAAAAATGCCACAAAACCTTGCTCTATTCCCTAGACAATGCCACTATGTACATGACCTCCTGTCAAAAGCAAACTCAGGCCTTCTGTCTTCTTGGCAAAGTAATTGGCATCAGTCTAAACTATTAAAACGTATTCCAAAGTCCAAATTAATATCCCATCAAAACCCTGGTTTTTTAAATATCGCCACTTTAGTAAAGCTATCACCACTACTGTTTGCCGCCTACGTTTTGTCATTGTCATGCTTATACTCCTGTACACTTGGCCAGTCAGAATTAGGGATAGCTGAATCTGTGAATGTGTCAATCATCTGTTCTTTGAGTGTCCTAAACTTTCTTTCTCTCTACGATATCCTGCCCAATTACATCCCACGTCCAGTAAATTTCCAATATTTGCTGACCCTAGTGTATACATACTCCTTTCGTAAATATTTTATGTGCTTTTATTCGTACTAACAATATTAAACTGTAAAATTACTTAACAACTTTGGTGATGGTATTTTAAATATGTGACGTCTTTTGTTTTAGATTGTGAACCCACTCATAAAATTGAGAATCCATATTTTAAAAATTGGGTGCGTTTGGCAGAAAAAAGCGCTAGCAAGGGCTTGTAAGCAAAATGGCGATCGTAAGCGGTAAACGCAGTCAAATCGTAAGTAGGTATTTTCCTCTAGGACACGAAGATAGTTTTAACAGAGGAACCTAACCTAACTTAAATATATGTTTGTAAAGTATTCATATTAAAAACTTACCAAATATGAACTTTTAATAAAATGTATAATATGTTTATTCATGTCATTATATTACTTAAAACTAATATTGCTCAAAACAACTTATAAACTACTTCAAAACAAAAAAAAATTAAATAAGCAAAATGGCGGATTGTGTCAGCGCTACTGAAGTAGCAATCGTGTCCTGGTCGAAAACTATTTCAGCGCTTGTAAGCGCTTGCTGGCGCTTTTTTCTGCCAAACGCACCCATTATTAACTTGTCACTTCCATGACTGACTTGACACTGGCAGAATTCTATGAGAGAAGCCATAATTTAAAAGAAGAAGAATAATGTAGGAAAGGTGTCAACCTACCTTCGCCCTGGTAGATCTTCAAAGATCCGGAAACAAATTTCGCCAAAGTGCAGACAAGCTCACGCTTTTCCTTTCTTTTTCAGACACAAAACTTCACTATTTTGATTACAAGGTATTAATACGCGGCGCGGTTTTTTCTCCTTTAATTATTGACTGACTTGCGTGACAGTTCTCAGCGATATAATGGGTGCGTTTGGCAGAAAAAAGCGCTAGCAAGCGCTTATAAGCGCTAAAATAGTTTTCGGCCAGGACACAATTGCTACTTCAGTAGCGCCGACACAATCCGCCATTTTGCTTATTTAATTTGTTTGTTTTGAAGTAGAGTTTATAAGTTGTTTTGTGCAATATTAGTTTTAAGTAATATAATGACATGAATAAACATATATATGCTATTAAAAACTCATGATTGGTAAGTTTTTAATATGAATACTTTACAAACATATATTTAAATTAGGTTAGATTCCCCGGTTAAAACTAACATCGTGTCCTGGAGGAAAATAGCTACTTACGATTTGACAGCGCTTACTGCTTACGATCGCCATTTTGCTTACAAGCGCTTGCTAGCGCTTTTTTCTGCCGAACGCACCCGATGGGTATGTTCCAAAATAGAACCCAGTGTACTGGCCAATGCAAATGACGTCATAAATCGACGCCATTAAGGTGATTCGTTTCAAAACATTGGACAGTATATTATGACATCATACATTTGCGCCATATTGGGTGATTCGTTTCAAAACATTGGACAGTATATAATGACATCATACATTTGCGCCATGTTGGAAAAGTGTTGGCGATTATTTTGTCATTCTGTGTTCTCCAAGTCATTATATCCTGTGTCAATTAATTTGTGAAGAATGGAGATACCAGCAATTATTCTATAATTTTTTATATTTGTATAAATAAAAACAAATTCTGGCATGCTTCATTCAGCGTACACATTTAAAAATTGTGTTAATATGACAGCGTATCTCACACAATATGGACCATTAAGGTGATTCGTTTCAAAACATTGGACAGTATATGAAGGGGTCAGGGGAAAAACAGCTTATGTCACATTTTTTTTGTTTTTTTCAGCTGGCAATGCAGTGTTAATGAACATACCCGTCTCTATGTTTTGCCAAAAACAACCTGGACAATAACATTCATAGTCACTGATAAATCTTGCTTTTAAATTATTATATTATAGGTACAGGGTAAAAACAAACTATGTCCATAGAGTTCAGGGAAAAAACATCCGTTGTCCATGGTTGACTATGACACATGACCATAGATAAATAAATATGTAGCAAGCTACACATGACCAGTGACACTTTTACACAGAACACTATTACCACTTTTAGGTTATTTTTCTTTCCAATCGTTATTGTTTTAAGCATTCCTGTCGAATTATTTGATTTGTGCGTTTTTTACGAAAAATGTTAGACGAAGAGTGTAATGTTTTAAGGTGTGAAAGGTCTAGTAAAAAGAGGAAGACTTTTGGTCGAATTTCAGAAGTTAACAAGAAGCTAAACCTTTGAAGTAATGAAGCGGGTGAAAATTGTTACTGTAAGAGGTACAAGTGTTTTCAAGTTGTAAACCCAGAACAAAGAAACAATATTTTAAGAGATTTTAATCTCCTGCCAACTCGTGATGCACAAAATTTGGATTTATGTGGTCTCATCACAGTTTATGAGGTACAAAGAAGGCGTCCAAGAAAAGACGAAGACGATGCCAATTTACATTAAGCAACTTATGCACACCGGGTTAGAATCACTAGCAATAATCAAATGATAGATGTTCCAATTTGTTTTGTCATTCATGGCTATACATGGTATTACACAACAAAGGTTAAAAACCCTGAAGAAGTCTTAGCAAGAGACTAGACATGCCCCATTAGACAGACGAGGCAAGCACAGTAACCGGCCAAGGAAACACACAGAAGATATAAAAAATAAAGCAATAGAGCACCTTAGGTCATTTCGTGGCCGTAAAAGTCATTATAGTCTACATGAATCCTCGAAACTATATCTTTCAGAAGATTTAAACGTAAAAAAAATGTACAATATGTTTCAATACAAAGATTCATTGTCTTATGAGTCATACAGAACTCTTTTTGTAAATAACTTTAATATTGGTTTTGGTTACCCGAGGTCAGATACTTGTGGAAATTATGACGAGTTTAAAGCTAAACTGAAAGGCTTAGAAGTTGACTTAAAGAATGCATTTAATAGTGAAGAAAAGGGTGTTATTGAAAACAAGATTAGAGATTTAGAAACTGAAAATAAAGTACACAAGTTAAAAGCAGAGGTATTCTATCGCAGAAAAAGAGAAACTAGAATTTATTGTCAATCATCTTCTACAAGAGAAGCTATCGCCATGGATTATCAAAAGATTTTGAGCATGCCTAACATAACTTCTAATGAGACCTATATAAGAGACAGCTTACCTTCAATTTATTTAACATTAATGTCTTGGCTTCCTCAGATTCCTATTTTTTTTTTGCTACGATGAGACCATTGCTAAAAAAGGAGCAGATGAAGTATGTTCTTTCCTACATCATTATATCTTTACAGAACTCAATGCGAATATCAGAGAGTTAATAATGTTCTGTGATTCATGTGGTGGGCAGAATAAGAACTATTGTATGTTTAGATTTATACACTACATAGTTCATACAGCCAAGTGTTTAGATATGATTAAAATGGTGTTTCCGATTAGAGGACATTCTTACCTAGAATGTGACAAAAACATGGCACTTATAAACCAGAAGGCTCCATGTGAAACACCAAAAGATTGGAGAAAAGTAGTATCTGAGTCAAGGCTAAAACCTTCACCATTTCGAGTTATAGATGTTGATCAGCCTTTAGTCAGATCTTGGACCAAGTTTTTGTCACCAAAATATAAAAAGACATGTCCATTTCTTTCTAGACCTATCCGTGAGATCGGAGTTGATATTTCACATCTCCGTCTCATTTTCTACAGAGATTCATATAATGGGCAGTGGACTTCATCTGCCCCCCCCCCCCCCCCGCCCCCCCCCCCCCCCCCCCCCCCCCCCAACCACTTTTTCCCTTTTTTTTTTATCACCCCCTCTCCCACTTTAAACCCCCCCCCCCCCCCCAAAAAAAAAAAAAAAAAAACACCCCCCTAACCCCAAGTTATGCTGGATGCAAAGAGAAAAAGGGCAAACTCAACTCCCTGTGCAGATGCTTCTTATTCAACAGAATTTATTTTGCCTGACCAAGCTTACAAGGACATTCTACCAATCAGTAAAGCAAAATTCCTAGATGTACAGTCATTATCAAAATATTGCAGATGTGTAGCAAAAAAATATTATTCAGAACTTAAATAGTAATAATTATAAATAGTTTTAATTAAAGTAAGTACCTATGTGTCTTCGTGACATTGGTTATTTTTCCCCTGATTTTGATGGACATAGGATGATGTTTTCCTGATTATTCTATGTCATAATTTTTTATTATAACTCTAAAGTAATGCAAAGTAAAAATAAAAAAGTATAGAAAGACATTTTACAATAAATATATTTTCAACAAAATAAATTTTTGTCATTTATTTGTCCTTAAATAACCCATTTTTTTATGATCTTAACTTTTAATTAGTAATATCTCAGTTTGTTCATTAGGTGACAAAAGTTGTTTTTCCCCTGACCCCTTCATATGACATCATACATTTGCATCATATTGGAAAAGTGTTTCATTGTCATTGTCATTGTCATTTTGTGCTCCAAGTCATTGTATCCCGTTTCAATTAATTTGAGAAGAATGGAAATACCAGCAATTATTCTATATTTTTTTGTATTTGAATAAAAAAAAAACAAATTCTAGCATGCTTCATTCATCGTACAATAAAAATTGTGATATCTGACACAATATGGCGGCGGCACGCCAGTACAATATGGCGTCAATGAATGACGTCATTTGTATTCGCCAGTATACTGGGAACACAACATTTGCCAAAAACAATAAATAAATGCCAGGGAACATACCCAATGTATACACTAGGCATGCGGGTGAGAGGTTACGATCGCCCGAAATATATGAATTTAAATGAAAGTAAATTTAGAAAAAAATGCATTATATAAAATAAACCAGATGGTGGCAATATTGCTGATGTCCATCTTCTGCTTCAGCTTCCCTCTGTCACCTCTTACTACACCCACGGGAAGATATGGAGTAGTGGTTATTCTTGCCCGTGCCCGCCACTTCACCTGATTCACGTTACTGTTCGGTCATAGGTTTATTACCCTATTCATAATTTTTCAAACGTTACATTACCCTAGTTTAGTTTTGTTTATCACGTATTGTTACACAATAAGTTTAGTATTGTGATTTTGTATCGATTATACCAACTTATCGCAAAAATCAAATTAAGTGTTTCGTTTAAATATTTAGCACAAGAAAGTAATACAAACATTTATGTAAGACAAAAATTTAATAGAAATAAAATTACACAGTTTCTTAGTTGTTGTCTTCTCATGAGTATTACTTGTCATTCTTTAATAACCAAGCGACATTTTAGACGATATTAATTTATACACACTTAATATTATGGAAAATTAAAGTAATATAAACAAATAAAATATTTAAGCCAATGAAAGAACATGTCATATCTATTTTCACTAAAATAATTTTTAATGAAATACTTATTACCTAATACCTCTTTTTTTCTTATAATAACATAAAATCAGCATAAGTTAAATATAAACATAACTTTCATCGCAAACTTCGAATTATTGTGTAGTCGACACTACCTTTTGATAACTTTACTTTTATTACAAGTAATCATCATCATCATTACAGCCCATCACAAGTCCACTGCTGAACATAGGCCTCCCAAGTAATGCCACAAAGCACGGTCCTGAGCCACCTGCATCCATCGACTTCCTGCATATCTTACCAGGTCGTCACTCCATCTAGTGGGGGGTCGCTCTGCACTACGCCTACCGGTACGAGGCTGCCACTCGAGAACCTTTCTTCCCCATCGGTTATCGGTTCTTCGAGCTATATGGCCGGCCCATTGCCACTTCACTTCACTTCAGTGTGTTCTCGCCATTGATGTTAATACCGTATCCTTTCCAGTCCAGTAGCTTGAAAACGTCTTCTAATGCAGCGGTGAAGAGTTTCGGGGATATAACGTCACCCTGTCTCACACCTCTCTGCAGTTGGATAGGTTTCGAGCTCTGGTTCTGTACTCGGATAGCCATCGTAGCCCTACTGTATAAACACTTCAGCACTTCGATATACCGACAGTCAACTTAGCCACGTTGAAGGGACTTTAGCACCGCCCAAATTTCGACGGAATCAAAGGCTTTCTCATAGTCCACATACGCCAGGCAAAGTGGCAGATTGTACTCTTCAGTCTTCTGTACAATCTGACGCAGGGTATGTATGTGGTCTATGCTACTGAAGCCTTTTCGGAAACCGGCTTGTTCGGGAGGCTGGAAGTCATCGAGTCTGCTTGCGAGACGATTCGTAATGACTCTCGAAAACAGCACGTAGACGCGGCTCAGAAGGGAAATCGGTCTGTAGTTCTTCAAGAGAGCGTTGTCGCCTTTCTTAAAGAACAAGACCACCGAACTTCTGCTCCACGCCTCTGGAGTAGTGCCACCATGGAGGACGGAATTGAAGAGCTTCTGAAGGACTTCAAGTACCGGTGTTCCACCCGCTATCAGAAGCTCCGCTGTAATTCCATCCTCGCCTGGGGCCCTGCCGTTTTTAAGGTGCTGGAGAGCCATTCTAATCTCGCTTAGACTGACGTCCAGGATATCATCGGAATAGTGTCGGATAAGACTTGCTCTTGGATCGTTACTCACGCATGCGTGTGGCTCCAACGATGATGTGTACAGCTGCCCATAGAACCTCTCAATCTCACTCAAAATCTCAGGTGTCCCGGAAACGATGCTGCCACACTCAGTCTTCAGCTTTGACAGTTGGCTCTTACTGGCAGACAGATCTCTGGCAAAGACTTTGGAGCCCTGGTTCCGCTCAATCGCTTCTTTAATACGAGCAGTATTAAAGTTGCCTAAGTCTCGCCGCATGCATTTGGAGATCTGTCTGTTCAGTTGCCTGTATGCTGTCAAATCTGTTAACGATTGCAGCCTCATCTCCTGTCTAACAGCCATGACATTAAGAGTATTATCGGAGAGTTTTTGTGTTCTTCTGCGGCGGGTCTTGCAGAACTTAGCTCCGACCGCATGGACAGTTTCCACGAGCTTATCATTCACCTCTGTAGGCACTGAAACTTACGTAACTCGAGCTGAAAGTTTTCGGGATTCTGGATTAGAGCACGAGGGGGGACGGAGCGTTGACTTCATTAGACGAGACCTCTCCAACTTAACGTTTAGGTTCAGTGTGCCTCTAACCATTCGGTGATCGCTGCCAGTTTTCACCCTTGCGATCACTGGGACATCACTGAACAGTTGGCGTCTGGTCGTCATAATGAAGTCAATCTCATTTTTTGTCGAACTGTCGGGGCTCGACCAGGTCCACTTCTGGAAGAAAGAGTTCATCATAAAAGGTCCCTCTTTCGCCATAAAGTCGACCAGCTGCTGGCCCCTTCGGTTCCGTTGCCCTACTCCAAATTTCCCTAACTTCAGCTCACCGTTTTCTCTTGTGCCTAGTTTTGCGTTGAAGTCTCCCATCAACACCGTGTAGTGGGTTTTGGAGGAATGCATGGCTTTGGAAATATCCTCATACATTTCATCCACCTCCTCATCGGGATGTGCCGAGGTTGGTGCGTAAACCTGTATGACCTTCAGCGAATACCGTTTGGTGATTCTGAGTATTAGGTACGCGACCCTAATAAATTCTAATAAATTCCACTTAGTTGGAATTTATTAGAGTCAATTTAATTGTAGAAAAATTAAGTACTGTTAATTATTTAGCGAATTAACGTAAATGAATTTAAATGGATTTATAATAAAATTTTGATTTCATTTTATTACAACTGTATTCAGGTTTAAAGTGAATGATAAAAAACTGCGACACAGTACGACAAATAAATGCAATGAATGGTGGGTAGCAACAAAATAAATTACAATAAAATAGATACAATAAGTGGTATTTTCTAGAAATTTAGTAGCTCTTACAGACAATAGATGGCGCTGCAACAAAAGTACCACGTTTATGCATTGTTATTGTTATTGTGGCGATGATTGACAACAGCGGTAAAAGTCATCATTACTACGTGCGGGAGGAAGAGACAAAATGATATTTAGTAAGCGTTGTCACTTTCTTTTCTATTGTCCCCTATGCAATTGGGATTTCGAATTACTTACGTCCCTTGATTTGTTGAGTGCGCACGTAGAGATTTTGTGGTGACTGCTTTATTTTGATTTTGGTGCAGTGGGATTTCAGCGGAAAAGCAAAAGGAAAGTTACAATGTCTATAAGACCTACAGCTGAGCACAGGCCCCTCAAATCTGAGGTGGTATCAGGACATGGAAATATTCACCACGCTACTCCAATGCTGTCAGCGGACGTCACATGTCTTTAAAATATTTTTTTTTATTTCTCTTACTCCGCATGGTTTCTCGAAATGTTTTCCTTCACCACCGAACACGTGGTAAACTCGGGTCTGATTACAATGTAATTTAAAGTGAGCTTTATACGTAGTAGAGCCACGCTGCAGTTATATTATGGTCGTATGTAGCACGAATGGGTCGGCTCGACCGGGGCAGGACTACGCTCTCACAGAATACCAGCGTAAAATAGCAGCTTAATAGTGTTTCGTATAATGAATGTAGAGAATTGGAGACCCTTTTTTACTGTAAATGAGGGATTCCATCTTAGTTATCCCTATCATTGATTTACGGACTGATCTCTCTTCCATTCACGACTATTTTGGCTGGTGTAAACGGACTTTAAACTTTAAGTTTTCTGCTGTGAAGATTTGGATTAGTTTTTTGTGCCCGAATATCTCGATGAGTTTTATTTTATTTTCCCAATATGCTAAGAACTAACTTAAAGTACTTTTATAAATAAAAAAAGAAATAAGGGATTCGTTCAGAAAAATTAAAAACATTTATCAAATAAGATAAATTTTAAGCGAGCGAAGCCACCAGTAGCCAGTAACGCATAAGCAAGCAATAATTATTTAGGGATCTTTTTACTAACTCAAAACGAAATTTTAGTAGTGAGTATCACACAGTAATTATTGCTAAAGGGATCACTACTAGAAAACTTATCTCAATTTATAAAAAAAAGTATTGTTGCTGACTGTTCCTACAAAAAGTATTTAGAAGTATTTTTCTATATACTTTACAATATTACAAAGTATTACTTGCATAAAGCCGCAAATTATTTTTATAATAAAGAATTTCAAAGTATAGAAATGAATTAAATATTTATTTGTGTCAGAAGAAAAACATTTGGTTATAACAAATCATAAAATCGTGCTTTCCATAAGGCTTATCCATATTAATACAACGTGAATAAATCACCCTAAATTGCATTATCTATTCCGATCACTGGTCATTACAGTATATTTTCATAGTTTATCAATATTTATTATTAAACATACTGGGCCTGGACCCATACCATTTACAACGTGTTCCAGTGCCTCATCACAGGGCAATCTTGCCTTCCATAAATGAAAGCTAGGAAGCCGTTAGTGCTGTCTCGCACGCAACGCATCAGGGAGGCTTATTCTTTTGCGTACTGTTATCGCAAAGCTGTCACCGCGTACCTCAGCAAACATACGTGATTCGCTGCAAAAGCGTAGCAGCCTGACTGAATACGTAGCGCACTGAAAGTTCGGCATGTACACTTAGTCCACAGGCCACTAGAGTAGATTGTGTGACAGTAATAATGCTATAGAATTTTTTTTCTATGAACCACCTATAAATATGGTTTTTATTTTGACTGATACTATTAGTTTTGCTATAGTTTTTCGACTGAAAGACTGTATCCATGATTGTGTAATAAATTAAGAAAAAAATGTAATTTATTTCTTAATTTATTACACACAATCACTCACAATCACAAAACACACACATACAATCCAATACCAAAGAAAAAAAATTATTTCTTTGGTATTGGATTTTTCGGATGTGTTTTTGCCATTGCCAAATAACATAATATTATCGTTTCTAATTTGTTCATAAACTTCTACACAACATGTTGATGCATCACATTGAGGAGTTTTTGGTTGATTTCTACGACAGCTTATGTCAATTTTTAAGGCACTAAAGCGGTAAAAATAGCTTGAGGTTTATATCAATATCAACGTACTTCTTTGTCGTTCCATTAACAATACATACGCGCAGACATACTACACAAAATCTTATCATTTTTACGTATCGACATATCAAAATCAACTTCAAACCATTATTCAATCATTAAAACAGGAACAATAATCCGCTAGCAGTCAAACTCTTGTTAAAACTCCGTTTGGAATCTAATTATACAATTTTAGTGCCACCATGAAGCTTTCAATAGATATTCCTGATATATAGTTATTTCTTCTTGTTCATGCTTGAGCCACGCTGCAGCTTTGTTATGGCTGTAACAAGAAAGGGTCAGCTCAACACACAGAATACGAGCGTAAAATAGCGGCTTAATTCTACTGTGTTTCGTATGGTGAGTATAGAGAACCGGAAAACACTTTTTTTTGAAAACGAATCATTTCATCTTTTCGTCCGTATATATATAATATAAAGTAAATATTATTATGTTTTGTTCTATTTATTAATAATTTACAGTACACTAATACACAAACATACATAAACATATTATGATTCACTGTCTCGAGCGCACCGCGTCACGTCAGTTGCACGAGAAGTTCGAGCGAGAGTGGACGTGTTTTACTTAAGTATGTGCCGAGAATATGTTACACTACAACGATAAGACAAAATAGCAGAAAATACACCCAGGGGCGGACCGTCAATTTGTGGGCTCTGGGCTAACACTAGTTGGGGTCCTACCAAATTAATCAAACTAATCAAGTCAAAAATCTGTTTTCTGTTATGATTAATTATACGGTCTGGAAAAAATTATATAACTTTGATACGTAAGATATTATTGCGTAAGATATTAACAGGTTATGTGTAGTTATGTTAAATAAATTATGAAGAATTTCTAGAGTTTTGCGCTGCAAATTCCTTTATTTGCTTATCACATTGTCAATCCTTTGTTAAATCACAATTTATGGAAAGGATTGATAAATTATTTAGTTGATTGTTTATCATTGTTTACCTACATTTGTTTTCTTTATATGAAATTCTAGAAGATGACAGTAAAGTAATTTGGGAAAACATCAACCAGTGGCGAAGCTTCCATTAAAGCCGAAAAGCCGGGCTTGCCTTATTAAACCTGAATCAATCAATAATATCAATCAATAATATCATCTAATAAAATAACTCGTAAAATGTTTCAAGTTATTTCAAATTTCAATATGGCAGGATTGAAAGATGACCTTATCACAAAAATTAATCGGGGCGTACTCCAATGGCTTGGGCACGTTGAGCGAATGAGTGAAGACCAAATGGTGAAGAAAATATATAGAGCGAAAGTAAATATTAAAAGGTGTCGAGGTAGACCGAGACTAACTTTCGAAGACCATGTGAGCAAATTGCTCGAAGAGGGGAAGGTCAAGAGTACTCGGATACCAAGACGTGCATGTATGAAGAAGTTAATGAACCTGAAAGAAGCGACAGAGGTATGTAAGGAACGTGACACTTGGACGATCTTGTTCTCTCTGGCTACCCCGTTAGGAATTGTGCGTGAAGATAAGTTTAAGTTTTTTAAGTTTTTCAAATTTCCCGCGCCCTCCACTGTTCGACACATGTCGACCGATGACCTCTTATTGCCTTAGCGATACTGCTGCTGTCATAAAAAATTTGTTTTAATAGAGCTAATAGTTGTCTCCCTCGCTCGCGTGGGCTTTTTACGGGGCTTTCGAGAAGACGATCGCTCTCTTTCTATGGCAAAATATTCTATAATGAAATATGACTACGATTGTATATATAGAAATTAGTATAGAGATTTAAAGCCAGGCTTTTGGGAATAAATTTCACGTTCACCAACATTTTACGTGGACGTAATTAAATCTTTCCATAAGAAAGCGAGACGATTCCACTTATCTTATCTTATATCTTATCCATTAGAATGTAAATAATTTTTTTTTCTTTAATTTTGTACATAGTTTGTACTTTGTTCGTGTTTTACTTTTGTTCATGTATTGTATTGGATGTAAATATTTTTTTTCTTTTGCTTAAACAAACCCAAACGGCTTTCTTCAAAGCCACCGAAGCTATGCAATTGCTGATATGTAATACAATCTATCTAGCAGTGGTATGCCTTCTGTGTGCTTTGTTAAACACGTCCTTGACAGTACCGAATATGAAACTGAAGCGTGGAGACAGATCAAGATTAGCGTATTTTTATAAAACTGCTAAAAACAACAATCTATATTTTTATCAATTTATATATTGGGCTTGCCCTAGCTTGGAGCTCTAGCTTCGCCACTGACATCAACAAGTTTTTTTTTTCATTGATTAGCATAAACATTTCACTGCAAGAGTGCAAGAATCTAGCTTAGTTTTTAGTAAGATTTTAACCGAATTCCCTTATTGAATTTCTTACTATATGCCTCACAGACTTGACATTTTCTAGTTAAATCCAAAACAGCTTATTCAACACAACGTTTCACGTGTCTCTTTAAAATTTTTGACTCTTTTGACTTTGAATGAAAATTCTGCATGTCTTTTATTTATGTCAGTACCACTCTAGTATTTAAGTTTTAAGCTTTCTCCTCGTGTATCTTTAATTTTTTATTCGATTGATGTCGTATGTTACTCACGAACTCTTTTGATGCCATAATTAACTTTTTGCCTTTACAAACATCCTCTTTAAAATTTTCTTCAAAAAAAAAATAGTATCGGGCTTAGCCACATTTTAAATTTCGTGGCTCTTTTTGGAAATTAACTATCTCATCCTCATTTCTACTAAAACTCATGAAATTTTCGTAATATTATCATAATTGTTTTTAAAGCTTTGACAGCTAGTCTTCACTGGGGGCTGGGGGCCCTTTATATCCACGGGGCCCTGGGCTGCAGCCCAAAAAGCCTATATATTGATCCGCCCCTGAATACACCATCTTAATCCTCAGTGGTGACAACGCTTCTGCATTTTGATTCTTAATCGAGTAATGAGATAATAGGCATCAGCATTCACTCATTACCATCAGGTAGACTGTGTTCTAGTTTGTCACCCTCATTCCATTAAATAAAAACTAGATATGCTCATCCACTTTTATAGGGTTAATGTGCTTTAATCGTCACACTTAGCAGACAGATTAACGATCGCATTACCAGACTTGAGCACCGTAGACGTTGCTACCTCTGGATATTTTACGTTTGGTGTAAACGACTATACCGCCATCTTTCGGAAGCCATAAGATTTTTCGGGCATCTCTCATAGTCGCCTCTTACGACACTCATGGGCCGAAATGGGTTTATGGATTCTCTTCTACACCACACGTCGAGCTACACTCTTTGAGAATTTCAAATCTAACCGCGTTTCGATTTCTGTTCACTTCTACATTCCCACGTTCTGCGTGTCCATTAATTCGACAACTTTGTCCACTATCGCCATGTTGTGAACTCTCTTTCTATGCTTGTATAAAGACGCTTTATACTTGAACGTCATCTGGCATATGCCACAGGGCCGTGGCTTTGCGCCGGAGTGGGTAATCTTTTGCTGAATCCAGGTCTTCCTGTCCTGAAATATAATAATAATAAATAATTTTATTTCATTTCCAATTACACATGTTTACACACATGAACAAGTATGATTACAATGAAATACAGTTAAAACTATGTGTACCATAATAATGTAGTACCTGGATGACCGAGCTTTGCTCGGTTTTTTTTTTTGAAATTACATTTAGATACAATTTACATAGTGATGAAACATGAATAATATTTTTGGATCTTATTGACATAATGGAAAAAACTGATCTGGTTATTTGAATAAAAAATCATGAGTGCAATTAGTTTAATTAAAATTTTTAAAAAATACTAAAAAAAGGGCTTGCAATAATAGATTTTCTCACAAAAGAAGGGAACTTGAAAAAAAAAAGGAAAAAAGTCGGACCAAAGACAGGACGTGAACCTAGGCATTACGATTTCGCGATCGCTCGATATCCACTTGAGCTATTGTGATCATTAACACTACATATACATATATATTCCATTAATTTCGACAATGCTTAGTACCAGTGTTACTACACTCACAGCGAAAGCGTTCCCGCATTGCTCATAGACCTGGGTCGTTGGCTTCTCTGTCTTCACCCCGTGAATTCTCGTCATGTGCTTTTCTACCCAGGCTTTGGTTACCATTACCTGAGGGAATGACATGGCTATTATTCAGTGTTTTTTTTTAAAACAAAAATTACACCCAAACACATTACCTACGGAACGATATACTTATATATTTTTATTTTAAAGTTACTAATATCTTAATGTAACTACAGTTAACAAGTACCTTGTTGCAGATGGGGCATTTGTACGACTTTTTACCTAGGTGGTGGTAATTAAAGTGGTCCCGCGTCGCCTTTTTGGTCGGGTAACTCTTCTTGCACATCGAACACTGGAATCTGGGAGATAACGTGTGATATAAACTCTGACCACTTGACATGGGTAATTTAGTTCGCGAAGAATGAATGATTATTTTATTTCATAATATAAACTTATCATTTGTTTACTACTCATTCAACTAACTGTATTTCTACTTCATTTAGTAATAGTCTAAAGAAAAATAGAGTCTAAAGTCTAAAATAAAAAAGTAGTAGTCTAAAGAATATACCCTTAATAGAGAAGAAAGAGAAAAGGAAATAAGATAGTATAATCGTCCAACAGTCAATAACACTGTCATGAGTGGTGGGTGAATATGACTGCTTCGTTGATCTAAAGGTCGTTAGTGCGACTGTTAATCATGAGGTCCAGACTTCGAATCCCGAGTCGGGGCACACAAATCAGTTATTGGATTTACCGACAAGAAATTATCAGTAGCAGCCCGGCACGTAAAGCCGTTGGTCCTGTGCTGAACCCTCTGGTCGTGTCTGATTGCCGTCCCAGCAGATTAAGAGAGTGAGGGAATAGAGTGCACCTGTGCTTGCGCTCACACTCGTTATCTCTAATCCTGTTCTGGCAGATGGCTAGTTTCTGTTAAGATTGGCCACTGTGACCGAAATTCGGTTTAGAGGACATTATTTTTGATAGTCATGTTTCATTTTGTGAACATTATCTCCTAAGGACCGTTTTTAGGATTTTTACATTTTATGAATAGCTACAGCGGAGAGAAGGACTAACAGCTTTATGTGCTTTCCGAGACGAGGTGGTGAAACACCGACAACTTCCTTACCGCGCTTACGACCAAGACCAACTAGGCTGTTTCTTGTCTGTTCTTCAAGGCACAGTTATTTTTTCCGAATCAGTAGTAAAATAAACATAAAATAACTGTAAATAAATATTATTTATAGTATATATAAAATAAAAAATCTAACGCCACAAAACACGGTCCTGAGCCACTTGCATCCATCGACTTCTTGCATGTCCTACCAGGTCGTCTCGATCCAGTCTTTCCTTACTCTCCACTTATTTCTATGGCAATGTAACAGTGTATTCACAGTTGTGATTTATTCTGATAGACTGGACTACTAACGCCAAACGCCTAAAGTCAGTCATTTGACAGCTCTGAGTTCGGTAGAGAAATAAATTAAGCTAATAATAATTGTGACCATTATTCCACAAGTTGGTAAGTGGTGATGTCGCCGTAGATGGTAAATTACACTATCTTATCCTAACAAAATCCTATTCACTTTTGCCTTAAATACACAAACCGTAATCGAATGAAAAGACAAAAGCCGGAATATTATATCATAGCCGGTACTCCATTTCTTTGCTTTACGCATTTGAAAGATGCAGGAAACCGTTCGGTTCTAATGCGCCGAATATCGATAACAGAGGAATGGAGACCCGCTGACCGATAGTGAAAAGGGGAAGGTAGAAATTTAAATCATGGTCCTCCGAGCCAGATGAACCTTCAAACCAAAATCTGATACAAACTCACTTGTATTCGTGGTCAGAAGGGTGCGCACTGGTGTATTTGAGATGGGCCTTGTATGTGGAGATATGCGAGAACACCTTCTTGCAGTCGCGGCACTTTTAACGGCATTTGGTCTGGTGACGCTTTACATGATACTTCAGATCGATAATGCACACCAGTTTCTGGCAGATCGGGCACTTCTTTCGTGGAAGGGTCTTCGAACCTTCATGCATTCTATAATTTTAATAGAATATTTTTATAATTTTAACATTACCCCTGCTGTTAAACTTGCTGTGCCAAATATGAATAGAATAGGATTAAATAACAACTTTATTCTCTAAGCGATTTTTATAACACTGTCGATGTCTGAACATTAGAGTTTAAAAATCTTGAACAACATGAATACATCATAAGCTATGCTGGTCCTAGTCAGATTACTATACGTCAGTCAGAAAATTATTATATTGTCATCGGTTCTTAATACGCTTACAAAATGTCGAATTATTCAGTCGTCCAGGTTTAAAAATTGAGTTAAGAAATTCCATCATTCTCGTTATTACCATCATTCTATATTTTATATTTATTTGGAAACTAAGGTGTAGGGATCCTTTTCTGCCTAAGAGTTTGTCTGCGCGGGTGCCAATCTCCTATATGTTTACATAATACATAAACACTCACGCCTGTCACCCAGAGGGGTAGGCAGAGACTACAGACTTCGATTTAGCACGATCATCTATATACCTACACATACATGCTCGTGGGTTAAGGGTACTACTAATACGGCTTTATCAATATACCGCCAATTTAATCGATAAAATTTCGCCTAGGACGACCCTTTCCTACTCTTCCACTCACTTCTGCAACAAAAATTTGCTTTGTCACTCTTTCCTCATTAATTTTTTCCACATGACCAAACCAATAATCTTATCTATTTCTGTCGCCAAATAGCAGTGCGTGCACTGCAGCGTTTCAGCCTTAAGGTTATTGAGAGCCATTATAATTACAGGCCGTGATGCATTCCATCTAAGTCTAGAGGTGACAACGCACTGTAGTCTTTTGAGTTTGAAATTGGTTGCAGGTGTCCCGGACAACCATAGCCACTTACCATCAGGTAAACTGTAAGTCCGTTTGTCAATGCAGTTTTATAAAAAAAAATGTCAGTTTGACTATTCTTAGTATGCTGTGCGTATAATATTTTTTGGAATAAGAAGATTCTTTCCTTTTTCATACATACATAAACACTCACGCCTCAGTCACTCACAGGGTAAATAAGAAGTGCGAACTTCTATTTGGCACGATTCTAACACACCTTTCTCGCATCCTTTACATCCATATATACAAGAGGCGTTTAATTTCTTCTCAGTATTAGGGTGACTTGGTAATAATGTAGGTTGTTGAAAAAATTCATTAGCTAACAACTAAAAAAAGCATTTTACCGTGTAGATCATACCGTGCTTTAACGTAAACTTTGCAGGTTGGGTATTCATGGTGATTTGCACAGATGGGTAACCTCATACATGAGTAACAGAAGACAATCAGTATTATTGGGTAGTGCTCGTACTGATTTTGTTTTAGTAACATCTGGTATCCCACAAGGCTCAATATTAGAATATTGGGAATATATAACGCCTATTTATTTGACATCGATGATTACTTCTATTATTCAAACTATGTAATGTTCGCAGACGACACAAAAAATCTAAAAATAAAATCGATCGATAACTGTGTTCGAATTCAAAACGATTTAAAAAACCTAGAAAGATATTACAGAAAATACTCCGCATACTTAAGGAGTATTCTCGAATACGCTAATACTATCTGATCTCCAAAAATGCTAAGCATAAGCAGCGAATAGAATCAATTCAAAAACTGATCATTAAATTTATCTTATCAAAAGATAATAACAGTTTTGCTGCATACAATGACGTTTGCAAATTCTACCGTTTAGATACGTTGTATCTCAGACGACTTCAACACGATATGTTTACCTAGGCTGCACTAAAAGTACGGGAATGGAATATTTCCACTGTTCCTGTCGTATTAAAATCATTTTAATTGAAAACTCCTTGGTTTTAAAAATCGAATACCATTTATTTATTTAAAAAAAGATTCTCGGTCTTGTCATAAGGTTTTGTCAAACTTGTTATAGTCGTTGAGAAAATGGAATTGACTCGAAAAAATTCAACAGCGATGATTTATTATGGAATTTCGAAGTGGTTTAACACAAAAACAGTGTGTTGACCGGATGATTTCTGCATTTGGTGATGAAGCCCCATCCAAAACCACAATTTATCGCTGGTTTGCTGAATTTCAACGTAGACGTGTCAAGCTCAGTGATGACCCTCGTCAAGGTCGTCCAAAAACTGCAGTCACCCAAGAAAACGTTGATGCTGTGAGTAAGCTGATTGAGGAAGATCGACATGTGACATACCGCGAAATTCAGGCTACTTTAGACATCGGCATGGAGTCAAATACAAATAATCTTGCATGAACAATTAGGTGTAAAAAAGTTGTTTTCGCGATGGACACCGCATTCGCTCTGTGAAGAGCAAAAAGCGGCTCGCGTTACTTGGTGCGTCAGAACTCTCGAAAGATTCCACGCAGGATCCTCAAATGCTGTATACAACATCGTGTCAAGAGTAGTTAGGTTGTACCAGTTCTGGCGCACTTGTAGAAAGGTTGTACCAGTTCTGGCGCACTGAGTCAGAAGTGGTACAAGTACGACGTCGACTCACGATCCTAAAAAAAAAGGTTTTGGCATGCTCTGATCACGAATCTGCGGTCTATTTTTGCGTAGGATGCACGGTTCCGGAGATGAGCAGATCAATTAACTCTTATCTAATTGATATCCGCTGCGAGCCTCAACCGTCATTAGCGCTCCATTGTCCTTATCTACTTATCTATTGTTGATTGACTACCGTCATTATCTATTATTCGTCAGCGTGTGGGTCGGCTTATGCTATTGTATTGTACTCCTTTGTTCCTGTCTACAACACTAATCTGAATCATCAATAAAACACATTACCTAATTTTGTTAAAATTTTTATTTATGAAATACAAAATCTTATTACTTATTATCTATAAAATAGGAGCGAAACATCTCATCCACTAAAATATCGTTGTACAATGTGTTATCTGTAAATATACTCGTAAAACTATGCATTGAACATCCCTGAAACTTATATAGCAAATACATTAAGCAATATTCGCCACAAACTGAAGTCCACTCATTCTGAATCCTATCAACATTCCAGTTCCATCTTTTACAATTTCTTTTAAAAAACTAGATGATATCGTACAGGTGCCCGTCCGAATGAATCAAAATATTGACCGACGTCATTCGTATCGATATATAAAGCTACCCAATGTGACCCTGGTTTATCATCTGTATCCAAATTGCGTATTATATACGTTGGTACGTGGGTGTACATGGGTAGTTTATTGGCAGCATAAACATTATTTTCTAGAGTGGGGTGAATCTTTTTCAGATGTTGTTGTACATCTAGTGTATCCATAATATTACTGCTATTAGTAGATTATTACAGTACCAATCTACTCAATGACTAATATAGGAATGATCAATTATAGTGATATCTAAATATTAAATTGCTTTCTTTGTGTTATACAAAACGTATTTGAGTCACCAATACACTGAACAAGACACGACAGGAAGGACGTAGGAATGTAGAGATAAGCAACAGAATGTAAGGTAAGCTTGTTGACGCATAAAGATACTATCAATTCTACTGCAGAAATTCTTTAGATTAGAATTATTACTCACTGGTACTATATAAGACCAAGCAACTGCAGTCATGGAGTTAGTGTATGGTCGTTTGACCGCAGTGGATCTATCAATACTACGTTTGTGTTACTTCAACGCATCAAAGGCCACTTACTTTTCTTTCTGTTATTTTCTTACGTGTGTATGATTTAGTGTTAACAAATTATATTTAAATATTATGTGTGTGTATATGGTTAAGCCGTGGTAGCTCAGATGGTTAGCGCAAAATGTAAACTTCATAGTACACGTCCCGGGTTCGATCCCCGCCGGCACCAATTAAATTGTTAATTACAATTTTAAGTGCTGATTTACCACGTGCTCAGCGGTGAAGGAAAACATCGTGAGGAATGCATGTCTGAGAAAATTTCGAAGGCATGTGAAGTTTGCCAACACGCATTGAGGTATCGCAGCGAACATTTCCTAGCCCTAAAACCCTCTCAGAAATGAGAGGAGGCCTATGTTCAGCAGTGGACTTTAATAGGTTGTAACTTTAGCTTTTTTTAACTTTTATGATTAAGTGTTAACAAATTGATATTAACATGATAACTGTGTTGTTGCAGAAATCATTGAGCTTCGATGAAAATACCTATAAACAGTATTACTACTCGCCACTCTCCCCTCAAGAAGAGAGTGATGACATCGTCATTAATAATAACACATGCGATGGTGGAAAAAGAAAATCGCAATCGATTGATCATTTTTTTGAAGCTGAATCAAAAATAAAAAAAGAGGAAGCTGTTATCATCAACCGTAGCACGAGCCGCTAGAGATGGTGTATCATACATTTCTACTAATTCTGACGACGGAGACCAAGCGACGCATCTCATCAAAATTGAAATGTACGATATGAAGAAGCTATCCAAGATTCCAACTACTTATCATTGGAAACATGCTTCCACGAGGATTAAATATTACGTAAAGACTAATAAGGATAGCATCTACGACAACACAAACGCCCTCGTATACAATATTACAAAGACAATAGCAGAAAGTGAAAAAGTTAAAAAATACTTTTTTAACAATGACAGTCATTAGCTGATCATTAGTGAATGTGATTCTGTTTACTTAAATTACAGGAAGACAAGAGCAGAAGAAAGAGATGAGTGTAGCATACGTGTACAGAACACATCATTGAAGAACAAAACTACAACACTGAGTGGAGATGAAAACGAGAATATGCAGTACTCAAGAGCTGAATATCCATTCTTCAGTTCAAAATCTAGCCGGTTGCTCAGTTTAAAAAACTGGCCTCTCGTTATGCGACAGAAACCTGAAGATCTTGCAGAAGCCGGTTTCTTTTATACTGGCCATGCAGACAGGACCAAGTGTTTCCATTGTGGTGGTGGCTTAAAAGATTGGGAAGATGATGATGATCCTTGGCAGCAGCATGTTCAGTGGTTTAGTCAGTGTGCTTATGTAAAATTTAAACTCGAACAGAGTTTTGTATTAGATTAAATAGAATATTTATAAAGAAATAAAAAATAATATATTGCATACAATTTGTTTTATTTAATTTTATAATGTTTCACATAGTTACATACACACAAAATGCATTACACATAACTCATAAAATCTAACACACAACACATATTATAACCTTAACTACTATAGTCTACAGTAACATTTCTGTTTTTATCTATCTCAATAATATTATCAAACTCAGCATAAACTATACAGTTAATTGTTTGTATTAGTGAGGATTCAAATCGTACTTCTAATTTTACACTACCATGCTTTATGAGATTCCAATGAGCTGATGAGTTGGCTGATAAATCAGGAGTTAAGTCAAATGCTAATAGACAGTAACCTTTGGCATACTGTTCACAAGAGATTCCATTTCCTTCATTAAGAAAGTGAATACCAGTTCCCGAGAATAGAGTATGATATGCTGATGTAAATATGCTATTATTAAAAGATGGTTGCAAAGCTTTTGAAGGTATTTGTTGACCATCAATATATAAGCTGAAAGAATTAATACCATAGTTTTCAAAGTTAAGTGGATTTTTAGTAAGGGAACCATTAAATGCAGAATTGTTCACAAATCCAATTATACATCTTTTGGGTACCTGCCCTAAAAATATATTATCAAGAGTTTTTCCTTGAACACCCGATGGAATTGTTAAAACTTTTACTTCAGCTCGAGTAATAGGATATTTAGCAGTGGTAGAAGCTAAAACTTTTTGATGTGCGAGTAATACACTTGGATTAATTCGTGCTCGTCGAACAATAAGAGTTGCGTCCGTAATGCAAACTTTAAACTTTACATCGTTTGACCCAGCAATTAAATTAAAGCTCTCTCTCGATCGAACCAATTTAACACTCATTTCAACACCATTAATTAAAAATTTATCTTGGTTGAAAATGTCACCGTGAAGATGACCAATCATTTCTATTTCCTTACTTTCACTAATCAATTCCTGTCTTTTAACAAATCCTATGTTTTTACCATCCGTAGAATCCATAATGAAGATTCAAACGAGTCTAAAATTGGTTTTAAAAATAAAGATAGAGATCTAAAAACTTCAGTTGATGCTGAATCTTTGTTGGAGGAGAATCGATCCATCAAAAGTAAAGAAAATGTTGAAAATCCACTTTACACACCAGCTCAAATACTCAGTTTAATACCAAAAACTTATAATAAAAAAGGACAGTTATTATTAAACTTAGTTGAAACAAGTAAAGGTAAAATACATTGGGATAATGAAGGTACAGTCATAATTGATAATGAAAAAATTCCTGGAAGTAATATTGTTGATTTAATAAATGATTCACTAAGACCCTTAAAAAGAAGTGATCCAGTAGGGTGGGATAGATTTGCTGAAGCATTAAAAGATATTAAAGTACCACTTACTTATATTGGAAATCCAAAAAGATGTGAGTTTATTAACCAACTTCAAGCAAAAGATCTGAACAAACCCTCTGAGATTGAATTTCTACACCGAGCAGTAGAGATAAAAAGTCTACAACTAAAATACGTAAAAGGCTTGAGTGGGAAAAATGGACCCCGTACTAGAAGAAATTAACAGGATTTATTATGATCCATCTAATCCCGCTGGTTTTGGTAGTATTGATAAATTATCAAAAGCCATGAAGGGTAAAATGAATAAAAAGCAAGTAAAGGAATGGTTAAAATCACAAGAAACATACGCATTACATAAACCCATTCGAAAAAAATTCCCGCGTAATAGGTACATTCTATCAAATATTAATGAACTGTGGCAAGCTGATTTAAGTGATATGCGAACTTATTCTCAATATAATGATGGTTTCAAGTATATACTTTGTGTTATTGATGTATTTAGTAAATATGCTTTTGCAAGACCAATGAAAAAGAAAAACTCAGAAACAACTAAAGAATGTTTTGAAAGTATATTTACTGAAAGTAATTTAACACCTACTCACATACAATCTGATAAAGGTACAGAATTTATTTCAAAAGATGTACAAAAATACTTTAAATCCAAAAAGATTAATTACTATACCACTAACAATCCTGACATTAAGGCCAGTATTGTTGAACGATTTCAAAGAACACTAAAAATGAAAATGTGGCGTTATTTCACTCATAATAATACTTATAGATATATAGATGTTTTATATACTCTTACAATCACAGCTTTCACTCTAGTATTAAGATGTGCCCATGTGATGTAAATTCCAACAATATTATGACAGTTTGGACTAATCTTTATGAAAGACGGTCAAACAAACTTTCTTTAGAAAATCCTAAACCAAATTTCAATGTGGGTGATTATGTTCGAATAACTAAATATAAACATGCTTTCCAAAAAAGGATATGAATCAAATTGGAGTGATGAAATATTTATTATATCTTCAATAATTGATAGATCTCCATGGGTTGTTTATACAATAACAGATTTACAAAATGAACCAATAGTTGGTACTTTTTATGAAAGAGAATTACAGAAAATCACTTACAACCCCACCTCACAATATAAAATAGATAAAATAATTGACACTCGTTACTCAGGTAACAGAAAAGAAGTATTAGTGAAGTGGAAAGGTTATCCAGATAAATTTAACAGTTGGATTTTAGCTTCTAGTTTAAAAGAAATATGAATAAAGAAAGTTTTTATTTAACTTTGCTCAGCAATAGTTCAATGGAATACTTTCCTGATAACAAGACCACAAATTTTTCAACGAAATTACCGAAAGCTATTAAATTAGAAGGTGAATGGTCGGTTGGAGTTGTCGAGTTTCAATATCCATGTACCATGTTTACTGTTCAAGATCATGAAAATGTTATATACATTACAAAATCTATGTTAATGCCTAATGAAGATAAACCATCCACAGTGTACTACAAAAAACATATTCCAGCTACCAACTATGATAACGTTGAGCATATTTTAAGAGTGTTAAATGGTATCGGAGAGAACTTGAAATTTCGCTATGATGAAATAACAAAATTTGTGTCTATTTCTGTTTTGGATAAAAATATAACTTCCGTAACATTATCACCCAAATTAAGTTTACAACTAGGTTATGAACCAAATAAAAATCTCCTGGAGAGAAGTTTTGGAAAGTGTCCTGCTAATTTACACTTAGGTTACCATCTCAACTCTTTATATATTGCGACATTATCGATCCTCAGATTGTGGGTGATGTTATGACTCCTTTACTAAGAGTCATTTCATTAGATCCTACAAAATACAGTTATGGTGCAAATAAAATGCACGTTTCCTCTCAACCTCACTACTTACCTGTTATGCGAAGAGAGTTCGATACGCTGGAAATAGTTATAAGATCGAGCACAGGACAAAAAATACCATTCCAGTTTGGAACCGTGTGTATTAAACTACATTTCCGAAAATTATAATAATGAATTCTCTTCGTGATAATCATAAATGTCCATATGAAAATTATTATACACATCAAGCTGGGTCAGGAGTTGGAGTAATTTATAAGGGTGCACCATACCAACGCGGTCATGGTATTGGGAGCTTCTTAGGGAGGTTATTTAGATCAGTTTTACCTTTACTTTCAAGTGGTGCTCGAGTGATTGGTAAGGAGGCATTAAGCGCTGGAGTAGGACTTTTATCGGATATGGTTCAAGCGCGTCCTATGGAAGCCTCAATAAAAGATCGTCTAAAGCAAGTTAGTATGAATTTAAAACGAAAGGCTGATGAGAAAATTGATCAATTTAACATGACAGGATCTGGGTATAAAACTAAAAGAAAACGATTGACCTCGTTCATTCCACCATTAACTGCTAAAGTGAAAGCTGCGAAAAAACTTGGTCTAAAGCCAAAAAATAACAAAGATATATTTTCAAATTAAATATGTCTTTCCTTCATAATCATTCTTGCGAGTGCGTTAAGTCAGAATTGGATTTGTTTGCACTACCGTCTACACAAACTAGCATTGAAAATGGATTGTGAATTCATTATAAACCAATTTCATCTCTTGGTGATGATGGACCTATCGAGTTTCAAGTTCCTGGGACAGGCGATGACTACATAGATTTGTCTCATACATTACTCCACATAAAGGCAAAAGTATTAAATCAAGATTCAACTAACTTGATATCTACTACAATAGTAGCACCTGTAAATAATTGGCTGCATTCACTTTTTAGTCAACTTGATGTTTATTTAAACCAAAAACTTGTATCACCACCTAATAATACCTATGCATATCGAGCATACATGGAAACCCTTTTAAACTATGCTCCTGCTGCTAAACAATCTCATCTTACTTGTAGTCTTTGGTATGATGATATAGCAGGAAAAATGGATTCTACGGATGGTAAAAACATAGGATTTGTTAAAAGACAGGAATTGATTAGTGAAAGTAAGGAAATAGAAATGATTGGTCATCTTCACGGTGACATTTTCAACCAAGATAAATTTTTAATTAATGGTGTTGAAATGAGTGTTAAATTGGTTCGATCGAGAGAGAGCTTTAATTTAATTGCTGGGTCAAACGATGTAAAGTTTAAAGTTTGCATTACGGATGCAACTCTCATTGTTCGACGAGCACGAATTAATCCAAGTGTATTACTCGCACATCAAAAAGTTTTAGCTTCTACCACTGCTAAATATCCTATTACTCGAGCTGAAGTAAAAGTTTTAACAATTCCATCGGGTGTTCAAGGAAAAACTCTTGATAATATATTTTTAGGGCAGGTACCCAAAAGATGTATAATTGGATTTGTGAACAATTCTGCATTTAATGGTTCCCTTACTAAAAATCCACTTAACTTTGAAAACTATGGTATTAATTCTTTCAGCTTATATATTGATGGTCAACAAATACCTTCAAAAGCTTTGCAACCATCTTTTAATAATAGCATATTTACATCAGCATATCATACTCTATTCTCGGGAACTGGTATTCACTTTCTTAATGAAGGAAATGGAATCTCTTGTGAACAGTATGCCAAAGGTTACTGTCTATTAGCATTTGACTTAACTCCTGATTTATCAGCCAACTCATCAGCTCATTGGAATCTCATAAAGCATGGTAGTGTAAAATTAGAAGTACGATTTGAATCCTCACTAATACAAACAATTAACTGTATAGTTTATGCTGAGTTTGATAATATTATTGAGATAGATAAAAACAGAAATGTTACTGTAGACTATAGTAGTTAAGGTTATAATATGTGTTGTGTGTTAGATTTTATGAGTTATGTGTAATGCATTTTGTGTGTATGTAACTATGTGAAACATTATAAAATTAAATAAAACAAATTGTATGCAATATATTATTTTTTATTTCTTTATAAATATTCTATTTAATCTAATACAAAACTCTGTTCGAGTTTAAATTTTACATAAGCACACTGACTAAACCACTGAACATGCTGCTGCCAAGGATCATCATCATCTTCCCAATCTTTTAAGCCACCACCACAATGGAAACACTTGGTCCTGTCTGCATGGCCAGTATAAAAGAAACCGGCTTCTGCAAGATCTTCAGGTTTCTGTCGCATAACGAGAGGCCAGTTTTTTAAACTGAGCAACCGGCTAGATTTTGAACTGAAGAATGGATATTCAGCTCTTGAGTACTGCATATTCTCGTTTTCATCTCCACTCAGTGTTGTAGTTTTGTTCTTCAATGATGTGTTCTGTACACGTATGCTACACTCATCTCTTTCTTCTGCTCTTGTCTTCCTTCCGACCATACACTAACTCCATGACTGCAGTTGCTTGGTCTTATATAGTACCAGTGAGTAATAATTCTAATCTAAAGAATTTCTGCAGTAGAATTGATAGTATCTTTATGCGTCAACAAGCTTACCTTACATTCTGTTGCTTATCTCTACATTCCTACGTCCTTCCTGTCGTGTCTTGTTCAGTGTATTGGTGACTCAAATACGTTTTGTATAACACAAAGAAAGCAATTTAATATTTAGATATCACTATAATTGATCATTCCTATATTAGTCATTAGGTAGATTGGTACTGTAATAATCTACTAATAGCAGTAATATTATGGATACACTAGATGTACAACAACATCTGAAAAAGATTCACCCCACTCTAGAAAATAATGTTTATGCTGCCAATAAACTACCCATGTACACCCACGTACCAACGTATATAATACGCAATTTGGATACAGATGATAAACCAGGGTCACATTGGGTAGCTTTATATATCGATACGAATGACGTCGGTCAATATTTTGATTCATTCGGACGGGCACCTGTACGATATCATCTAGTTTTTTAAAAGAAATTGTAAAAGATGGAACTGGAATGTTGATAGGATTCAGAATGAGTGGACTTCAGTTTGTGGCGAATATTGCTTAATGTATTTGCTATACGAGTTTCAGTGATGTTCAATGCATAGTTTTACGAGTATATTTACAGAGAACACATTGTACAACGATATTTTAGTGGATGAGATGTTTCGCTCCTATTTTATAGATAATAAGTAATAAGACTTTGTATTTCATAAATAAAAATTTTAACAAAATTAGGTAATGTGTTTTATTGATGATTCAGATTAGTGTTGTAGATAGGAACAAAGGAGTATAATACAATAGCATAAGCCGACCCACACGCTGACGAATAATAGATAATGACGGTAGTCAATCAACAATAGATAAGTAGATAAGGACAATGGAGCGCTAATGACGGTTGAGACTCGCAGCGGATATCAATTAGATAAGAGTTAATTGATCTGCTCATCTCCGGAACCGTGCATCCTACGCAAAAATGGACCGCAGATTCGTGATCAGAGCATGCCAAAACCTTTTTTTTTTTTTTTTTAAGGATCGTGAGTCGACGAACGTCGTACTTGTACCACTTCTGACTCAGTGCGCTAGAACTGGTACAACCTTTCTACAAGTGCGCCAGAACTGGTACAACCTAACTAATGTCAAGTGACGAATCCTGGATATACGCGCAAACCCGAAACAAAAAACCAGTCACGAGTTTGGGTGTTCGAAAAT
Source organism: Parnassius apollo (assembly GCA_907164705.1). NCBI lineage: Eukaryota > Metazoa > Arthropoda > Insecta > Lepidoptera > Papilionidae > Parnassius > Parnassius apollo. Next base: position 204,218 of record CAJQZP010000901.1, read on the forward strand.
GAGTTAAAGCCAACAAAAATTGTTCGTTCACGGAGTCTTGCAAAAAAAATGGTGGCCACGTTTGTCTCCAAAACCGGCCATGTTACGACTATTCCTCTTGAGGGACAAAGAACGGTTAATGCAGAATGGTATACTAGCATTTGTTTGCCACAGATCGTTTCTGAACTCCGTAAAGAGAACTGCAACCGCCGCATCATCCTCCATCACGACAATGCGAGTTCTCACACCGCACACAGAACAAAAGAGTTTTTAGAGCAAGAAAACATAGAATTATTAGACCATCCGCCGTACAGCCCCGACCTAAGCCCTAATGATTTCTATACTTTCCCTAAAATAAAGAATAAATTACGTGGGCAGAGATTTTCATCACCTGAAGAAGCTGTGGACGCCTACAAAACGGCCATTTTGGAGACCCCAACTTCCGAATGGAATGGTTGCTTCAATGATTGGTTCCATCGTATGGAAAAATGTGTCAAATTTCGCGGAGAATACTTCGAAAAGCAATAAATACATTTTTAAATACTCACCGGCACGGAAACTTGGCCAAGCGGTTATCTCGCGATAGCAAAAGCTTTAAGTGTTTCTGATGAATGTTTGTTATGCAAGTATGTCAAAAAATGTTTACCCTCAAGTTCAAGAGGGTAATTCATTATGTTTAAGTGCACCATGACGAATTCTTTAATTTTTAGTTGAATCGGGTCATTTGAGCGACTAAGTTCACATTTTAAATTTGTGTGTTGTGAAAAGTTTACTGTAAGGTTATTCAATTATTGTGATCTTGTGTCTTAATTAAATAACTAAAGGTGCTTTAAAGCCAATAAAATGCCATTAACCCAGCACAAGTTGCACAAGCAGTAGCATTAATTGACCAAGGGCTGACACAGCGTGAAGTTGCTATTGTGCTTAACGTACCACGGTCCTCAATGCAGTATTCACTGAAACGATACCAGGAGACAGGCCGCTACACCCGCAGGCCAGGCAGTGGGGGGCGTAAGGTGCACATCGGCCCGGGACGATCGTTTTATTGTTATGGAGATTTTGAGAAACCGCTACCTGACCGCTGTTGAGATACGCCAGCGGCTCCAAATCGCAAGAGGCGTTAATGTTAGTGAGCGTACGGTGAGAAGACGAATGGAGGAAGTGAATTTAAAAGCTCGTAGACCAGCACGAGGTCCAGAACTTCTCAGACAGCACCGAGTAGCCCGACTTCAGTTCGCAAGAGAACATGTCAATTGGACCCACGAGCAATGGGCTAGAGTGTTGTTCACAGATGAGTGTCGAATAGCTTTACGTGCTCCAGACGGTCGAGAACGAGTGTGGAGAAAAAGAGGAGAGGGGTTTCTACCCATTACCACCACCCAAACTGTGAGTTTCCATGGAGGCTCAATAATGGTATGGGGAGGTGTAAGTTCCGACGCACGTACAGAGTTGGTCATCGTCGATAATCGGCTTACAGCTACTCGATACATCGAGGAAGTTCTTCAGGAGCACGTAATGCCTTATTCGGGATTCATTGGACACGACCAATTCCTCCTCATGCACGATAATGCACGCCCACACGTCGCACATTGTGTAGAGGAATATCTGGAAGAGGTTGGAATACAAAAATTACAGTGGCCAGCTCGTAGCCCGGACTTAAATCCAATTGAGCATGTATGGGGTATGCTCAAAAGAAAGATAAAGTCCAGCTCCAAACCGCCACAAACTCTAAATGAGCTCCGAAATGCAGCGCTGGCCGCTTGGGACAGCATACCGCAAGTTGATGTCAGAAACATCATTCAAAGCATGCCAGATCGAATGCAAGCGGTTATCAGGGCTAGAGGAGGAAACACCCGATATTAAAACTGATAGACAATAAAGAAACAGACTTATTTTTTAACTTTGTAGTGTTTTTAAAGTGACAATTGAAAGATGTTAATTTTAGTGAAAACATGTTATCTTGAAAAGAAAAATTTCGGTGAAGTAAACATTAAATTTCTATGTTCTAAAACCATTAGAGACACTTATTGAATGCATCTACCCTTAATTTACTGTTAAAAAACGTTTCAGTGCAAATAATCAGCAAATTCACGAGTGGCCAAGTTTCCGTGCCGGTGAGTAGTAATGTTGTGTCACTTCCTTGATTCCCGAAATTTTCTCGTATGCCACACGGCCTATGGGCTGGTAATAAAGACTGTCAAGACCTTCTATCTGAAATATCGTTACCAATACCTAAATACCGAAATAGACATACGTCATTATTTCACGTACCACGAGCAAACACAAATTACGCAAAAAATTCTGCTTTGTCGTATTTTTCAAAATTATAATAAGTATTGTATTACGTTGACTTGGATATTTTCAACCTATCGAAAAGCAGCATCAAACGCGATGTTGTAAACATACACATACTCACTCACACACTCACACGCACACGCACACGCTTAATGATTAGGTGATAAAAATTGTGTAATTTCTATATCTATCTAAATAAGGTCATTATTTAACTGTATTATTATCCGCTCGATTGCTTGCGAAAAAAAAAGGGTAGCTTAGTTTGCCAGTAAGTCGGGACTGTGTTTCTCACGTTCGACCCGCCGTCAATAAAACTTAATTTATGACTTACTCGAGAGGAGCTTAAATATTTTAAATGTTATGAATAGCCATTGAAATAAGAAAAAAATACGTATGTTATTTTATCAAAATATAATTACAATAATATTTTAGAGGTGTTGATATCAGAGTAGTGATATCAGAGCAGTAGAATATAAGTACAAGCCATTTTAGCGACTTTTTGTAAAACATCGGGTTTAGCAAAAAAATAAGATGGATAAGTGTATGATTATTTATTATATCCCTAAACTTAATGAATTACTTGATATATTTATCCATAATATAAAACTATTTACATTAAAAACATACAAAATATTAAGTGAAACTTGATGAAAAATTCACGGATTGCACAATTGATCGCTATTTGTTAGTTACAATCTAGACTGTTATTACATAAAAACTTAATTACGTAGACCAAAAATATAACCACCTACGTAAAGAGAGTTTCATTTACTTTTACATAATTAAAAATAAATAAATAGTTATCTGCAAATTCATGTCGTAATTTATAAATTAAAAGGCGTATTTCCAGCCAATTCGCATTGCCTACTTAAATTGTTAAATCTGAAAACATATTTCACGATGCAATCAAGTATACCTATACAATAAACAGGCGAAATCTTGAAAATTTAAAAACATTAGAAAACTTGTAAATTATGTTTTATTCACAATTACATAACACAAAATAAAATAAATCTGGATAAATACGTTTTCAAAAACGCTGACATTGCGTCTCGGCACATCAAATCGGGTTGACAACGTCGATTTAGGCACAATATAGATTATTTTATAAAACTTATTGAAAGTCATTTTTTATTTATATTATAATAACCCTTTTGTACAAGTTTTCTTTAAAAAAGCGTTTAAACTTGTTTAATAACAAATTTTGTACATTTTCTGGGATTTTGTTTTATGCAATTTATACAGTTTTATACATTGCTCCATAAATTAATTACTAATTCTGTGGAGTCTAGTAATTGGTATTACAAGCTTATGTTTGTTCCTATCAAAAAAAGGAAAATTTATGGTTTTTATAAATGTGTTTAAAGTATAAACATCTGTATTCTTATGAAAGCTATTTATGTTTTTATGTAGATACATTACATTTTCATAAATATATTGCGATGCCAAAGTTAATATGTTTATTTCCTTAACTTTTTCTCTATGCGCATCTTTACAATTTAAGTTATAAATCGTCTTTTGCAAAACAAATATGACTTCACTGTCAGTCGCCTATAGTAAGATTCCATAGGACATTACGCTATGAAAATAACTAAAATAAACTTATCTAGCTATCTCAACTTTGGTAAGACTTCTAATCTTTCTTACAGCATATGCTGCAAAACTACGTCTGTCTGCTAATTTAGATATATGGGGGTCCCATTGAAGCTTCGCGTCAATAGTAATACCCAGAAAAACAGTGGTATCCACAAGACTCAACTCTTCTCCATTTAAGAACACATTGGTATTTGAATGTTTAACATTAGGTATCGTAAATTTAATGTCTGTAAGTTGTTGAATCTTTTTTACGGCATAGATTGCAGAGCTCAGTCAATTGTAATCAAGTCAACTTAATAAAATGGAACAAAGATGGAAACCGAGGTTCCTGAACCACGTCATACACCATAAACATTTGTTTATGATGAATGACGTCGTTCAGGAACCGTGTGATATTCTTCAAAACATATTTCCAAGCAAAGTGAGACCTCGCATTGCTTACAAATATATTTCGTACGGGACTTCTTGCACCAAACACATGATAAGTACTTCGATGGCCCAATACCTACAAAGTGGTTCCCTTCCAAAATTGGACGAACCTTTGTAGGTTTTGGGCCAAAAAAGTATTTTTTGGTTTTTATAGTAAGTGGGTGTTCTATGACCGGGGGTTTCATTATTTTTATTAACTGTTCAGCTATATTGGCCCTGAACCACCGTTGCGTGACATTTTTATGTTTAGTCTTATAAATTACATAACTATTTAAGAGTGTGACATTGAGCAGCCGTCTAAAAACTTTTTTGTACCAGACTTGATTTCTGGATCTTTCCATGGGAAATGCCGACAGGAACTGATCTTTCTTACCGACACCTCCCATGGCAAGATTATAATCTAAAACTATTTCTGGTTTATATTTATAAAAACCATATTTTTCCTTGCCATCCACGACACCTTTGTGGAACGTGGACAACATGGAAACCACATTTGCATCACGCCACACCATAACATGTAAGTCTTTACAAAAACTCTGAACCATCTCCCCTTGCTTCAGCTCAGACTTTGACACCGATTTGACAGCCTCAGGGACAAACTCACGGTCCGCTCGTAGAGTTCCGAAGCAATCTGTGCCCTGAGACTTTAAGTATCTAGCCAACAACGGTGAATTATAAAAGTTGTCCATGATGATGGTATGGCCCCGATTAAATAATGGCCTTAGCAGACCATGAACAATTTTTGCGATGGCATTAGCAGGTATTGGCGGAATAGTACCTGTCTGGCCAGTTTGGTCAGTCCGGTAAGTCTGGTCAGTCTGGTCGGTCTGGTAAGTCTGGTAAGTCTGGTCAGTCCGGTCTGTCTGGTAAGTCTGGTAAGTCTGGTCACTCTGGTCAGTCTGGTCAGTCTGGTAAGTCTGGTCAGTCTCGTAAGTCCGGTCAGTCCGGTCAGTCTGTCAGCCTGGTAAGTCTGGTCAGTCTGGTCAGTCTGGTAAGTCTGGTCAGTCTGATCAGTCTGGTAAGTCTGGTAAGTCTGGTAAATCTGGTCAGTCTGGTAAGTCTGGTCAGTCTGGTCAGTCTGGTAAGTTTGGTCAGACTGTTCAGTCTGGTAAGTCTGGCCAGTCTTGTCAGCCTTATCCGTTCCATCAGTTTCGTTACTTTGTTCACAACTATAGACGAAAAAATTCCACAAATATCCGGTTGCCGATTCGCACAACTCATAAGATTTTACGCCAACTTTGGCGGCTTTGGAAGCGATTTTTTGTGCGAATGACAACCTTCTAGGCCACTTCAAAAGAGATTCGTCTATAACGATGTTTTGCCCAGGAAGATACAGCGTGCTAAATCTATTTTTCAATAAATCAAGCACGGGCTGTATCTTCCTGAGTTTAATTTCATCATGTTTCAGTGGTCTTGTTGAGGAGACATAAGAGTCAGTAAAATGGAGCAGTCGTTTGAGTAAAATAAATCTGTTGTACGGCATAATATTTTTAAAATATTTGAAGGTGAGATGGCCATTTTCCTCCCAATACTGTTTTTCTACTGGCATAGGCGCCAAGCCCTGAAAAATCAATATGGCAAGGAAAATGTACATCTCATTCCTGTCTACATTTTTTAAATTATTAAGTCTCGAATATTCTGTCAAATGTCTGTCAATAAGAAATGTAGCGTATCTGTTAGTCTGTGAGGTCACTAATTCTAAAAGTTGATCGTCAAAAAATTTAAAAAATACATCTACTGGCGTAGTCTCTTCCGTTATAATAAAAGTTGGGCCTGCCTGTCCTGTAAAAGCCTCTCTGGTACCAGTAAATGTCTGTCGGTCGCAGCTCCATTTAAACGTCAAACAGTCCTGTGGCAGAAGTCGTGCCATAAGTTGGTCAGAGCTTTTGTCCTCGGCTGATACAAAAGCGCGTGTCTCAGCGTCACACTCGTCTAGAATGTGAGCTGGAGCTAGGTTACTTTCGCCACAGCTCTCACGATCTGTACGCAAGTCCAAATCTTCTAACTCTTCTTCGTCGGACTGCTCTTCCAGCCACCTGGCTAAGTTTTCATCCAGGTCTTTAGAATCTAAAATAAGTACAATTAGTTGTTATTTTGTAAGAATATACATATTACTTGCTCAATTAATTTATAAATATTAAGATCCAGTGATTACTCTTCAATCAAAAATTGTAAACATTACGTCTGTTACACTTATCTAATTTTACTTAATAGTAAAATAAAATGGCTCAACACCAACCTTTCCCTTTTACAGCCTCATTTATAAGCTTAACCAGTGGCTTTACATGGGTTGACACAGCGACCGGAACATCGGCGGTCGGATGTTTGGATGAGTTAGGGACATCTACCAGTAGCAAACCTGAAGCAGTTTCCTCTTCCGGACTTTCTAAATGAAAATAATACAAATTTATTATAATAGAGTAAATTTACTATGAATTAACAGTGATTTAGTTGCAAAAAATTTGAATTATATTCTTACTCAATATGCCTGTTGTCCAATCAACTTGAATATCAAATACGGAGTTAGAAGAAGTGCCGATTGAACTACAAAAAAAAAATTAGTTATACTTTTGTCGCAGTAGAATGGATTATCTTGTGAACTTTAACACAAAAGGCATTACCTTACAGGTGTTAAGAAATCATCTTTTACTTCTTGCACCTGTTGAGTTGGTGATTGCATTCTACAAAAAACATGTATCAATAGTTGCCGTATTGCATTTTGACAGTTATAGAAAATGAAAATTTAAAAATCCCCGTCTGCAGCTGACGCGCTGGTGGAACAGTAGGCATGCTTGGGACCACGTGACAAACTGTTCGCTCGGGAGATGGCTGTTTACTAAAACAATATACAACACGTAACCTAATTAACGCACTTTGAGAAAGTAGTTCAGAATCGGTTACTGAATCGATTCCTATCATTTTTAATATAGGTAATTTTTATCCCAAAAACAATCAAAACTACGTAAATTACAGACACACTAAATCTGCTGTACAAACTGCTACTGCTGTCAAAACAAACTGAAATGGACCGTAACTTAAGGCAATAAGACTTTTAAGAGTGCAGTTTTATTTGTATTATTACTAATTCCGTCATTCAATAAAAATAAAGAAAAATGAACTTTATTTCAAGCATAGTCTTTGCGTTCGTGGATTTGTACTGTGACCACAACATTATTCCGGAATTAGTATAACTAATTTGATAAATAATCAGTGCATAAAAATGTTTAACTAAAAATTCAGTGTACGTACTATGATTATAACATAATATACTAATTGGGGTGTCTGTGGGTTGTGCGTTAATTACGTTACATATTGCATACAGGTTGTTAGTGTAAACACCGTTATCCTTGAAACCAGTGGTTTGGTTTCACTTATAGAACGTATATTCAATGAAAAATAACAACATTTTTTTATAAATATCTCAATTTTCCGCAATTCCTCAATTTTTGCCTGTCCTAAGCCAGGATGAAAGTATGAAAGAAAGGTTACATTACAGGTTATGTGTACCTATTGTGTTTTTATTGGAATGTTGTGTAGGTAGCTAGCGCGGGCGGTGATCTTTACAGTGATTACGTCACTCGGGCGCATAGGGTATCCATGAATTTACGGACGGTATCGGACAGAAATTTTTTAAATGTTATGAAAGAAAATAGCGTTTTTTTTTTTAAATTCATTGAATTTACGTTCTACAAGTGAAAACAAACCACTGGTTTCAAGGATAACGGTGTTTACACGAACAGCCTGTATAATGTCTTCATTCGAATCTCCCTTATCAATAATTTCATAGATGTAGATATTCTTACCGCGCCCTTTTACGTCGTAGTGCATCTGGAAGCAGGGTCCGCGAAATTTCTTTCGAACGTTTTCTGGCTATCAGCTCCTCCTTCACAGACGGAATCATTTTTTTAAATATTTTCTTCGTATGAAGCATTGATTTTTTTAAAGCTGCATGTTCCTGTCCATAGGTGCTGTAAAATATAAACTATGTTCAAAGGAAAGTTTGGTCAAAATTATTTATGAATAACATAACATATAACTAGGTACTGACAAAGCAATTGTTTTTAAAATACCTTGTGCTAGGAGCTGCAACTGCATAATCATTGCTTTCACATGCTTTTCCAGGGCCTCGACTTGTACCTTGGCCTCGACCTAGTGCTCTACCACGTCCTCTACCTCGTCCTCTACTTCGTCCTTTTTCGTTATTACTTTTAGCTTGTCCACTATATTAAAAAACATTAAAAATAAATTAAAAAAACTGGAATTATAAAAAACTCTTCAGCTATCACCATCACCTAACTGAAAGCTTCTCTTTTTTCCACCTAACACTGTGCCGATGCTGTTCCAAAAATTTTTGTTACGAAATAAAATAAGATATTATTATTAAGAAAAAAAAACCCACACACAACACCACACTTACACCACAATATTTGTTGCAAAAAACACAAAATAAATATCATGCCCAAAAATCCAAGCGCCAACCCTAAACCAAAACACTTGAATGATTCTTGCAACCAAAGTGGCACAAGTAATTCGACAAGGTAAAAACTCACCGGGTGGTTTTATTTCCAAAATCCGTTATAATCCGAGGAACAATTTATAAAACTTTATATCTTAAATTGAATAATTGTACTCAAATACCACTAAGACTATTTCGTATTTAAAGAATACAACATAATAACGATAATGTACGCAATAGAAAATTATGTTTAGTTTCGCGTCATTCTATATATAGTATTTTTAAAAGTCGACTTTATATACTAGTATTTTCAAAAATATTACTTTAATACAAGAAAACACTAATAAGACATTAATTTGGTATATAAATACTAGCAAAAATCAATAAAGTACAATACTCACGACATATTTTACCACCTCGTTGAATCCACTCAAGCGTCACTTCACTCACTTCAACTTCTACACTCTAATTCTATCTGATCTCCAAAATATTGTTACGCGCTCAAGTCGGACGGCACTAGCGCCATCTAGTCTCGAATCGAAGAACTAAACTTCTTGAAGTTGAAACACGAACTCTCGGTACCTTGCGTGTGTTTACTTGAATATTCTGGATATTTCGCTGCTCATTTATACAAATAGGCGCTGCAAGATGCGATCGGGGCAGTATTGGATTTGGCGAGACAAGCGAAGCTTCGGAGCGGAATAAAGTGAATAAGTGTGATAAATTTTTAGTGTTTTAAGTTTTAATTGGTGTAAAGTAAATTAAAGTGTTAATTTTATCGGCAATTTTTATTGTCACGAACCTCAAGCTCGTAACAATTGGTGTAAGAAGTGGGATAAAATCATGCCGATTTTACCTAAGGAGGAAACGGAGGGTGTCCGTACCCGAAGTCAACGCCAGCAGGAGACGGATCAGAGAAGATTTGGTGGTGCAACGCCGCAGACGTCGGAGGGCCAGCCACCGGCTGCAGGCCCGTCAGTAGCTCCTACATCTGCAGCACCCGACTTAGGTGCTCTGATGGTGATGTTGCAGCAGGAACAGGCCCGCCGACAGGAGGAACAGGTCCGTCGGTTGGAAGAACAGCTGCGGGGCGGAAAGGATGAACAGGCCCGCCGACAAGAGGAACAGGCCCGTCGGTTGGAAGAGCAGATACTCCTCATGAAGGACCTTCACGCTACCTTCGGAAAAGAGATACAAGAGGTGAAGGATAAGGTTGCTCAACATGACAACCGATTGTCGGAAGCTGAAACCCGAATCGACCAAGTAAACAATCGGGTTGACAACGTAATGGCTGACATGAAGAAATCACTGGACGAACTCAAACTTGGAGATGGAGCTACAGCTCCCGTAGTAGCTACAACACCTTCGCTACGTGGGTTCAAGGTGCCACCGTTCGACGGTACCTCTTCCTGGTCAGCCTACAAAATCCAGTTCGAGGCTGTTATGAAGGCGAACGGCTGGAATAAAAGTCAGGCCATGACTGCTCTCACACTAGGCCTGCGCGACCAGGTCTTAACAGTTCTGAAAGCTCTCGGTTAGGAAGTGACTTATGAGCAGCTCCTTGAGGCATTGGAGGCGAGATATGGCGACGCTCACCTGGAACACGTATTTCGTGCGCAGCTTAAAGATCGCGCGCAGCGCATCAACGAAAACCTGCAGCAGTGGGCTCTAGAGGTGGAGAAGCTGGTGCGAAAAGCATACCGGTCTGTACCTGCGCTCATTGAAGGGAACCTGGTGCAGACATTCATCGACGGCATCCACGACCTGGAAGTCAGAGCTGCTGTGAGGCTCGGGCACCACGAGACGCTTAAGGACGCCTTGGCCCATGCACTGGAGGTGGAGGCCGTGCGGCAGGACCATCGTTCCCATCGCGTCAGGGCGGTTGCAGCAGCTACAGTTCGCGACTGCAACAAAGGATACAGCCCTAGGTGCTATGGCTGTGGGGAAAGGGGCCATCTTCGCTCCAGCTGCCCTAAGCGAACTGCAGAAAGGAAAGTTGATCGATCTCGAGAGGGTAGTGCAGCTAACGGCACCGCCTGGCGGTGGCCGGATCGTCGTTCCCCCTCGCGCTAGGGAGGTTGCAGCAGTTACGGTTCGCGACCATAATAAAGGATTCAGCCCTAGGTGCTATGGCTGTGGGGAAAAGGGCCATCTTCGATCCAGCTGCCCTAAGCGAACCCTAGAAAGGGAAGGTGAACGATCTCAGAAGGGAAGTGCGGCTAACATCACCGCCCAGCAGCAGCCGGGATACGACTTTACTATCAGACATCGCAGCGGGAAATCTCATGGCAACGCAGATGCATCGTCAAGAAGACCTTGTCCTGAAGATTGCAACCATTGTAGTAGGCAAGAGAGTAAGGAAGTGGTATCCGTGAGGATGCTCAGGACAGACCACCTCAGCAACGGGTGGAAGGACAGCCTACGACATGCACAGCAGGAAGATCCAGACATCAAGCCGATTCTGGGATGGCTGAAGGCCCGTGCTACCAAGCCTAAGTGGAGGGACGTCTCAGCGATGAGTTCAACCACGAAAAGCTATTGGGCCCAATGGGGCAGCTTGCTGATTCAGGATGGAGTCCTGTGCCGTAAATGGGACAATGGTCGAGGAGACAGCTGTCGTTTGCAAATGGTTGTCCCTAAAGCTAAAGTGCCGAATGTTCTACAGCTGTGCCATAATGGTCGTTCAAGAGTCCATCTGGGAGTTAAACGAACTCTACTGAAGGTCCGAGAACAGTTTTACTGGGTCCATTATCGTGACGATGTCGAGGATTGGTGTCGTACATGTACAAGTTGTGCGGCCGTGCGGGGACCTCAGACACGTAGTAGAGGAGCACCGAAATTGTACAATGTTGGTGCACCACGGGATAGGACAGCCCTTGACATTGCGGAACCGGATACAGAAAGGCGCAAGAGGGACTCCTAAGATCGTCCATGTGGATCGCTTGGCGCGTTATTATGGGACCGATAATGCTCGGGACGAGCATGTCTTAGGAGGGGACAGTGTTACGCGCTCAAGTCAACGGCACTAGCGCCATCTAGTCTCGAACCGAAGAACTAAACTTCTTGAAGTTGAAACACGAACTCTCGGTACCTTGCGCGTGTTTACTTGAATATTCTGGATATTTCCGCTGCTAATTTATATAAATAGGCGCTGCAAGATGCGATCGGGGAAGTATTGGATTTGGCGAGACAAGCGAAGCTTCGGAGCGGAATAAAGTGAATCAGTGTGATAAATTTTTAGTGTTTTAAGTTTTAATTGGTGTAAAGAAAATTAAAGTGTTAATTTAGGTAATTTAATCGGCAATTTTTATTGCCGATAAAATTACCTAAACGACAAACCTCACGAACCTCAAGCTCGTAACAATATGCTAAGCATAAGCATCGAATAGAATCAATTCAAAAACTAATCAATAAATTTATCTTATCAAAAGATAACAGTTTTGCTGCATACAATGACGTTTGCAAATTCTACCGTGGATTCTACGTTGGATCTCAGACGACTTCAACACTATATGTTTATGCTACATGGCTTATGGTCTGGTAATGTAGACTGTCCAGACCTTCTATCTGAAATATCGTTACTAATACCTAAATACCGAAATAGACATACGCCATTATTTCACGTACCACGACGAGTAAACACAAATTACGCAAAAAATTCTACTTCATGTCCTATTTTTCAAAAATATAAAATGTATTATGTTGACTTGGATATTTTCAACCTATCGAAAAGCAGCACAAACGCGATGTTGAACACACACACATACACACACATACACCACACACACACACACACACACACACACACACACACACACACACACACACACACACACACACACACACACACACACCCACACACCACACACCATACTCACACACCATACTCACACACCACACTCACACACCACACTCACACACCACACTCACTCACCCACTCACTCACACACTCACACGCACACGCATACGCACACGTACACGCTTAATGTTGTAAAAATTGCGTAATCTCTATTGACCTTATTATTATGTATAGTAAATACGGTTGAAATGCTGATGATTACCTAAATAAAAAAATGAAGGCGCTATATTAGGGTATGGTTGTAATGCATGGGTTGACTGGTAAAGAATGCCTCAAGGCATTAAGTTCGCCCTCCTTTACCCTTTAATGAATAATTGAGTAAGAAAGAGAACAAGTTGAACACCCGCTCCCACACTTTTATTATTAGTAAATAATTAACCTCCTGACGGAAATCGACATACTTTTTACACAAGTATTTTATCGTTTAGACCTATTAAATAAATTAAATAAATGTTCTTCCTATTTTGTCTTCATACTTACTTCTGTCATCGATAACTTTAGCCGCCAACCTCGTAACTTTTTTACATAGCTTGATTTAGGGCAATCGTACCTTTCCCATAACTGACCATATAAGTAAATAGTTAACTGAATAAATTAGTTATATTGATAGAATCAGGTGTTACTTTGCGGAATTCCATTATAATAAGGATATTAATTAATTTGCAACCTTTCGCTAACTAAATACAATGATGTGTCTTACCTGGATTGAAGAGCACCTCCCTTCCTCCCTCAATTGCGTGCACCAATCCCGTCACCACTAATCCCAGCACCACTACTCCCAACACCACTATTCCAGGAAAGAGACACCATCGACGGTAATACGACACGTGTTTCGCCTCTACACGAGGCATCTTCAGGTGATGTAGACAGCCGCCGTAGAGTATACCATCACCTGAGTATGCCTCTTGTAGAGGCGAAACATGTGTCGTATTATCGTCGATGGTGTGTCTTTCCTGGAATATTGGTGTTGGGAGTAGTGGTGCTGGGAGTAGTGGTTGAGGCTGGGATTAGTGGTGACGGGATTGGTGCACGCATTTGAGGGAGGGAGAGAGGTGCAATCCAGGTAAGACACATCATTGTATTTAGTTAGCGAAAGGTTGCAAATCAATTAATATCTTTATTAAATTAGTTATATTCTAAATTCTTTTGCTGTAACCCTATATTTAATAGTAAAACAATAAATTATAGATTATATCTTATAGCTTTTTCGTGCGAATCTTAATATTTTTTAAATCTAACACCAGCGAGCGTGACGATTATGTCTTATCCTCCCTGCAGAGGTCTATCTAGTTCTAGCTCTAGGTTTAAAGCAGTAGAATTTTACATATGATTAAAAAAAGAAGATGACGATGCTATGAAGGAAATCAGTCTTACCTGAGATGCCTGATGAGAGTGGTTCTATTCAGAAATAGCTTGTTACAAAGATCGCACTCTAGACTTTGTTTATTGTGGTATTTCGCATCGTGGGTTTTTAGCGTCTTACTTGTGCTGGAACATAAATTATGCTTTAAGAATTAACCGAGCTAATATTATTCTATAGGGGGAGCTGTGAGAAAGCGAGAGGAGGGCGGCTATTAACAAAAACTAAATCAATTTGTTGTTGGGTAAACTAAATAATTTAGTCTGTATTGCATATTTCTTTCTCTTTTACTCTTTGCTTTTTAGTAACCTTTTATGACCATTTCACATACTGTCAAATTGACAGTGTATAAAATGTAACTAAAATAATATTTCGGTCTGTTGAAAATAGTACTAAAGCATGGTACATTGATTCAATGAGGTGGTCGCTAAGAAACCAGATGGTGCGGATAGTATCATGAATTTTATCGAGATGTGCGATGGTGGAATATAACATCCGAACTATTCCCATGAGATGATGCACCATCTCTTCGCAGCGCCGGTGAGCGAGATCAGAAGAAACTCGGTCATCGACGATTTGGGCCGCCCTTCGTTGGATGCGGTCAAGTGGAAGGAACTTGCACTAGATTGCTCCGACCGATATTTAGGAACGGTATTTCTAGTGAGGTCGAATTTACACCTTGTAAATTTGCAAGCGGTGTGGCAGCATGAAATACTGTCCCGCTCTAATGTTTAGAAGGCCAATTTAGCCGTATCTTCCAAGTGACCGCGGAATTGAACGTAACTCGATATGTCGACTCGGAGGATTACATACAATGCTGGCCGAGGCAGCAAGGGGGCTTAAATTAAAGTGATACGACAAAGGGGTTTTTTCCACGACAAGCGAGCAAACCTGTGTCTTCTACGGGTTAAACTGGATCAGATCTAGTCGTCCCCAATGTGGAACTTTATGTAACAGACTCGAATTCAGACACAAGTTTGTTCGTCATACGACACTCAAATAAAACTGGCACGCCCGTGTAAAATCACCACCAGTGCTGTCATCCTCATAGCAATTTGTTATACTGATTTGTAACGTATGATTGATATGGAAAAGAAACAATGTATCAAATACAAAAACAAACAAATTACGATCTTGATGATTCGATCTTCAAGAAAACCGGTGATCTAATTGCATATTTTTAAATTTGGGTAAAGCCCATAGGGAGAAAACTTCGCAATAGTTGCTGAACTAAATCGAAGGTCTTCCTTATGTCCAAAGTCCAAACTGGACTTGCGCCCCCCCCCCTCTCAGAATACGGTCGTGGATGCTCAGCGAGGGATTCTCCGTCACCAGGGGGTGCTGGCGCACTCCTGGGGTAGTTTTTTTATTGATTCCGCTACCACGTTAAGTTGGGGGGGGGGGGTATTTGGGCCTACCACTGTAAAATGTTTTAAGAAGGCGCTCATATTTCTTCAATAGTTCTGAATTCAGGTCAAAATAACACACATCACAGTCAAAATGGGAAAAATTAAGGTCTGCACAATAATATTCTTGGTCCCGGACCCGAGAAAAATCTAGGCGGTAGAGAGAACGCAATATACCTGGGACTTTTTGACAAACATTTGCCACTTGAGTTTGATAGCGCAAATGAAAGATCTTGGAAAGATCTTGGCTTACGCATTGACTTCACGTCAATGTGTAAGCCAAGATCTTTCCACAGTATTACTCAGTTCTAAAATAAAATCGTTAAAATAATCGGTGGTAAAGCTGTGGAATCCAGTTTTTTTAATCATCCGTTGGCTACCCATTATTACACCCTGACATTTGGATGGGTTATCTTTAAGGCTAAACTTGTCAGACAAGTTCTCTATATACCCTAGGTCTCCCTATTAACAGAGTCAATTGCTGTAGATATACAGTCGACCGTCGCGTGTGAGTACAACTGCAGGTCATAAGAATACAAATGATATACGCACTGAAGATTTGGGGTACTGAGATTTAAAAAATATTAAAAATAACAACGAAGGTAGAATATCGATCTTGAGGAACACCAGCATGCAAGTCACACCAACTTGATTAAGGCTCGTCAATGCAAACTGACTGCTAGCGGCCTCGAATATAAGATGAGAACCACTCCAAAGCCTCAGACGAGATCATAGAAAGTGAAAGTATAAATAGTAGGATGTCGTGACTGATATCATTAAAGGCGTTAGGCGTCTCCTCGGCGTAGTCGTAGGCGTAGTCTCAAATAGAATAACATTTGTTTTATTAGTATCAATTATTAAATTATTCGCTGTAAACCAATCAAAAAGATTCTCTACACTCCTATTTAAAATCGCTATAAATTCTTTTAAATCTTTGTTAATAATATCTTATACATGTATATAGTTATTAATAATTTATTACTCACTGGAAGAACATATCACATTCTAAGCACTTATACGCAAGCACTTCATTTTTGTATAGCTTCCTCGTGACTTGCTTTCCAGAACTTGGCGAGGGGTTAGATGGTGAGTCTTCTTCGTTCATTTCTTTCTTGAGATCCTTTATTAAGTAAAACAAATGTTATGAGATGTACATTAGAGATAAAATTCACCATCACATCTCGTGCAGATGTTTAAGAGTCGACTAAAAGAAGTTTAAAATAGATGTCGTAGACTTTAACCGTGTTACAACAATACAGGGTGTTAGTGTAAACACTGTTATCCTTGAAACCAGTGGTTTGGTTTCACTTATAGAACGTAAATTCAACGAAGAATAACAACATTTTTTTAAAGTAAAATCACAGTTTTTCCTCAATTCCTTAATTTCTGCCTGTCCTAAGCCAGGATGAAAGTATGAAGGAAAAGTTACATCACAGGTTATGTCTACCTATTGTGTTTTATTGGAATTTCGTGTAGGTAGCTAGCGCGGGCGGTGATCTTTACAGTGATTACGTCACTCGGGCACATAGGGTATCCATGAATTTATGGACGGTGTCGTACAGAAACTTTTTAAATTTTATGAAAGAAAATAGCATTTTTTTAAATTCATTGAATTTACGTTCTACAAGTGAAAACAAACCACTGGTTTCAAGGATAACGGTGTTTACACTAACAGCCTGTATATGAAGTGCATGCATATTGCACAATGAGCGCTGTCCACTACGGCACTAACCTTGTGGATGAGGGCGCAGGGCGGTTTCCTGGCGAGGTGTTTTTGTGCGTGCGCTTGAGCTAGGCGAGAAGTCGGTTCCGTGTGTCCGCACAGCCGGCAAACATGTCGCACGTAATGCGACTGCAAATGATAGGACATCCCCATCTCTTCTAAGTATACTAAGCATATCTTGCATGCCTTTGCGCCCTCTCTCTGTCGACAGATGATTTCTTTTAAAATATATCCGACTGCATTAAACATCAATTAATACATAGGCGCGATTTTGTTTTGATGAGAACGAAACCTAGCCTGTAACCATGGCACGGTTTAAACAAATGTTAGAGAACTGGAGACCCTTTTTACTGAAAACCAGGCATTCCATCTTAGTCCTCAGGGGTGACAACGCATCTGCATTTTGATTCGTAATCGAGGATAGATGTAGTTGTTTATGGGCCACAGCAACCACTAACCATCAGGTGGACTGTGTGCTCGTTTGTCACCCTATCCTATAAAAAATAGATAGACACCTCATTTATTAAAGTCTGTTCAGCCGTTGGAATTCTCAACTTCTCGTTTAAATTATTTAAATTATCGATTGCTAATTTAAATAGTCTCACATATAAGTCCCGATTTTTATGAGAAGTTTTGAAAAAAGTGAGAATGGTTGCAAACCAACTTTAAAACGTTATAGATCCTAAATGAACATCCAAACTGAATAAGATTAGAAAAACCTAAAGGTGACTTTCAAAAACCTTATTAATGGTACCCCGCTTGACGCAGTTCGTAGATTTTCATTTTTTCTTTTTCACAATATGGCGTCTGGCTGTCGCCATTTTGATCACACAAGATTAATCACATGGAATGATGTAAGAATTATCAGAATCGATCCACATGTTTGGTCTCTAGAGCGCCACAAAGGAATGAGGAATGTTAGTTCCTTTGTGGCGCGACATATATAGACTGATGAACACATTACCCTCTTGCTCTTGCTTTATTTCCTGAAGGAGTCAATGCGACTGTATTTTGTGTATGTATGTTTTACATGATACCTTAGATACCTTTTTATTAAATAGTCGAGGGACAACCATTTAAAAAAATAGACTCCCTAACGTTGAGAAAAAAAGCGGGCTGAATTTTTTGCATGTGTTTAAATTCATATTAATTAGTAACCAAAAGAAAACGTAGCTGGCCCTGTGCGATTTAAAAACAAACAATCATTCGTCTCGCTCAAGTATATGAAATTATGTTTTTTTCTAACGCCTGTGGAACTAAATATTAACTAAATATTAAGAAACCGGTCCTTAAGAAAGGCGAAAATAGGCAGTTACGATTTTTAAAAATATTGAAGAACTTACTTTATTAAATGACACCACAAAAAATCTCAATTATTTAATAGATGAGTCTTCACTTACCGCGTATATATACTTATAAAAAAAAATCTTGATTTTAGAGAAAAAAAAACATGTGTGCAGTTCACACACGGCAGAAGTGAAACCTTCAAATGAAAGTACTAAAACAATAAACGTGGCCGATACGTTGTTACGCAATAACAATTTACGATAGCTTGCTACATATTTATTTATCTATGATTTACGAAAAACTAAATACCAATATATCTAACTACACCATCTCAACAAATTCAACGTACGTTCACAGATAATATAAACACTTTCACTCTCTTCTTTTTTCGATATACAACTACTATTTTAACGTTATCATAATTTATCCACTAGTGTACCTAGTATTAACTAACATTTGTAATAGCGCCATCTACTTCATTCTTGCATTGCTCATTCATGCTTTGTAATAAATGCTCTCAAAGTGGTACATAAATAAACACAAATAATTTAACGTAAATCGATTATGAAATCGTCAATTGTAATGACAAGGGATTGACTAAGATAATTTTATTTAATATGGTTAATTTTATTTATTTAATAAATTTGTTAAATTTTAGCTGTTTATTTTAACAGTTAAAATGTATATTAGCTATCTTTAAAGCACCGCATAAAGATAAGTTTAAAAATAATAATCAAATGACAGATTCGAACCCACAACCTTTTGAGTTCGCGATCCGCACCCTGCCATTAGGCTATTTTGCTTACTACACTGTATTCTATCTCATTCTCACTCAGACTAAATCCTATAGATATAAACGTTTGTCTCTTTTTACTGGCGTTTTTTCGTTTCATCCAGTTTCAAATCACAACGATGCTAAAAAAGTTTTCAATTCAAAAATCGTCAAGTGTGGTAAAAACATCTAAGACCGCCTTTTCTATTTTAATTTTTTGGCTATTTATGGCTAAATATCTTTGGTTATAACGTGAAATGAAAGTATAAATAATAATTCACCATTACCTCTTTTACTGATACAAACCAAAAACAATAATCTAAGAATAAATATCATTCATTTTTTAGCTGAAATCGTACCCAGCTGTTCATATATTTACTATGGAGCAGTTAGCCTCCCGTAACTCGCTTTATATTAGAGGAAATGGGAGTGAAAAAATCAGTGCCGTCTCAATTTTCGAGGTGTCCGTACGTCCGCTCGTAGTTTGCATTATTTTGAACATTCAGAAATCACATGACGAATTAACAATTTATTGTAGTCTATGAAACGGAACGTGTAAAACAGTTTTTTTTTAATATATTTTGCCACGGCTTCTGGGCCTTTGGGCCATTGTAAACACGTTACGTCTCCAAGTCTATTGAGAATGATAATCATAGTAGCATTACTTTTTTCGGCTCTGTTTGAAAATTCAATTATACGATGAGAAATAAGCAAAACAATTTAATTTTATAAAATATTTTACATCACTAGACGCGTTAAAAAATTTTCAGGTCAAGACTGGACATGATTCTTTGTATCACTATAGACTAGAACTAGCTGAGGTACTAACTTAAACTGAAATCTAAGTTAGTATGACCGAAGATGGTCCGACTCTTATCACGGCCCACTTTTGAAAAATAACAGTTCTGGTTGTCCAAACCACAAGTATATACGACTGCAGCCAGAGAGAATATTGCAACTACGTCCGACTGTCAGCGCACCATTTTGATGATGACAAATGGTTTGCTATGTTGTATTAAAACGGTACACATTTTCAACCTCCGAAGAGTATACTTTTTAAGCATTCAAAAATAATGAGTTCAACTTTGTTTTAACGAGTGAAACTTCATAATTAATCTGTTGCCATTTAAATTAAATTGCTTAATAACTTTTCTTGTATTTTATTGTAATTGTATTGAACTGTACGTTAGGAATTTATTTCTCAAAACAATAACATCTAGTTCTTAAATACAAAAAAAAAACTAAATGAAGGTATAACAGTTTGCCGGCAAGTACCAAAGTGAGCGCAATTAGCTTTATTTTAACGCAAAAATACATATTTATAACAAAAAACTGGGGTAAATTTTCCTATGAAAGACAGTCCTTATGGGCTTTCTTAGGGCTAATAAAATTATATGAAATGTATTGCTATGATCTTTAATACAAGTCTTATGTCTAATTAACCCTTTATACCTCTGTGTGACATAACTATAACAAACTAAAATATTGTCACAAAATCCCATATTTGTATTTTATTACATTTTATGTCAATGTTCCACGAAGGCAACAGACGATTATATGCATTTAACCCTTAGATGTGCGCATTGCTGCCAAACGTCTACAAACACTGAGCGAAATTAAAAAAAATAAACAAAACGCTATGCTCTACGGACGCATCCGTGACTTTTGCCATCTACGAATTAAAAAATGGATTTTATCAAGAATTTGGACACAGTAAGATTTTCATCTACCGATGTTTTTAATAATAAAATACGTTGTTTCTCAAACCAAAAATTATTATCAACGTATTGAAAAAAGGTAAGGTTCTGATATTTTATTACAAGAAGCTATTCGGTATTATATCTTTGCATATTATGTGCTGCAACAGCTATGTTGCCATTTGTCTACATTGCGCGTTGACGACATTATTTATATTTATTGTTAATTTGTGTGCATGATACTGGTGGCAGGTGTTGAGGCTTTTTTTTAAATATCAGCGCAATCTCTAAAATTATGAGGCCTAATATAATAGAAACATACTTAGCTGCTTTAAAACCGGTGAAATATCAGAAAACGAAGAAGATATTGGTGATGAAAATGACATTAATTATTACCCAACGCCACTTCAACCAAGTCGACCAAGGAAACCCAACTTTGGTTGAGGATAAAGCACAAGGTTCATCTTCATTAATAGAAATGAATCCTAGTTCTGGCGTGGCTCTTTGGAGGTCATATAAAAAAAACCATTTAGACGGGAATGACAACCAAATCGTATTTTTAGGAAATAAAGCACTGTCAACAGAGGTTACATCTCTAGAAACTCCTCTTCAATTTTTCTCTTGATTTATAAATGACGAAATAATTTGCAAGATTGTCCATGAAACAAGCTTATATATTACATAAAACAATAATGCACATTGTGCACTCACCACTGTTAAAATACGTCAATTTTTTTGGTATTCCGAGTTTTAGGTACCTCAGTTTTTCATTACCCTAACGTTAGAGCGTACTGGAGGAAGTATGATTTTCTACATAATGACCGGTTGCATAAAATTAGACCTATCACAGACCATTTCAACTAATGCTTTTCGACAACTATACCTTTATAACAAAGACTTTATCTTGTTAAATAAATTAATGCGCGCCACGAAAGTTTCACATTTACTCAAACAATATCTCCCAAACAAACACCACAAATGGGGGTTTAAATTTTATGTACTACGTGCGCTGTCTAGGTATATGCTTACAATTTCGAAATTTATTCTGGAAAGAATGATGAACGCTTTCCTGAAGAACCTGACCTAGGAGTAGTGGGTAATACTGTAATTCGTATCTGTCGTAAGATACCGAGAATGATAAATCATATTATACTTCGATAATTTTTACTCCTCAATACCGCTTTACATTATTTGGCAACACAGGGTATGTATGCACCATTCAAAGGAATCGGTTAGGTAAAACCTGCAAGCTACCCACAACAAAAGAATTTATGAAAGAATCGATTGAAAGAGTACAATACATACAACCTAAGAAGAACAAGTTACTAATTCCGAAATAATAGATATTTCAGTCACATGTTGGAACGATACTAAAATTGTTACGCTTGCTTCTACTTATGCCGGATCAGAACCTACTTCAACTATTACTTGATATGACAAGAAACAAAAAAGATCTACTTCCATCACTTCTCCAAAGGTCATCACAAAGCACAATGCCTTACGGACACTTTTTTAGTTAAATATTGAATAAGAATAAAGAGTAGAAAGTGGTACATGTATTTATTTTACCATATGATCGACATGAGCATAATCAAATCCTGGATAATATAAAAATAGTAAATGAATCATATCATAAACACTCACGCCTGTCACCCAGAGTGGTAGGAAGAGACTAAAGACTTCCATTTAGCACGATCCTGACACACCTCTCTCCCTCCTTCACATCTATACACCTACGTATACATGCTCGTCGGTTAAGGGTACTCCTAATTTGGCCCGTTTTCAATAAATCGCCAATTTGGTCGATAAATTTTCGCCTAGCACGTCCCTTTCCGACTCTGCCATTCACTTCTGCACCATAAATTGTCTTTGTCACTCTTTCCTCATTCATTCTTTCCACATGACCAAACCACCGAAGCATTAATTTCTTAATCCTGGTCACAACATCATTTTGCAAACCATACTCTTCTCTTATTACACAATTTCTTATCATGTCATTCAGATTCAGCCCTAATATACTCTTTAACGACCGCATTTCTACTGCGTTCATTCTACTCTCGTGCTTCTTCTACCACACCCAACTTTCACTACCTAAATGAAGGATTAAGAAATGCAAAAATAATGAATTTACGAGAGTACAGGGCAGAATTGGCGGGAAGCTTATGTAATTACAGGACACAAGGCAAGGAAAACAAGCGAGGTAGACCCACAGATTCTAATTAAGAAAAATTGAAGCAAAGAAAAGAAGGGGCCAATGAAATATGTGCCAAGAAAAGATATAAGAGCAGATGGAGTGGCTCATAACGAAAAAAGATGTGAGAAGAAAAACCGCTGCAAATTACCCAATTGTGAAGGTTTCACACGCATCGAGCGCACTAAATACCAAGTAGCTCTTTGCCATACCAAAGAAAGAAACTATTTTGCTGAATTTCACGGTACATCTTAACCTAACCAAACAGTGTCTTTCTTTCCTTTGTCAATAGGAATTATTTTAGGCGCTAATGCGTAATGTCGCCATTTGGCTACATTCCATTTTTGTACATAAATACATAAAAATATTATTATTATTTTACAATTTTTTCCTTTTTCTATGACCTAAAAACTATGCTTTATCGGGTAGGGTATAGGGTTACGTTCAATTCTAGCGAATCAGGTGGCGTTACTTGTGGCAATAATTGCGAGAAATTCATTCCCGCCTTTTTTATTATTCGTAAGATTATTTAGAAGGTGAAGTTTACAAAATTATAACGACGACGAATTCTATATATGTCCTATAAATCTAGAATGTAAGTCTATGTTTTTAACTATTTATTGTTATATTTGATAATTATTACTAACTACTGAATAATATTTGATAATTGTTTGTGATATATTATTTCAAAGAGTGTTTGTGCCATGTCTAGTACATTGCGTTATAACATTCCTTTAAGGCAAAACACTGACCTTTGCTTGGTATTTTGATAGGATGGCTTCCCGAAGACTTGAAAAAGATAAAATTGTGCAGCATCTCTTTAATTATGAAGCTAGTAAGGATGGATTTGAAGATGAACGACAGCGTTATGGACCCAGATCTTAATCTAGATCTGGGCCCCTGTTTGAAGACGAAGCAATTGAAGAGGTTGAAAGGATGGATATCGACAATATTATTGAAGACCTGGATTATAATGATATTTCACCACTGCACCTTCTCCTCAGCTAAGGCCATCACCGTGTCGTCAAATCAGGCAGAAACTAAATGTGCGCTGGAGGAAGAGGAATCTAGAACTGAATGAGCAACAACTCAATCACAACTAAGGCACAATCTTGCGGAGTGCTATTTCTCCGCAAGATTGTGTCGTTCGCCTTCAAATTTTTTTGAGAGGGCAGGATCTTATCTCAACACGGTAAAGCGATGGTATGGTCATGTGGGTCAAGTGTGCGAACGTCTAAGTGTGCGCATTCAAAATATCTCGAAAACTATAAAGAGCTAAGGAACGGCAACCGCCCTCTCCAGTACCTCGCAGGACGTCCTGCAAAGCGCAGGTATCACAGCGGCTGCTCGCACGCCGTTTTGTTCTGACAGGTAAAAGAAGATTTTGCTAAAATATTTACGATACTTTGTCACATTTGACGCGTAATCTTTTGTAGTCATGAAAACTTTTTGAAAATATGCTATTTGCTATCGAGTGCAACATAATATCTAGTTTTTTATTTGCCAGTGTTTCGATGTTTGTTTGATGATGACACAATTCTGTTTCGATGGTTTGGGTTAAGTGTGCGCAGAAGCCTGTCGTGTAAGCGTGCGCATGCGCACACTTATCCCGCTTGCATATCTTTGTACATGTGTTGCTATGTTTTGTTTCAGAGTGCAAATATAAATTTAAAATGCCTCGAAATTATCTGAGAAAAGCTTCATAACGTCGTCACAGATGAACAACTGGAAGCCGCCAAATTATTAATTTCAAAGGGTGCCAGTAAAAGAAAAGCTGCATCTCAAGTCGGACCTAAGGAAAGTACTCTGCAAAAACTTTTAAAAGCTGGGAAGACAGCACCAAGAATGGGAAGATTTTCTTTGACATTCACCAAGGAGCAAGAGACTGATATATACAAATGTATTAAACAAAGTGATGATCTTTATTATGGTCTTACAATGCAGAACCTCCAGAAGTTGATTTATGAGTATGCTGAAGTAAATAAAATTACGCATAGATTCAACACATCCTCAAAATTGGCTAGCCGAGACTGAGTATATGGATTCCTTAAAAGGTTTCCTGAATTGAAATTGCGACAGCCAGTCCCAACTAGTATCGCCAGAGCCATGGGATTCAATAAAACTCAAGTACAAAGATTTTATGATAACTTGCAGAGCCTCTACAATAAACACAAATTTATACCCAGCCGAATATATAATATGGATGAAAGTGGAGTGTGTTCTGTACCAAAGAAAATACCAAAAGTAACATCGGTGAAAGGAAAAAAACTGGTGGGAAAAATAGTTTCCGCTGAAAGAGGCCAAACGATTATACTAGTTTGCGCAATGAGTGCAACTGGGAACTATGTTTCTCCAGCATTTATTTTTCCCCGGAAGAGAATCCAAGGTTATTTGCTTAATAACGCACCCGAAGGTAGTATTGCAATGGCTTCTGATTCAGGATTCATAAATACGAGCCTGTTTCTTGAATACTTACGCCACTTTAAAGACAATGTTCAGCCAACCAAAGATAATCCTACCTTGTTAATTTTGGACAACCATAGCAGCCATATCTTTCTAGATGCTATACTGTTTTGTCTGGCTACATGATTACTCTCCCACCTCACAGTAGTTACAAGATGCAGCCCTTAGATCGTGGGTTTTTTGGGCCTCTGAAAACAAAATTCGCTTACGCATGTGATAAATAGCTAAGCCACCATCCAGGCCGCGTGATTGGACAGAAATAGCTCAATTGGTGAATGAGGCCTTCCAAAAAGTAGCAACGCTTAGCAATGCGGTTTCAGGTTTAAAAGTTTCTGGAATCTGAACAATAGACAGAGACATTTTTTCGGAGGAAGATTTCGCGGCAGCTTCTGTAACTGACATGATTCTTGCCCAAAATTTAGAAGAGATGTTGCCAACTACAGCAGTACAGGAACCTTTACAAGAAGATTCAATTCCATCACGCGCACAGCGTTTGACAAACTTAGCAACATCCACTTCTTTTACACAGCCAACACAAGAAGTTTTGGAAAGTGCAGAAACTACTTCACCTTCGATATTACATAATCTTTCTACATAAAGTCAACATGTACAAGGTCTGCTGTTGACTACTGAGCATACATTGACATCATCAAATGCTGAAAAGCAAACACAAGAAAACTTCTTAGAAATCTCCCATTCATGTTCAGCGACAAACACAACTATGAACAGTCCAGCCGCCACTGCATTTTTACCAACATGTGTAGCTTCAACCAGCACAGAATTCATACCATTGTCGTCTATACAAGCCCTGCCGAAAGCAACATCACAAAATCGACGACGAAAAGGCAAAAAGTCAATAATTGCTACTGATAGTCCCTTTAAATCTGAGTTAGAAACTAAGAACAGAGAGGAAAAAGAGAAATTATCCAAAAAGAAAATACGACTAGATTTAAAAGAAAGACTAAAAACTAAGAAAACTACTACAAAATCATCTAAGACTACCAAAAAAAAGAATGTTAAAAATAAGACTCTTAGGAAACCAAAAAATAACGAAAATGAGTATTACTGCCCCTTATGTGGCGAAAAGTATTCTGATCCACCGACTGAAGACTGGATTGAATGTAGCTTTTGTGGAGCCTGGTGGCAAGAACAGTGCACCAGACTTGAACACGGCACTTTTATTTGCGATACATGTGTGACGAAGTAACTAATGATTTCTAAGTTCAAATTGATCTCGTATTTCGATTTAAGATGATTATTATGCTGATTATTTTAAGTACCTATGATGAAAATTTTAATAATTATATAACACTGTTTACGTTCGTATATTTATTTTAATGTTGTTGTGTACACTTACCCACAGTGCTGCGTACACATACTCCTATACTGGGGTAAGTGTGCGCGTATGGAAAGGTTTTTGTTTTCTATAGTTTCTTAAAATATATGCTTGTTATATTATCAAGCTCTCACTAGTAATTTGCAATAAGCGATGACCTCAATACAGCACCTGCTGACACCGCTCGCACGTGCCGCCACCGGACGCAACATGATCACCGCCGCTGACACTGCACCCCGATTGACGTCAATGCGCGTTTACCGCGATGCAACATTTTATTTCATAAAATTTAATTTAAGCATTCTGTATCTAGCATCGATCAGGCATAGATTAAGTTTAATTGTAAAATTAGTTTTATTAAATTTATTTAAAGTAATTTGTTGTTTTTTTTTTGGTCCTCCGGCGGTGAAATCCATAATTGGCGCAGTCGGTAGGATACTCAAGGCGTCTTGAGTAGTTTTGATAGGGTTTTCTCACATCGAAATCCCGCGTCGTAAATCAATCGCTACCGTCGCGAGCGATCGCGCGTCTTCGAGTATCCTTGAAAAGAACCTGGAGCCTGGCTGGAGGATAAATCAAGAAACGATTCTGTATCTAGCATCGATCAGGCATAGACTTAAGTTTAATTGTAAAATTAGTTTTATTAAATTTATTTAAATTAATTTGGTTTTTTTTTGGGTCCTTCGGCTGTGGTTACCATAATTTGCTTCTGACAATACTGTTATTGTGTCTAAGTTGATTACAAATAAACAGTCTTACTAATTAACACAGTTTTATTTCGTTCTACAAATAATTTTCGAGTTTTTGAAGCGTCAAAGTTTAAATGCGCACACTTGACCCACATGACTCTGTATGCCTAATAAGTGCGGGGACGGATTTCTCGATATGATGAAATTTGTGAAGGACGGCCCGCAACTGCGACAACTGAAGAAAATGTGGTTTCTGTGAAGAAGCAAATTGAAGAAAACAGACGCATCACCTACGAGACGATACGGGGACATTTGGGTATTGTATGAGTCAAATTCAAAAAATTCCACATGGATAAATTCTAATGCTGTTTACATCATCACAGGCGAAGAAACTTGGATTTATTGTTTTGAACCAGAGAAAAAACAACAATCTTGTGAATGGGTGTTTGAAAGCGAGAACAGGCTGACAAAATTGAAAGAGGCGAGGATTTTTGCCACCCGCACGGGTCCCGTTGACACAGTCCCACTTGAAGATCAAAGAAGTGTTAATACCGAGTGGTTCATTACCTTTTGTTTACTTCAGTTCTTGAAAAAAGTGTGAGAAATAAGACCGAGAAGCCACACTTTTTACCACGACAATGCTTCTTCGCACACCGCCAATAAAACAAAAACTTTTGGCCTCTGAAAAAGTAGAGCTCGTGACCCATCCAGCACACAGTCCGGACCTTACACCCCGTGATTTCTTAGTTTTTCCTAAAATTAAAGATTTGATGAGAGGCTTCATCTTCACAAGCTCCGAAGAGGAAGTTTAATGGTCCTATTATCATATTATTTTAAAAATTGGTTCGAACGTATGAAAAAATGTTTGAAATGTAAAAGAGAATACTTGTAAATACAATGAATATATTTACATACTTATAACCTTGAATAAAACTAAATTTACGGATTTTATCGCGTTTATTTCACTACTTTTACTTATTTTTAATTCCCGACGTTTCGACGTTTGCTTCACAGCGCCCATGGTCACGGGGGGGACTGAGATGTTTGACGTCCCAATGTCATAGTTAGTCCGGCTACCTTCAGTTTTTGAATATTAATTTTTGGTCCGATTTACGCAAAACGAGCTTATAGTATCATGAAGTCTTGCAGTGGTATGCTTAGGTTTGGGTTTAATTTTGTTAATTATAGGATCCCAAGCAGGTGGCAGCACCCATCCATCTTCTCTATTGAAATTTGGATGTTTTTTAATTTCAATAGCCTCGCGTATCATCCTTGGTAGGAATCGGTGTTCTTTTGCGAGAATTTGTGGTTTATCAAAACGAATGTAATGGTGGGGACGATCTTGAACATGATCGCAGACTGCAGACTTCCCGGAGCGTCGGTGCTTCACGTCAGCTATATGTTCTTTCACGCGGGTTTTTATGGATCTTTTTGTTTGACGTATGTAAGAGAGACCACATTCACAATCTAACTTGTACACTCCTGCATCTTGTAGAGGGATATTACACTTGACGGATGGTAAAAATTGACTAATCTTCTTCGGCGGCTTGTAGTATGTTTTAATAGAAGCTCGAATACTTATAACCTGTTTAATTAATAAGTTACGCAAAACTTTCAGTGCGGCCTACGTATAACATTGGTTAGAAATTAACTCGTTTGGTAATAATTTTAACATAAAATATTTTCTACAAGGCTTACGACCAATAGTGGACGGCAATTGGCAAATACTATGATCATATATTTAAAAGAGTCAAAATAATTGATTAAATTATTATAAAGGTAGATTCATAAATAGCATTCAATTCTAAAGTTGTAGTTTTTTTTACATACGTATAAATAGAGTCCTGAAATAAAAAAAGGCTTGGGGAGTGGACGAAAAATCAACTGAAAGCAGCCCTTCGAGCGATGATTAGCAGAAAGATGTCACAACGAAAAGCTGCTGCAACGTTTAGCATAATGAGTACATTAAGAAATCACATAAAATCTGGATCCACAAAAAAGGACAAGTCGAGTGCGACGTTCTTATTGAACCACAAAAAAAGGATTTATGTAAAAGGGTGATTAGACTTTTTCAGGACGGCCTGCCTATAGCCCCCAAAATAGTTCGTAAGCAAGCAAGCTTATGAATTTTGTAAGTCAAATAATATACCCAATTCTTTTAATGACAGTACAAATACAGCTGGAAAAAAATGGCTGAAAAATTTTGTCAACCGCAGAAATTTCTCTTCGCAGGGTTCAAGTAATGAATCCGGCAAAAGCACAGAAACTCAACAAGCATATTGTGCAAGAACATTTTAATGACATTAATGACGAAGCGTTTCTGTTATATAAACGAAAAGGGGTACAGATTAATAATCCACCATCAACAGAAAGTATTTGCTACCAAGGGGACCAAACAGGTGCACTTTGTTCCCATGAACACGCAGAGAATGTTACAATTGCTATGTGCGTGAATGCAACAGGAAATACTATGCCAACAGTGGTAGTATTTAAGTAAAATAAAAAATTTATTAAGAACTTAAGACTTAAGACGTCTTGGCGGTCAGTCGCCGTAGAGTCCGCATCACCTGAGGATGCCTCGTGTAGAGGCGAAACGCGTGTCGTATTGTCGTCGATGGTGTGTCTTACCTGCAATAGTGGTGTTGGAAGTAGTGGTGCCGGGAGTGGTTTTGTTGGGAGTAGTGGTGCTGGGACTAGTGGTGACGGAGTTAGTGCATACAATTGAGGGAGGGCGGGAGGTGCTCTTCAATTCAGGTAAGATACATCATTGTAATCAGTTAGCGGAAGTTTGCAAAGTAATATTTTTTTTATTATAATGGATTTCCGCAAAGTAACGCCTGAATCTATCATTATGTAATATTTAAGGGCAAAAGCTTGCGATAATATGCCTCCCGGAACTTTAGTAAAGATGCCCATGAGGGGAAGTATAATGACCGAGCTATTTGCTGACTTCATTAACCACATGGGCCAATTTGAATCTCAAGGAAGATGCCTATTAATTTTTAAATCTACTTCACGTTTGGATGCCCAAATTGTTGATGCTTCGGATGCGCTTGACATTATACTTTATTGTTTACCATCCAATACTACACATGAACTGCCACCTCTTGACAAATCAGTAAATAAATCTTACGAACATTTCTGAGACGAAGAAGTGTTACTGTATGCATATCAACATTCCGATAGAAAACTTACAAAAACGCGTTTTAACAAAATTTTCACAAAGTTACCGTCCAAGCGTTTGTCCAACTTATGGATTATTATTTTGTTACCAACTATTATACTGAATCTCTGCATATGTGATATATTCCTGAAACTTTTTAAGCTTCGCACCATACCCGGCTATACCCGTAAGTTACAGTTGTACGCTGGAAAAAGTAGTAAAATTGAAAAGCATGATTTCGTCAAAAAAAATCAAAATAGCATTTACCATTTCAAATACTCATTTTTTGAATAAAATATGATTGATCCAGAAGTTAATTAACTATTTCAGTCTAAATTGCAACAAAACATGTTTCATACCGAATATTTTTCAGTCAGTACTTACGTTCTTTACTTTTTAAATATGGCTAGATACAATTTTTATTTTTGAACTATTGCACAACACTCGTGTACGTTTGTTTGGTATTTTAGATACCAAAGTTACGTCATGATAATCATTGTCAACTGAGCAAGCTTTAAAGCGAATTTCTGTTTTTTGCGGTATATATTTTTCATTAATTCTAGTCAGCTGCAATATATTAATGTTTTGTAAATTGTCTCTACCTAATCGTAAGGGTTATTTAATTTAGGAAATAGAGCATCGAAGTACAGTACAAGATATTGTTGCGCGCCACAGTTGATGGCACTAGTGCCAACTGGTATCAAGTATCAGGAATAGGAGTGTCAAGATCTTTCTGGAACTCTCCCAACAGCGCCATCTAGTAACGAGTAGAAGAATTAAGCTTTCTAGAAAAGTTCACGCTCGAACTTTCCGCACTTAGTCCTGTATTTGATGGAACGTTCTGGATGTTTCGGTGGAAAAGGTGTATTTAAAGCCGCTGCAAGCCGCGATCGGGGCAGTATTGAATTTGGCGATACAAGCGAAGCTTCGGAGCGAAATAAAGTGAATCAGTGTGATTAATTATTATTATCTTTTAAGTTTTAATTGGTGTTCGGTAGTTAAAGTGTTAATTTTGGTAATTCAATCGGCAGTTTTTATTGTCACGAAGCCTAACTCGTAACAATATTAATACATTCTCAAGAAGTAAGCAGCGTGGACGGCACAACAAACAAAAAATAGTTGGTATTATCACCTGCATATTATTTTGTTAATTTTGTCTAAGTTATTTATTAATCTGATTAATCTAATCAGACTGTGATCCATGTGTACTGGCATTTGTGAAGCCTTATAATCATGGCAAAAGTAGTCAATTTTATTGCAACAATTTCGGGACCAGAGATATTATGAAAAATCGTAAAGCAATGTACAATAACTAGTCCAACGTGTAGCAGGAACCTCATCTATCTAGATTCATTTAAATATATGAAATAAAACAGTTCCTTAGACGACCAGACCTAAGCAAAGGTCTGCCACTTTTTTTCTAACAAGAAATGGTCATCCTAAGGCAGCATGCAAGGGATTTTTTATAACATCTATGGAGTTAAGCGGAGGAAGAGTGGATATTCTTGCAAAAAGGTTAGGCAATGGAGAAACAATAAAAGAAAAAAGGGAGACGACCAAAAGAGCATGTTGATTTGCTCTTTCGTTCGCCTCACTTTATTCTAATATCATGCAGAAGATTATAGAATTTTTCAATATATATGAAGCTGTTGAAAGCCATTACATAGATCAAAATCCAAACGTATATACTTAAATTCATAACTAAGTATAGCTTAGCTCAGAGGAATTTACAATACTTCAGTAGAAATTCCGTTTAAGAGCCAAAAAGTCATTCTTCAGGTCATTTTTAATTAAAAACTTTAACATCGAGTTTCAGTCTTCATCTTACGATGCTTACACTAATTGCGCACTATTTAAAAATAAAATCAAAACAGCAAAAGATATTGAAAAAGTTAATTTTATGACTGAAAAAAGATCCATCCAGGCGAGCAAAGGCATTCTATGATTTCATGAAAGTAGAAGAAGACACTTTCTGCTTTGACCTTCAGCAAGTTCAACCGCTCCCTCGCACTCCGATTCAAGAAGCATTTTACAGCAGACTAATTAGCTTTTATGTATTATGTATTGTAAGAAAAGATACTACCTACTACTATATAATAAGGAATCCTTTATTTTATAATTGGACAGAATTATAGGCAAATAGAGGTGTTACAGAAATAGGTTACGCTTTGCTAGATTTTTTAAAACTCATGATTTTGAGAGAATTTATTCTATCAGGTTGTTTTGTGATGGCTGTGGGGGCCAGAACAAAAATTCAAATATTGCGCTTGTACTTTTGTTCTGGCTCCAACAGCTATCACCAGAAACCATTAAAAATACAACTGTTTTTCCCTGTCAGAGGACAGCTTTTTGCCTACTAACAGCGTTTTTGGACGTGTAGAAAACGAACAGGTGTCATCCGATTATTAGAACCCTAGAAGAATATATAAAATATTATTCTCAGTTTCGGACAGTTGGGATTGGATTGGAAGTGATACAATATTAAGGAATTAGAAAGAGTTTACAACAAAATTATAGGTATACAGAATTTAAAAAGAATTACTTTTGTTAAAACCACTAATAAAGAAACCAACTTCAATGTCACAAATTGAAAATAATACAAAATTAAACCTTCTAAAACAACAAAAACGTCCAACTTTACTTTAACTGAAATTGCAATACAAAAGCATATGAATTTAAAAAAAATGTGAAATGTGAGAAACTTACTTGTGAAACAATTCGGCGAGGAGTGGTCTAAAAACCAGGAGCTCTCTTGGTATGTCAATATAAGGAATGATAGAAATGACGTTAAAAATGATGATGAAAATGATTTTGAACATTGTAATTACCTTGGCCATGAAATGGCTGTGAGAATTTAAAAAGAAATAAAACCTACTGTGGTTCATTTTATAGTTGATCACTAAACATTAGTCTCACAAGCAACCTCACTCCGACGCATTCGCTATTTAAGTGTGTTCTCGGTACCGCAGCCCCCACCCCACCCCGCGCCGCTCAGAACCTTCTTATCTAAGGCGATCAGTGACCCATGTACACACATTGCATTCGCCCGCTTATTAGTTCCTAAGATTTTGCGAAATATTAGCCTCTCAGGCTAATGTTTGATGATTGGTTGCGCGGAAAACCATTCGTATTTATTTTATTTGACGGTAGGCTGCCAAATCGGTTATCCCTTTCCAAAAACGATATCATTCATACCCTCCTATCGACACATCGGGGGGGTGGGGTGGGAGGGGAAACAAGATGATTCTAGAACATCACGTAATCATCGGAACCGAGGATATATAAGACACGCGCGACCGACGCGTGGCCTCTTCCCGCCGCGCTCGTCGTTGAAACCACACCGCCTAGGATAATAGTGTCCTAAAGAGCTCTCTTCCCGCCGCGCCCGTTGTTGAAACCGCGCCACTAGTAGAAACCGCTTTAGCCTGGAAGCAATCGAGCTCCAGGAAACCCGCCTCACCTCGTGTGAGATATAGTCGCGCACCGCCTCTCTCCGGAGTGTTCCAGAAGAAGTTCCAGAAGTCGCAGTTATAGTGCTCGACCGCATAGAAGAAACATCCCGGTGAGTCAATATCCAATATTATAACCTGCTTGATATAATTGTTTTAACCCGCTCCAATTTTGTGTTTTCCTAATCAAGCAGGATTCCCTTCATCGATTTGGCAAATAATAGTTCGTTTTTTTTTTTTGGGGAGAGCGAGTGCATTGTACCGCATATATAAGTGTAGAAGCATATTGTAGATACAGTCCACTTAGATTAATATCTCGCGTAATAGGTTTAAGGTTCGAACGGGGAATTAGACTTCGGCAACCTTAAACACGTGGCTCCACCAATGATTACGCCACAATACTGCAGCAAGGTGAATTATTAACATCGATTTTTAATCGATATTTTACTGGAATTACTAATATTTAATTGATTAAAATTAACTATATGTCTGTGTGTAACAACACAATAAATTTGTTTTATATAAGTGTTACCTTTTTCACTAAATCAGAGAATCTAAACATTTTGTAATAACAGGCTTTTCTGTTTTAGATGGATTTGATGCAGGAACACGATAGAATAAGGCAGATTTTGAATGAGTCTGACAAAGACGATGATGATCTACCATTTTTTGG
This sequence comes from Parnassius apollo, assembly GCA_907164705.1. NCBI lineage: Eukaryota > Metazoa > Arthropoda > Insecta > Lepidoptera > Papilionidae > Parnassius > Parnassius apollo. The sequence continues at coordinate 239,041 of CAJQZP010000901.1, forward strand.
ATCACCTGCCCCACCTTCAGACTCCGAACCCGATGAAAACTTAGAGGAGGACTTAGTCGAAAATACAGATGAAAGTAAACAAGAATCCATGGTCTCTTCCAACGAAGTGCAGAGTGTTGCCCTGGTAAAACGAAACAGAAACAGGATTACAGAGTCTGACGATAATACCTCGGAGCGTTCACAGCCCTGTGCACCCACGACTTCCCAGCAAGACTTTGTAATACAACCAGACAAAGCATTGATTTATTGCAAAAATAAACATAAGTGGGCAACCACTCCACGCTCTTTAAGCACTCGTACACCAGCTCGTTCATTTTATGCCTGGGCCTGTCAGTGAAGCAAGAGGTACAGTAGAATCAATCACAATATTTCATTTTTTTATTTCCGATGAAAATATAGACCAGCTCGTTGTTTACACAAATGCAGAAGTCATCTTAAGTGGCTCACATTAACACAAAATATTATTTTATAGAGTTTCCATTCATAATTATTAAGATTTTGCCATTTTAATGACACGCGCCACGTGTGCAATAGATCACTCGTTTAGGGTTGGACAGTATGCGCCAAAGCGACCATTTGGGCCGGGACAGTTGAGAGGATATGGACTGAGGAACAAGCGGCAAATGGCTCGAATGAAATATGTTCATGCGTGTATGCTTGTTTAAACTCTTTGAACTTTGACGGATTAGAAAAAGTAAGGTTAATCGCTGACGGCTGTGGCGGCCAAAATAAAAATTCAATGTTGATTACAATGGCCATGAAATGGCTGTATGATGCCAGAATTCGTTACCCTAATATAACAGAAATTCAAATAATATTTCCTGTCACAGGGCACTCTTTTATACCACCAGACAGGATATTCGCGTTGACTGAAAAACAAATAAGACGCAGAGAAAGTATAATTAAGCTTCAGAAATACATCGATTTGATTGTTAACCACGCAATAATTCACAAGGTTAGAATTAATGTCCCAATTCCAGATTGGAAGACAGAAAGACAAAAAATTTGAAGTCTAACTTTCACTTCCAAGTCAGCAAATGCAAGCGTATTATTATCACCGGTTCGAGAGACAAAATACAGGTAACTGGAGAAGTAACATACCGGAACAACATTGCTGCAAGTGCTTCACTACTAAGAAAGGTAAAAAAAGTTGTCAATGTCAATCCAATCGTTATTGAAATTGCTCCTTCGATAAAGCCTGATGAATTACTACAGACGTACCAAAATTTATAAAAAAAAAAACAACGGGTTGCACTCCGGGAGTGCCGGCAGAAGTGAAAACTTGAATATTAACGTTGTGCACTTTTGATATTTCGGAATTATTAGGGAATAATTTTGCAGGAATTGCTTTAATTATCACACACGAACATTCGCGCAAGCGCCCTGCGCCGCCTAAACGAAACAGCAGGCGCAGGCATATTCGCTGCGCCGTAGAAAGAGAGGGGTATAATTCCTCTCCTACGCCGCTCCAGCTATCTCTCTCTTTCCATCCGTCTTACGAATTTTCTATCAGGGTCACGTGTCCTGACGCGAGTTTAACATTTTTTAAAAATGTACAACACCGCTAAAGAAGTTTTCACTTCAAAAACATTTTGGACTTCAACGGGATTATAAAAATATTTTACAAAACAATGTCGACCTAACTGAAGAGAGAGAAGAGGAAATAATAAATGATTCGCAAGATTATGAAATGGAAGTGATATTAGATTTTGTATAAATAAATAAACTATTTTGATTCACTTAAAACCATTTTTCATTTATAAAATTAAATATACTGATGTATTTCTTAAAATACCAGAAGTCAGCTGCTCTGAATACGTCCTATTACAATGATGTCAAACTTAGCTAAGTCCAGTATGACTTTTTTCAAACACTGATATAATTAGCTCATACACATCAAAATGCGGTATGTCCAAACTTTAACCCGCTTTTTAGCTTATCCTATCATTAATTTATAAATTTTTCACATGGGGTGCAAATATGTTGGCAGTCAGATTCTGAAAGTGCATTGGTCAGAGATTCAGGTAAGAGTAGGGGATGGATAATTACACACGTTAGAATTACAGACGGCTTCATTAATAATGCGTTAGTGCTATTCAAGACACAAGCAAAATCATCCCACTACCATTCAGACATGGTTAGCGATAACTTTACAAATTCGCTGGAAAAACAAGTTTTGCCAAACCTGCCACCTAACTGTGTGATTGTGATGGACAATGCACCATATCATATTGTACTAATAAATAAAAGCCCTAATATGGCAAGCCTCAAAGTAGATATGGTAGAGTGGCTTCAAAACAAGGGACTATTGTTTTCACCAAAGGGGGATGCCCACTGTTCATAGACACTTCGGCCATGGGTGCCCACATATAAAAGCATATGGAAATGATAATATGCAATTAAAATAATGAAATGGTTAAGGAATTGGTTTAAAAAAAGTCGGGATTTTTATGATATAAAGCTTTTTATTTTCACAAATACAGCTTTTTAACGACTACTTTTACCAATTTTATTGCTTTTAATTTCTTTAACTTTTAATTCCCGACGCGTGATTTTTCTTTTGGAGGCCTATGCCAAAAGGCACACCGAACAGAGGGACTTACTTTAACTAGTATTACAATAGGAACTCAAACACAAATATTATGTAACCCCAAAGTTCGGAAATAAATGGCTATATTATTATTATACTATTATTATTAATTCCTGACGTTTCAGGTGCTTTATAGCACCCATGGTCTGACGGTACTGAGGTGACTGCCATCCCAATGTCAGTATTGGGACATGGAGTACCTTCAGCTTTTTATTATTATTTTTATAGTCCAATCTACGCAGATTGAACTTACTCTATCTTTAAGTCTTGCAGTGGTATGCTTGGGGTTTGTTTTAATTTTATTAATTATAGTGTCCCAAGCAGGTGGCAGTACCCAACCGCCTTCTCTACTGAAATTAGGATGTTTTTTAATTTCAGTAGCCTCACATATCATCCTTGGTAGGAATTAATGTTCTTTAACGAGGATTTGTGGTCTATCAAATCTGATGTATGTCTATCTGGTTGGGGTGACACCCTTGACATACGGTAGTACAGCAGGCACACGCTCAACTGCGGTCGGCTTCACTCGGTCACTGTGACGAAGACGTGGGACCCGAAGCTTGATTTTGTGCAGAACCTGCTTGACGTGCTGAAGCTCCGCGGCCAGGTGCTTGTTCTCACAGATCCCATATGCTCTCTGTAACAAAGATTTGCTCATGGTAACTAACTGTGAAGGATTATGGTGAGATTCACCGCTTAAATATCAGTTTGTATGGGTCTTTTTTCTATACACAGTGTGACCTATGATGTTGTTAGGATTTTGGATAACAAAAACATCTAGGAAAGCTAAGAAATTATTTGCCTCAGATATAATATCATAATTACTGAATAGAATTTGGCACAGAGAGTGGTAACGATGGATAAAATTCATAGGAACAACATCCTGATTTAATATTTCTTGGGCCATATTCATGAGCCGCTCTAATTTGTTTCTTGGTACTTGCAATAATGCCTATATGCATTCATCACTATCTCCTGTTCTTACTTTTATCAAATATACAGCAAGTGCAAAGCATCCACTATGTTTACTTGACATTTTGGGCACTTCAGACAGAATTTATTGGCATTGTGCCTTTGATAAGCGTAGATAATAATGTACAGTATATTCGGGCATATTGTAAATATTTTCAAAGTCTATATGATGGTAAATATTATCTTACAATAATGTAGAAAAATCTATAATTTGTGCTACACTAAATGTTTTAATATGGTTATATATTAATTCTAAAAGTAAATACCAAGAGTTACTATTTAAATGGTAGTTACTGATTCTACATTCTGGAGGTACATAGTAATTGTATTCACAAAAATACATACCCGCAATGCTGATGGAACAGTGAGTTGATTGGAATTGTTACAACCAGGAAAAAACATTGATTTTGTGTGAGTGGTGCTCTTACAAAATTAGGCAGCAGTATATTGTATGATGTATGATCTAAGCTTTGTTGTTCTAGGTTCAATACATTACTCACTTTAGATTGCTACAAGGATGGACTAGATGATTCAGATGGTTCCCGTTCTAAAGTTTAACGTGTTGCTGCTTTATCAATCCTTCGCAATCATGACACTCACGCGATGACGATGGCAACTGAAATAATATTAAATAAAAAAAATAAGACAAAGTGAACAAAATAAAATAGATTTGTTTACTTTAAACTCAAATATAGGTAAATGTTACTTAAAACTTAATGCCCTATATTATTTAATAATTAAGGACTGACTGCCTACCAGTAGTCCAAAAACAATTAAAAATCGACTGTCTTATTTCTTGGTATTTGATAAAAATTGTCCATTTCGTAACTATCTGGTGTTAGCTAGCTAATCTTATCGCCGTGTTACAAATAAGCTATTTTGTTTGTCAGGTATAGCTTGTGCATATGTTAAAAAATAAAACAACTTCATCATTTCATACATTCATCACTATCAAATATCAGCACTAGAATTAATAAATTAAAAACTGTTGAACACTTACTTTTAACTGTTGTCACACTATAATGTGATCGACAATCTCACTCCATATGAGTTCTTGAGAATTTATTTGAAAAATAACAAACAAAATAACACAATGGCAACTATTTAGTTGTGAATTCACTAGTACCTTTTTACTTGTTGAATTGTGATTTCATTTCGCATGACATATTTCCTATAGCTGTCAGATTTGATGTTGCCACATAACTAACATAAATACAACGAAACGATATCGATTTGTATTCGATTAGTAATTTAATGAAAAAATAATAATATTTGAGTTTCGCTTTCAGTTCTACACGCTTTTTTAAAATATATTTTCTTTTATTTTTTTAAATTATGTTTTAAACGTATTTTTAAGAACAGTTAAAATGTGGAGTAGCGTATTGTTATGCTCTAAACAGTTCATGGTAAATCAGCTAAAAATTCACTTGTTTAATTATCATAACATGATTCCATTTTAAATGTATTGTTAAAACAGATAACAATAACAGTTAAATTGTGCAGTAGCATTTTATTGTACTCTAAAGAATTCATAGTAAATCAGCTAGTAATTCGCTTGTTTAATTATCATAACATCATAATATCCATAGCGATTCGATTATTATTCGATTAATAATTTCATAAAAAGAGAATAATCTTGGAGGTGTTTTAACTTCTGCTCGCTTTTTAAAATGTATCTTCCTTTTTTATTTAAATTCTATTTTAAGTGTATTTTTAAGAACAGTTAATTGTGCAGTAGTGTTTTATGAAGCTCTAAAAAATTCATGGTATATCAGCTAGAAATTCACTTGTTTAATTATCGTAACATGATTTCATTTTAAATGTATTGTTAAGAAAAGATAAGAATAACAGTTATATTGTGCAGTAGCGTTATGTTATACTGCATAGAATTCATTGTAAATCAGCTATTAAATCGCTTATTTAATTATCATAACTACAGATGTGAAGGCGGTTGTTAACGTTTTCAACCAAGCCGATAACAACGGTTGTTTTTGTCTTGAAATTGATAAAAATTGTGCAGTTGCGTTTTGTTAAGCTTTAACCTTTTGAGCGCCACGCCAAAAACGCATTACCGTGTCCTGTACGCCAAAGCGCCAAAACAAAATAGCGTTGCCAAGAGTTGATATATCGATAACGTGAAATAACTTGTTTTTGTTGGTTTTTTATGCTATAAATGACTCTTAATAAACTGTATGTTTTATTTAATCTTGTGCCGTCTTCCACTCTTTTTTATATATGTACTTTGTACATATAAACATAAATAAAAAACAAACAATAACAATAAAATAGTAGTAAACATTAGCACTACTCTCCATCCTAATGACGACACTGTCGCGACTGGACGACAACGGCGTAGCTGACCTTCCCTTTTGAAACATTCTTAGAATGTTGTGTATCGATTTCAAAATCGATCTAACCGAAATATACAGACATCGATTCATAATATTTTATGTGTCGGGGAAGGCGTAGGCCAAGTGACGCACAGAAGAAAAGTCTTACACTCTTATGACAATGGGGATTTGATATGATAGCTGATGCTGTTAGATGATTTTGATTTTTATTCATGTAGCTAATTATAGTTTTATGTTTATAACCTTTAATTTTATTCAAATATCAATAATAATAGAAAAAAAAACACCATTGAGCTGAATTTTGGATAGTTTTCAAGAAATCTATGCCTCCCGCGTTTGACACTAGCGGTCAACCATAGACGACTTTGGCGTGCTGGACATAGTATTTGCTTAGATAAAAATCCATTTTTATTAGTTCAATGTTTCTTAGTACTTGTGGCTCTAGAAGACTTGTTTTTTATACTCACATGTTGCTGGGTTATTCCTATTTTGAGGAGTGTAGAATTAAAATACCTGTAATAATTTTCCAATATCTATATTTCATATTTTTCGGAGCCGGGTTTTTTGTCAACTATAGACGTCGTTGGCGCTCAGGGCCCGCAGGTGTTGGTCAAGTATAGGCGACTTTGCCGCTCAAAAGGTTAAAGGATTCATGGTAAATCAGCTGGAAACTAACTTGTTTCGTTATCATAACATGATTCTATTTTAAATGTGTTGTTATAAACAGATAAGAATAACTTAACCGATCTTCTTTAAAAACAGATAAGAATAACAGTTCTTATCTGTTTTCAAAGAAGATCGGTTAAGATTAACAGTTAAATTGTGCCGTAGCATTTGTTACTCTCTAAAGAATTCATTAGAAATCAGCTAGTAATTCGCTTGTTTAATTATCGTAACATCATAATTATTTAAAAATTATATTAGCACTGTAATGATGACACCGTAAATAATCGATCGAAAAAGAGAATCGATTTTTTAAATGTGTTTTGTGATTGGCAACACTTTTTTTTTATTCACAAACTAATGACATAATGATTTACCTAATTTTTATTATTATGTTTCCGGTACTTTTAATTTGTGCAAAAATATTCCCATTGTTTGAGGATAAATGAATACCGCGATTAATAACCATAAATAAAGATATAATTTTTTAACAAATTCACATTGTTGGGCGTTCCATGGCCGAAAATGGGCGTCCCCCTTTGCCAAAAAATGTTTTTTATGAATTTATAAAAAAATAAACCAGAGCCCATATATAAAGCTGACGAATTAATAAAATCACATGGTCATAATGTTTTGCTGCTGCCACCACATCATGCGGATTTAAATCCAATTGAGCTAATATGGAGCGTTATGAAGAGGCGGTTCGCAGAGAAAAATGTGGGCCAGAGAGATGATCAAGTGGAATCACTTATTAAAGAAACTTTTGGCCAAATAAACTATGATTTTTGGAAAAAAGAGTGCTCAGATGTTATACAAATTGAAAATGAGTACACAGTGAAAAATAAAATAATAGATGAAGGAAGTGATCGCTTTTTATTGTGGGTTGGCAGTGATAGTAACGAAAATGATAGTGACAGTGAGCATTCAAGTAACATTGGAGAAGATATGATCGCTTTACACCTTATTAATCGTAATTATATAAAGTGATTCTTTCAACCCTGTCTTAATTAATTTATCCTGAATGTTCCTATTGATATATGAATTGTTTCAGAGAGTACACTATGACACTTAAAGGTCACATAAGTATAGTCATCAGCACCTCAGTAGTAACAGTTAAATTACAAAATGAATGCCCTTACTCATACGAAATAAAGGCGTTTTTAAGTCTTAACTGTTAGCGCTAAGTGCATTTGACTCTAGGCGCCAGGTTTGAACACGCACCTTGTGGTTGAGATACGTGTATACATGCTTTTATATCCCGTTCCATAATACCTGTCCCTACATTTCGGGAACGCTACACACATTGAAACACGCAACACTGTAAATTACAGTGCTGCCAATCGGATTACGCGTCAAATTACAATGACCGGACAATAAACCACAAAGCGACCATTGATTCATAGAAAGAAAACTGTCAGTTGTCACAAGAGTCTCAAAAATACGTGAAATAAACATGTCAAACGTCACTAATCAATAAAAATGACAGCTTACCGCCATGACAGGTTTTTGTTGTGTTGCAATTTCAAGTGTAATTTCACTGTGCGTTACCAGCAAACAAAGCAATTATCAAATAATTGAACAGTTAAGAATTGTTTAAAATGTGTTTCTCTATTTTTGAGTATAGTGTACAAGGACATGGCCCAGGCTCCATACCTTTTGGAACATCTCATTTATGTAAGTAAACTGCCCCCACAATACGAGATTAAATCCTAGTCTGGAGTAAACCACACAATACATTTAGAACTGACTGGTAACGGTAACTGCTTATGTAACTTACAATCACCTGTGATGTATGTATCACCGGGATAATTTTTTAAGATTAAGTGTACAAACGAGCACACAGTCCACCTGATGGTAAGTGGATGCTGTGTTCCATAGACATCTACATTTATTTTCAATTAATAACCAAAATGTAGATGCGTTATCACCCCTGAGGACTAAGATGGAATGCCTCATTTCCAGTAAAAAGGGTCTCCGGTTCTCTACACTCACCATACGAAAACACAGCAGCTACTATTTTACGCTGGTATTCTGTGAGTACATGGTCCTACACCGGCCGAGCCAACCCATTCATGCTACAACCGTAATATAGCTGCAACATGCCTCTAACACGTAAAATATTACGGTAAATCTTCCCAACTTAGGAAAGCCCACGTCCAGCCATGGTATGACCATGGTATATTATGTATAGGTTGATGAGAGTAAGAATCATTTTTATTTAAAAACTAAAAAACATTGTACTTACAGCTTTATGCACCAGTCCATGATGTTTGTCGACCTGCTTTTGACTGTTAAAACTTAATATACAAAGGTCGCACCTATATTCTGCGCTGGCATAGTGAATTTTTTCTTTCAACTTTTCTCTAAAAATGAAAAATAAACTTAACTGCGATTCTTTATACAGGGTGTTAGTGTAAACACCGTTGTCCTTGAAACCAGTGGTTTGGTTTCACTTATAGAACGTAAATTCAATGAAAAATAACATTTTTTTAGTAAAATCTCAATTTTTCCTTAATTCCTCAATTTTTGCCTGTCATAAGCAAGGATGAAAGTATGAAGGAAAAGTTACATCACAGATTATGTGTACCTATTGTGTTTGTGTAGAGTAGGTAGCTAGCGCGGGCTGTGATCTATACAGTGATTACGTCACTCGGGCGCATAGGGTATCCATGAATTTACGGACGGTTTCGGACAGAAACTTTTTAAATTTATGAAAGAAAATAGCGCTTTTTTTGATTTATTGAATTTACGTTCTATAAGTGAATCCAAACCACTGATTTCAAGGACAACGGTGTTTACACTAACAGCCTGTATATTCGCAAACACTAAACATTTAATGAAACTAGTATCTACGGATTTTATCACGTATAATAGTTTATCTTAAATACCCCTCGTCTCAGTTAAATAACCCTCCTTCAGTTTAAAATTATAAACTTTTTGTCTGTTCTACATAGATTATAGTATCTTTGAAGTCTTGCAGTTGTTTGGTTGGGTTGGGATTTAATTTTAATAATTTTAGAATACCAAGCAAATGGTAACACCCTCGATACAGATAGCTAGGTGTTTAATTTAAACTTGACTGTGTCTTGCAATTTAAGGATATTCTCTTAGCTTTAAATTATATAAAATATTGTTTTTGTTGGTTTAGTTACATTTAACTAAAGATTATCTGTGAGTATGTATTAGTATATAATATCTCGGAAACGAACACAATGTTAAAAATATCTGAATGCCAATGATCTAGTTATTTGAATCATTTACTCGTACCACCACTTATTTACATTTCCGTATTGAATATTGGTATTACACTCTAGTTATAATATAATCATCATCATCATTACAGCCCTTCACAAGTCCACTGCTGAACATAGGCCCCCCAAGGGAATGCCATAAAGTACGGTCATGAGCCACCTGCATGTCTTACCAGGTCTTCACTCCATCTAGTGGGGGGGGTTGCCCAACACTACGCCTATCGGTACGAAGCTGTCACTCGAGAACCTTTTTTCCCCAACGGTTGTCGGTTCTTCGAGCTATATGGCTGGCCCATTTCCACTTCAGCTTACTAATCCGTTGGGATATCCTCTCAGCAGTCCGGGCCAAAATAGCCGCTTAGGCGCATCTGTCAAACCCTAAACGAGTGATATATTGCCTACGTGGCGCGTGTCATTAAAATGGAAATATCTTAATATTTATGTATGGAAACTATATAATATGATATGTTGTTAGAATTATTGTTAAATAAGCTAATAGAATATATGTAAATGTGTACGTTCACCCTTTTGGTATGTTATAAATTCGATGGTAAAATTGCTAGAAGCGATTTTTTTCCAGTTTGTTGAATATAAAATGTAATCATTAAAAAATTAAGCAATTATTTCAATAAATATTTACTTCATTTACTATACGAAAATAATGAATAAAAAAAACACAACTCTACGTACAGTTTTTTCACGCCACAAGCTCGACAATAATGTGGGCCACTTAAGATGAACCGAAACAGGCACAAAAAAGGCACATTTTGTACTTCAATATCGACGACGCCTGAAGCACAATGGGCTTTAAATCTTAACTTATTCTATAGTTTGGTCTTTGTTCTTAATATAAACAGTTTCAAATGTTACAACTATTTAGTTATTAAGAAATGAATGAGTTGTAACAAACACTTGAAGAAGTGACCCTAAAAAAATGCTTTCAAACTTTTGCAATTGTAAGGAACAATTTTGTGATTTATTTACATGTGAATGTATATTCCTAAATTTAATAACATTTCCTAAGTTAAAAACAAAACAAAGAAGGCATCTTTCATACAAAATTATGTTAGAAATCAACAACTAAAAGTTACACATTCACTACAAAAAGTACCAAGTATGACGTAGTACGCTGCTATGCTAGTATGGATACGCTCTGTGGTGACTTCTTTAATAATTATAATCATGAATATAAAATTAAAATGAAATACAAATTAGTTATTTTTCATTGCTTTTTTATGTTTTTAATTAACATTCGAATATTATTATAAAAAATGTTTGACAATTCTTTTTTGCTAAAATAAAGGATTTTCATTTTTGTTATTTTGATTTGTTTTCGGTGGTTGTGTCATGTGGAAAGAATGAATGAGGAAAGAGTGATAAAGAAAATTTATGTTGCAGAAGTGAATGGCAGAGTCGGAAAGAGATGTCCTAGGCGTAAATTTATCGACCAAATTGGCGATTTATTGAAAACGGGCCAAATTAGGAGTACCCTTAACCGACGAGCATGTATGCGTAGGTGTATGGATGTGAAGGAGGCGAGAGAGGTGTGTCAGAATCGTGACAAATGGAAGTCTGTAGTCTCTGCCTACCCCTCTGGGTGACAGACGTGAGTGTTTATATATGTTTTATATATGATTTTTTTTTTAATTTTACTTAATTTGAAGTGACCCTAGCCTAGTGATAGCTTGCGTGCGAGATCCATAACAAAGGTTAAGCAATGCACGCGTTAGCTTGCAACTGGATGGGTGACCGTTTCGTACTTTGAGGCTATTCCAACTATAGCACCGCAACGAGCTAAGGCTTATTGCTTAGCAGTAAAAACTACTACGTACAAAAAGCAATCTCTTCCAGATAACCTTGGGCTAAGAGTGAAAACATTAATCATAAAATAGAAATTACAGTTAGTTGGCACAATAGCAATCTCTTTTAAACAACCTTGGACAAATAGTAAATTTCTTATTCTGACAGATTCTCAAATTTAAAATAAAAATAAAAAACCATTGCTGAAACATTTGAACATGAAATTCGAAAAAATACGTACACAAATAAAAAAATGCAGGTCAAATTACAAATAAAGTACCAAAAACACAAAGCAAATTACAAATTACAGTTAGGCGGCCTTACTGTATAGTTAAAGAACGAGGGTGCGACGAAAAACTACTTAGGGGCTGTTGATGAATGATGATGATGATAATATTAATAATGATGATGGCAAATAAATATAATATTTTATGAGTGAAGTTGAAGGAAGCAAGGTGCTATACATACAGATGTGTTGCAACCCACACAGAACGTGTGTACCCTTTTTTTACATTTAACACACTGCCGGCGCAGTCGTTGCTTAGCAACGCGTGGGTGCTCGGAAATGCGGTGGGTTACATCGACTCGCACGATCTGTGTGGGAGTGGGCAGGGGAAGCGGAAGTTTATTTTTAATAGCGTGTTTGGATAGAAGAGCTTTTACTAAGGAAACACGGAAAGAGCGGTGTGTAAGAGGAGGAGAGGCGAGAGAAGCAGCAGATTTTTTATGAATTATAAATGAATTCAATACAGATACATTCAACAGCCTCTTAAATAATTTCTTGTACCAGATGCTCGTTCTCTTTCGCTCTATTGGGTACATCACCAGCATTTGGTCTTTTCTGTCCACCCCACCCATCATGATATTGTAGTCCAAAATCAGGATGGGTTTGATGGAGTGACCGTCACTAGAGACGGCGTTTCCATGGTATGTGGATATCATAGCAACCCGGTTGCTATCTCTCCATACCATGACATCGACATCTCCGGCGGTAAGACCAGTAAGCTGGCCTGGCCGCATGTTGCCCTTAGTTAGACTGTGAAGGGCCTGTGGAACAAACTTACGGTTGGTCCGCAGGGTGCCCACACAATCAAAGCCTAATGACTTCATGCGCCGCGCCAATGAAGGCGAATTATAAAAATTGTCCATCCACACCGTATGACCCTTGTTCTCAAGACCATGTAAAAGTCTTAAGACAGTGGCAGGGGTGAACGCGGATAATATGTCTTCTGACTGCTGCGGTGGAGACTTCTTATGAGCGTGAATTTCAAACCGCCATAAATAGCCGGTTCGAGATTCACAGACCTCATAAGTCTTAATCCCCATCGTAGCAGCTTTGTTGGGAACTAATTGGTTAATATCTAACCAACCTTTCCACATCAGAAGAGATTCATCTAAAGAAATGTTTTGATCCAAATTGTACATACTTTCGAATTTCATATTCAAATATGTCAGCAATGGTTTAATTTTGAACAATTTGGCCTCGGAGTATTCCCGCTCTACAGCACACATGTCATCATTATCGTTGAAGTGTAAGCATTTTGATAACAATATGAAGCGATTGTATGATATGTGTGCTGCAAAGCCAGGTGTAATAAATACGTCTTGAGTGGAACACCAATATTCTTCTAACCTGGACTTAATAACAACCCCCATCGCAATAATCATGCCGAAAAAGACATATAATTCGTCGACACAGGTGTCGTACCAACGATTAATGCGACTATTGGGATGGAGTTTGTTATGCTCCATTAATTGGTTTGCCAACTGCTGAACATATTTATTAGTCTCCGAGACAATGTGCTCCATAATTTGTCGATCCCATATGGTAATGAAAATATCATATGGATCGACACATGGAGTTGCCGGACCAACATTATTTTGCAAGAAGCGTTCTCGTCTCGATTCAGGAGGAATCGGAACGGTAGGGAACGCTTCCCACTTAAAATCAAAAAAGCTCCACGGCTGGTCCGTCGCCATTGGAGCGGGCACGCTTATTTCAGGCTCAGCGGCGGGCTCCGAGATAGATTGTGTGATAGGCTCAGCAGTCAGCTCTTCCACTTCATACGTAGGTGTCTCTAGAAGACTGCGGATTGTGCGGGGCACGAATGGTACGGCCATTTCCTCGTTCTCGCTCTCCTCGGAGCTTGGTTCGCTACCTATAACAAATTGAAGATAGCTATAGTCGACATCTACGAGAGACGAAACGTTACTTTTAGCCTGTCCTGAAATTTAGGGTTGCTTACCACAATTGATGGCTAATATGATATCGTCATCTTCCAAGATCCGACGGGGGCGAGGACGACGGCGACGCACTACCGAGCCTGTTGAGGTGGAAGGCGTATTCACCGCTGAGCCTTCACGTTCAGCAAATCTACAACAAAAGCTTTTTTAAGTACATGTTTCCACAATCTAAAAACAAAGACTGTGAGTTCCTTTTGAAACAAATAGAAAAATAATAAGTAACTTACACAGCTGATGAAGGCACCAAATACGATATAGCGGGAGACGGTGTCAGGGCTGGGCGTAGCACTATACCCGGGGCTGAGGCAGCCTGGTCGGCCCTGTATTAATATTTTAAATTAAAAGTTAAAACTTGCTAGTACTACAACCATAATAGCAACATACTTAAGTACGAAAACTTACAGCGGTGACGGTGCCGCCGAGCTTGACGAGGCAATCAAAGATAGTGGGCGTGGCACTACTACCGAGGCTGAGACACTCTGGTCGACCCTGTAATATTTTAAATTAAAAATTAAAACTAGCTAGTATTAAAACCATTATAGCAACATACTTAAATACGAAAACTCTCGGGGTCTCGAGGGCCTGCCCCATGAGCATCTCATCGATAAAATTGATTGTTAATCTAAAAATATCAAGCCCAACATTATTCCGAAAAAGACATTAAACATTAATAAAATAACAAATAAATATTTTATAAAATAAAAAATAGTAAAAAAGCAAGCTAACTCGTTAATTGTTCTCGGCCCCGGGCGACCGTTGTCTGGTATACGGTGCCCTCGAGGTCTTCCACCACGGCCTCCGCAACCACGCGCTACCACCACCTCAGGTTCAGCCACCACTTCCACCAGCAAACCTACCGCCGCTGCCGACATTCTCCCACCGCGGACTCGCACACCTCTACCGCGTCGCGGACCGCGAGTCCTCGGTCGTCTTGTTTCACTTGTCAATCAAGTACAAAAAAATATAATGACATGCACATACAAAAAGTAAAACAATTTACTGACAAAAAATAAAACAAAACAAATAAGAAAAACAAATAAAAATCCACACCAAAAATTATCGCAAAAATATACCAACACTGGCATTCCCAAAATCGTATCCATACTATACAACCTGCTCTCTAAGATGGCGGATTTCATGTCAATAACTTTACGACCCATGTCTGTCCGCGCCCGCTAGGTGGACGCGATATTTAAGCAATTTGTTATTTTTAGTTTTATGAAAGATTTAATCGAAACTATACAATTGTAATTATTGTTATGTTTGTAAATATGTATGTTAACGATACTAAAACAATGTTTACCATTCACAATTGTACTTTTAATTTAAAACAATTGAAATTAATACGAACATGGTATCAACATGGCGGTCGAAATGGCAAGCAATGTTTGATAAAATGGAATAATTTATGTACAAATCGTCATCTAATATGTTTTAAATTAATAAAAAAGTATTTATGACTTACCCATTCATGTTTATCTTTAATATTAACTTCCGAAATCACTTTCAACAATTAATACTTTGCACGTAAACACACGACACCGCGTCACAGAACGAGCAACTGAACGGAATAAATGTATTACTATTTCAAAGCTTCTATGGTTCATATATGAAGCGTATGTGATATTAATTGCCATCTTTGTTTAATTCTCTGCATGTTGTACTAGTTATAGGGAGATACGTATACTTTTACTAGGGCTGTTTCGAATCTGAAGTTTATAAGTAAACAGCAACCTTCTGATGGTTGTGGACAGATGCGTACTTTTTGACAGCAACCTTTAGAAGGTTTTGGACTGACGAGAGGCTATGTTGGTTACTCTGGTTCTACTGCGTATATTATCCTCATTTCTAAGTTTATCACGCGGAGAAACCCAGACCATAGCCATCTCCATAGCTCGCTGAGCGACCTTGAGTATCCTCATACGGCCAGCAGTGAAGGACCACGTATGAGTTCCATAAGTCATCACTGGCAACATGCAGTGGTTGTACAGTCATTGTCAGGTTTTGAGGTATAGTTGACGAGATGTTTCATGATTTCCGGAACGCTGCCCAGCCGGCATTGATATGACTCATTACATATTACACATATTGCTAAGACATATTACTATTACATATGTAACGTGAGAAAGAATATCCACTACCCAACACATAGAATACTATAATACACAATAGAATGGCTGTCAACCTTATTTTGTACGAGGATTGGCGTCGCCGGGAGAACACATACAAGCAATTACGTCGTATTATCAGTTAATCACTACTACAAACCCGATTCGCCGTGTTGACAGACAGATTTTAATACATATTTATTTGTAAATAGCGTGCAATTTGGCATTTTCTAAATCATTTGCATGCGAAATTTGGAAACGATTGTAACGTCAAAACACATCTCGTGTTGAGATTTATTCGTGTAAATTGACGTGTTAGTGGCATTTTAGTGGCTACACGGGCTCCGCCCACTCTCCCGTTCTATTACGTATGTATTATAGTATTCTATGACCCAACATCATCACCTGGGTGTCGTAAGAGCGACAAAGGAAAACAAATGAGGCAGGAGCTACTAACAACGACTAAAAATAAAAAACTACAGTTGCCAATCCGCTGGCCAAGCATGGCAACTATAGTAAATATCCCCCTATGAGGTAATTTATGGGGGGGTCTATTTTTAGCAGTGGACTTTCATATGCTGTAATGGTAATGGTGTATGACTGCCACTTAACAACCTTTCGCTCCCATCAGCTATCTATTCTTCGAGCTACATACTCGGGCTCTACTGTGAATATCTCTATTGCGTGTTCCATCACTGAAATGCTTTTAAATAGACTAATTTAAAACTCACCTGTGAGCTAACATGTCCTCGTCGTTCATATACTCAGTTATATATGGGTTTCTCTCGAATGAGTCGTATAGATTCGAGTCCAGTTTTTGTTCCATGGGATCCTTAGGTTTGTGAGTTTTTACTATAAACGGATATATTTGGTCCTCGGGCAGTGGTCCGGTACTTGAAAATAATCATTTCAAAAACGTAAACGACAATCATTATTATTATTAATATTATAATAGCAGGCAGGCAGTTTGGACAACTGATAATGCCTGTATCCTGTTTATACCCACTAGTTACTAAACATGTGTCAATCGTGAATGATTCGTTCACTTGACCCGGGTGGCATAAAAGTATTGATGATTGTAATTACATTTTCTTAACATTCTGGATCAAACGATTAACAGGATCTACGCCCAAAGAGTATAGTAATGTCCGACGACCGACATTATCGAGCGGATCTCACAGAGAACTGAAAACTCGAAATGATCCATTTTAATGATCGACCGAATTGACAGATACTTGAATGATTGGGTCACTAGCAATGAATGAATGACACATATCTACTAGTTACTCCTTTTGCAATTCAGGAAATGATGACCTAATATATTTTTGAATCGATTTACATGTTTGGCTGAGACTAGGTGTTCTGCCAGTTTATTCCACTCTGTGACTACATGGTTACAAACAAAGTGCTCAATGCTGACAATCATTATTATTATTATATATATACAGGTTGTTAGTGTAAACACCGTTGTCCTTGAAACCAGTGGTTTGGTTTCACTTATAGAAAGTAATTTCAATGAAAAATAACAACATTTTTTTTAGTCAAATCTCAATTTTTTCTTAAAATTATTTCACCCTAGGCAAGTAGGACCTACAGAATTCACAACAAAAAACTCAACATATCGTAGGTAGCGGCAGCGATTCGCAGTCAAGGCCAATGTCACTGTGTCAGTGTGTCAGTCACCTTCGCTGCGACGGTACGGAATGTACGTGTTAATTTGATTTAAAACCACGCCGCGCAGTGCCGACATTCTACGTCGCGTTAGGTTGTAGTTTTGGTGCGATTGTATTTAATTTGTAATTATGTCCTACATAAAGGTGCAGTGGAAATGTGCCTCTTCGTTCACTGAGAAACCTCTACTACCAACATGACGGTGCCCCTGCACATTTTCAGCTGCAAATCAGTGCTATGCTGGTTGAGGAGTTTCCTGGGCGATGAACCGACCTTACCCCGCTGGACTTTTATTTTTGGGGAGAAGTGAAGCGCCGAGTGTATGCAACTAAGTTCCGTAATACGTCCGAACTCAAAAGGCGAATTCTTAGTGTATTTAGAGAAATGACACTGTTGTGCTTCTAGCTTTTACGATTAATGTAAAAGCTGATCAAAATGGAATTCATTTACGAGGATTTTATTTAATAGGTAAGTGTAAATAACCAATCAATCAGGCTACACATCAAGCTGTACAAATCCTTTGTCTTGGCCTCACTTTGTATGATCTTTCCGTAAAATGAACGGTCAGCTTATGCTTCAAATGCCCTTTGCGTTCCAGGGCCGCGGTACGGTATACGGTAAATACGCCAAAAATCCTATCTAATGATTTATTATTTACTATTATTAATGTTTAATTTTCTTTGTTGTTAAATCTAACTTACATTAATTTGGACTCGTCACGCAACACAAAGGGTAGGAATTTTTATCTGTCCTAAGCAAGTGTGAAAGTATGAAGGAAAAGTTTCATGATAGGTTATGTGTACCATTGTGTTTATATTGAAATGTTGTGTAGGTAGCAAGGGCGGGCGGTGATCTTTACAGTGATTACGTCACTCGAGCGCATAGGGTATCCATGAATTTACGGACGGTGTCGGACAGAAACTTTTTTAATTTTATAAAAGAAAATAGCGTTTTTTTTTAAAAATCGGATAAATATTTTTATATTAAAGCCAACCACCTATGGTTTCAGTGACAACGGTGTTTACACTTACACACTGTATATTAGCCGGCAGGCAGTTTAGACAAATGATAATGCCTGTATCCTGTTTTTGCCCACTAGTTACTAGACATGACTATAACCATTTCAGCTGCGGAGACTAACCGTCATACTCCGTTGACTGCGGAAGCTGTTTAATAAAATGGACGGCTGATTGGGCCCAATCCGTTTAAACGCAAATATCTTGATTTTGGTATATCGAATACTATAATATGTATACATTTCTGAATTCTCTATGAAATTTCCTATAAACGAGTACATATATTTAATAAAGTTTTAAAGTAATTAGTATAACTAAATATTGAATAAAGTCAAAACTATCATATTTCTCAATGAAACAAAGTTTTTTAATAGTTCAATTTTATTTTATTTTAATCTTACGTCTATTGTTTACAATATTTTATGTGCAAAATCATAGGCTACAATACAATTTTTTATCATAAAACGCAATAATAATAAGCTTACAAGAACCTGCAATCAACTTACACCGATGTAGAATGTAGTTCGGACCAGATCCGGCATAATGCGGCGTAATGCATTAGTCAATAAAAATAGTTTTTTTTTTAATTCATTATAATGATTCAGTCTTGAACCTCTCTTTTTCTTTACATGATTCGGTCATCTTCCAAGTTTTAGAAAAGCTAAATAGAAAAGTCTTGCTAAGTTTTAGAAATCTCATAAGGTATTTCATAAGTACTCTTAATGCCGATATCAAAATTTTAGTCGTAAGCGACATATTTATTGAAAAATTAATTACTTGTACAGAAATAAAGATTCATTCATTCCATCGATCACTAATATAAAACTAGATACACAGTGACAAAAAATGACCTCACCGAATGAGCACCTATTCGAACATTTGGGTGCGCTTTTAATCTAGTTACATTCGAACGCTCCGACGGTAAACATGCCTCGGTGCTCGTTTAAAGAGTGTAAAAATCACACATCCAGGACGCTAAAAAATGATGGAGTTTCCTAATTTCGGTACGTATTAATATTATCATTATTTAATCGTTATTACTCTATTGTAAATACTTATATTTTGTCAAGAAATCTCCATAAAACATTTTTTTAAATTAAGTCTTAATAAAATAAGTCATAATTGTTTGACTCTGTTCCATTTGTTGGAGACGTTATTATTTTTTATTATTAAACTATGATTTTTTTGTTTAATGAGACTTCTTTATAGTTTCTCCAAATACTATATATATGTGCATGTGGTAAAATTAAAGATATGAGATTTAATTTTAAATTTTTCAGCTTTCCTCGAGATCCAGTCAGGTGTGCAAAATGGATATCAGTCATAGCATGTCAAAGGTCCGAAGAATTCTTCAAGCCGACCCAAGGAAGCGTTGTATGTTCGAAGCATGTTTTAGAAAGTGACGAATATGTGACTACGACTTGCAACTTTCTGTACATACTTTTTATATTTAGTAACTATTGAATTTAAAATTAAATTCTTTGTCAAGCAATATTTTTAAATTTTTGATACAAGATGAAGAATAAATAAATAATTATGACTGTTTCAAGTACTTTCGTTACTAAATGATTCTGGTGTCCTATCCAAATACGTATTTACATTCAGGTAAATTATAACCATTAAACATGATGCATCATAGAATAGAATAGAATATGCTTTATGTACACCAGTTTTTAAAACAAGTTTGAAACATTTTAAAATTAAAATAACAGTAACAAAAATATTGGACAGTTCGATTCCAATGATTTCTTGTCTAAACTACGAGTCTCGGTCTTAAAATTTGATTGCTTTTTATTAGCACTTTGTAATTCTGACTTTAAAACATGCGTGTAAGGTTGAATTTGTTTTGATATAGGTTGACCAGCCAGTATGTCATAAAAATTTATTGCTTTTCGTACGTATCTTTGTGAATACAACTATAGGCTATAGTATATATTTAAGGTTGAATTTACATAAATGTATATTTATTTCAACTGGAGTTACGTCACAACAATTGGAGACAGATTTTAGAGAACTTTTGTATGGGATTGTGCATCTAGTTCTTTATTAGTGATCGATGATTCATTCCTTTAAAAACCATAAAACCACTCAAGGGTCACTCCCGCTGATGTAGAGTTATAAATAACGTTTTTTGTAAACAAGACCCAATGAACCATAATGTGTCGAGTGACAAAGGCGTTCAGAGGCACCGCGAGGTGCGCAGCGGTTATGTTACATTTCCAATAACCAACAACATTATTTCTCCAAAAGGTAACATATCTCCTTTAACACAAATAATAGCTACGAAATAATAAAATTTAAAATAAATATATCCCTTCCGGAAATAAAAAAAAAATATTATTTATATATATTTTTAAAGAACCCACTTCTTATTTAATAGTACAGTTGTAGCACGAATAGGCCGGCTCGACCGGGGAAGGACCACGCTCTCACCGAATACCAGCGTGAAATAATAGCTTAATGCTTCTGTGTTTCGTATGGTGAGCGTAGAGAACCGGAGAACCTTTTTACTGGAAACGAGGCGTTCCATCTTAGTCCTCACGGGTGACACGCATCTGCATTTTGATTTGTAATCGAGGATAGATGTAGGTATCTATAGGCCGCAGCAACCACCACAGGTGGACTGCGTGCTTGTTTGTCACCTTATCCTATAGAAAAAAAAAATACAAAATAAAGAGGTGTATTCATTTCAACGATGAGAGTCGTGGTAGCTCAGAAGAGCCGTGGTAGCTCAGATGGTTAGCTCTTGCTGTAAATTTCACAGTACGCTAATACACCGGGTTCGATCCCCGCTGGCATCAATGAAATTATTAATTGCAATTTAAGTGCTGATTTACCTCTTGCTCGGCGGTGAAGGAAAACATCATGAGGAAGTCTGACTGTCTGAGAAATAAAAAAAAATATTTCCAAGGCATGTGCAGTTCACTAACACGCATATGGGCAGCGCGGCGCACACTTCTTTGCCCTAAAACCCTTTCAGAAGTGAGGGAAGGCCCAGCAGTGGGACGGAAATAGGCTGTGTAACTTAACTAACTTAACAATTTCGACGATGATAGTCTGAAATAATTAGCTGAACAAATTATAGCTAGGCAACAATAAAAACTAAATGGATGGAAATGGAAAAATGGAAAAAGGCTCCTGGTACTTGTTGGATTTACTGTATCTACAGTACTATTCATTTACGAATGGTACTGTAGGTAGCAACAATCTTGCTCTGGGTTGAAACATAACGCAACGTTACACGATTTGCAAAAGTGATACGTACGCTTTTTGCAAAAAGCGCAATTGCGTTTTTGTCTGCCCACTCCGCCAGGTAGAGTTGGGAGCACTGACGGGAAGTGAGCTAACACATCAGGTGTTAGTTTTGGCCCAGCGAGAGATTGCTGCGAAAGTCTAAGTTCAGCGGCGCTTTGGTGAGGTGGACTACTATGTTTTTGTAAGATATTGAGAATTAGTTCCGTCCTAAAACCCCTATGGTCGACCTTTTCATCAAAGGACTTACAGATTATGTAAGCATTTAAAACACTTACATTCAAAAGCCTTTTAAAGAATTTTTTGTACCACACTTGCGTCCGTTTTCTTTCTATAGGGTACGTAGATAACATTTGATCTTTGCGATCCACGCCACCCATGCAAACGTTATAATCTTTGACTACCGTGGGCTTACCATCGGCGACAGCGACCCCATGGTATGTCGAAATCATTGCCACCCGGTTCTGACCTCGCCACACCATCAGGTCGACGTCTCCAGATGTACAGCCACTCACCTGTCCAATTCTCATGTTCCCCTTCTTTAAAGCGACAATTTCATTAGGTACAAATTGCCGGTTGGTCCGCAAAGTCCCGACGCAGTCGAGACCAAGCGTTTTTAAGACACGGGCTAAAGAAGGGGAGTTATAATAGTTGTCCATCCATATGGTACGACCACTGTGTTCAAGGCCGCCCAACAATCGTAATACTAAATTTGGGATACCCCCTACAATTATCCCTTCACTATCCGAAGATAGAACCTCAGCACCCGTATGTACTTCAAACCTCCACAAATAGCCCGTGCGGGAGTCACACACCTCATAGGTCTTAATCCCTACCGCCAACTTTTTGTTTGGAATATATTGTTTAATATTAAGTAACCCCTTCCATTGAGTAAGTGACTCATCTAGCACGACGTTTTGGTAGAGGTTAAATAAAACAGAAAATTTGCAATTCAAGTGAGCTACAAGTGGTGCTATTTTGAATAATTTTGCCTCTTTTGGCGATAGATCCGGCGTTAAAAGTGTATTATCGTTGAAATGAATACACCTATTTAGTAATTGAAATCTATTAAGCGACATATAACACGAGAAATATGGTGTTGTGAAAATATTGCCCTCCTTACACCAATATTCCTCCATTTTGGATTTAAAAAGAACCCCCATTGCTAATATTATTGCAAAATATATATACATCTCATCTATGTTTGTCTCAACCCATTCAGAGATACGGCTGCGCGGTCCCATTAGCCCTAAACTTAATAAATTGGCCGCGTGCTCCTGGGCGTACAAATTGGTTTGGGTAACAATGTGCCCCATGATTGATCTATCCCAAATCTTTGTGAATATATCATAAGGATTTGTTGTACGTTCAATCGTGGGGCCACTGTGACCTACAAATAGTTCCCGACGCTCAGCGGGTGAAAGTGGATCTCTGGGGTAACTCCTCCAGCTAAAATCAAATAAGCTAAAGGGGCCATGAGGTTCACCAGGGTCCACCTGTGAGGGTTCAGGGGTGGGATGGAACTGAAGCACATCAATGTGCCCAGCCGCTTTTGCTTCCTCGAGCGTGTCATCTTCCGGCTCAAAGAACATCCGCAATGCGCGGGGAAGCGTGAGCTCACTGTTGTCACCTTCGCGCTCCTCTGAATCTTCTTCGTCTTCGCTCCCTACGGAGAAACAAACAATTGTCAGCTACTAAACTATACATTAAAAATATGAATACCTGGTGTGTGATAAAAATTACCAACCGTAATTGAGGATGTCACCGATTTCACTATCGAGAAGCCGACGATGGTGACCATGCAACACCCGCGTATCTGGCGTAAACGGTGACGAACATTCAACATAACTGAAATAATATAAATATATTTATTGCCTGAAAAATACATTTGCCTTGAATCAATCTTTTTTATTTTACTTACACGCTCGATGAAGGTAGATTATCTACGCACAGAGAAGTGCTTCTGCTATAACAAAGATATACAATTGAGCATAATAATATACGAGCACTCAGTTCATAACACAGTACCTATCACAAGTAGCTACTTACTGAAATCCCCGCTGAATATCAGCGTCATCGCCTCCCGTGTCATTGCGTCCCGCGACGTCTCCTCTCGCGTCGTCACCTCCCATGTCTGAAGCAGTTGGTTGCCATATACTGTTATAACAATAAAATACATTTGAGTTCACAAGAATAATACCAACTTGAAACAGGTAAAAGAGTTTTACTTACCCTGACGTTCTAGCTCCAGCAGTATGTGGCAGATATCTTCGCCGCTTTGGCGGGTGCAGAGCCACCTCGAGAGGACTGCCAGCTGTCAGCTCCTCAATCAAACCTAGGTGAATGCTGCCATAAAATAAACAGAATATTATTAAAATATAAATAATAAAAAAATAGGTAAAAGAATAAAAATAAGGAAATTACTCGTCTGAGACTTGCGGCCGTTGCCGCGTGCCACCACGGGTGCGGAACCCCTCTACCCCTATGTGTTGTGCCACCTGGCACTACGAGGGGGCTGCCGGTTGGCAGCTCTTCAACCACACCAATATTAACGCTGCCATAAAATAAAGAGAATATTATTAATAACATAAATAAAAAATAGATAAAATAATAAAAAATAAAGAAAATAATAAAAATAAAGAAATTACTCGTCTGAGACTTGCGGCCGTTGCCGCGTGCCACCACGGGTGCGAACTCCTCTTCCCCTGCGTCCTACTCCACCACCTCGTGTACGTACACCTCTAAAGCAGAAAACATTTGCAAAACTAAGCCAAAGCATGTGCAAAACAAAACACAAGATAAAAAAGCAGGTTTTTTAGGGTTCCGTAGTCAACTAGGAACCCTTATAGTTTCGCCATGTCTGTCTGTCCGTCTGTCCGTCCTCGCTTAATCTCTGTGACCGTTAGCACTAGAAAGCTGAAATTTGGTACCAATATGTGTATCAATCACGCCGACAAAGTGGTAAAACAAAAATTGGAAAAAAATGTTTTATTAGGGTAGCCCCCCCTATATTTAAAGTGGGAAGTGATTTTTTTTTTTAATTTCAACCCTAACGTGTGATATATTGTTGGAAAGGTATTTAAAAATGAATAGGGGTTTACTAAAATCATTTTTTGATAATGTCAATAATTTCGGAAATAATCGCTCCAAAAGTAAAAAACAATGTGTCCCCCCCTCTAACTTTTGAACCATAAGTTTAGAAAATATGAAAAAAATCTGGAAAGTAGAACTTTATAAGGACTTTCTAGGAAAATTATTTTGAACTTGGATGGAAACAACAGTTTTTGTACAAACTCATAAGTGGGAACACTTACTGTGACGGACGAAAAACTACGGAACCCTACATTGAGCGTGGCCCTACACGCTCTTGGCCGCTTTATTTGTATTTAAAAAAAGTAGACTTACACATAAACGAAAAAAACTTTTTTTAATTCTTTTTGAATTACGAATTTTGGAAAGTGCATACAGATAAAATGTACATTAAAAAAAACAATATAAGAAATATGTGTCTGAGGTGACCTTAAAAACCACAACCTGTTCATATTAAATTAAAAAAATAAAAATTTCAAATATTAAATATTAAAAAATATTAAAATAAAAATATTAAAAAGCATATGTAAATACTTTCTAATTTTCTGTTTTAATAATATGTTTAAAAAAGTCTTGTGTTAACATACATGACATATCCAAATGCCACATTCAATTTTTCATAAATCATCGAATAATCGTGGAGTCAACAAAGCTCCATTTCTCTGTTCGAGGGCGCTAGATTCTTTACCATTCTAACCATTCAACCGAATTTGAACTTGATGCAGTATGGCAATTAGTTCCTTTTCCGCCACCCGCAAAACAGAGAACTAGAATTCACTACTGCGGACGTCTCAGAAATGGACACTATTGCGCCTATTGCGTATTTACATTAAAATTTTGAAAATATTGCACTTTATCCTCATTTTGATGTACTAAAACTATGAACGATGAACAATTACACATATTTTAACACAAAACTGACAGTCAATACTAAAATTTTACGTACATTTCAAGTCAACTTTCCTCAACCAGCATGTTAGTTCTAAGATAGCAGTTTGCTTCATACATTTTAAAAAACGATTTTACACGTACTTAATAAGATAAAACACAAAATGAGATTACAAATAAGAAGGTTACTTACCCAGGCATTGTTTTAACACAATTCACCACACAATAAATATAAATTGATACAAAATAATTACAAACAACTTCGTTATTAGCGCGCGTCAATCACACTGATGGCTGACTCAAGGGACGGACGACTGGTTTAAATAAAATATACTACTAAAGTGTATAAGCTGTGGGGTTTTTATGCTAACCTTTTTTATCCTGTACACATTGACATATGGTAGAATGAGTTAGAAATAGCGCATAATGCTTTATTTCTTCATTAAAAGATCTGGTAAAAAATGTCTAACACTTGGACGCCCGCAGTCAACGGAGATATTTTCGTGTCCAAGTCTTGGACATCCGCAGTTGAGAGGATAAGGGTTAATAACTATTCACCTAATACGATAAAAGTCCTCCAGTGTCGTAAATTTAAAATAGTACTTAAGAAAATGCTTATTATAAAAATATATTATAATTTTAATGAATATTTTGATGATGAATCACACATCAATTTTAATTATTTAACAATTTGCTTTATTTCTATTATTATAGGAGCCGCATGAAAGGTTTGATTACTTGTTGTCCGCTTGATTACTTGTTGTTCACTTTACTAGTTCACAACTCTAATAGCCAGTCAATAATTACTGCAATCGTTTAAATAATATCACACAATGGTAGTAGCATATCCCTACTACCTATCAAAACTGAACCTAGCAACAGTTTGAATGTGTAAGAATTATACAATCCAAATACTTTTATAATATGAAAATAAGTAAAACGCTGTAATAAATATTACTGATCAGTGAATTAATTACAAATGTTTAGAAAATGAAAATACTTATAACTCTTTGTAAATACCTCAAATTCTAAATTAGAAATAAACTGAGAAAATTATCTATGATAGGGTTTGGCACGCAAGTCTTGAGAGAGCTTCCTACTTACGGCATCTCCGCTACATTTTGTAATTGGATATCAGACTTTCTAAGTGAACGGTCGATCAGGATAGTCATAGATGGCTGCTCTGCTGAACTAATAATGCATATTAATGCCGGATTTATCCAGGGATCTGATTTCTCTGTGACTCTTTTCCAGCTGCACATCAATGACCTACTTCTACCAGGTATTGTTGGGTACTCAGATGACAGCACAGTCACAGAGATTTATGACCAGTGCAAAAGACGGGAGGTGGTAATACATTCACTCAGAGGCCATGGTGGAGCCGATAAATGCGACTTTAAGTCTTGTCTCCCAATGAGGTGACGACAGTGTGGTGGACAACTGATCATCTCGAACTTCTCGGCATACAGTTGAGTGATATCCTCAACTTTGGCACTAACATTGAGTCGAAAGCACAAACTGCGGCCAAAAAACTGGGTATTTTAAACAAACGAAACTTCACGCCCAACTTTATATAAAATTCAAGTCAGAACAAGCATAAAGTATTGTACGGCAGTAATATAGTTAAGGCAAATATTTAGATTAGTTAACGTTTTTCCTAAATTATTTCAATATTTCCGTACAAAGAACTTCAATTTCAAAGACCCAATGCTTAACAAGAGAATAAAGTAACGGTTAACGGTAAAAGTAGGGCGTTCCCAAAGGTGCGGGCTCCATGGAGGGTGGGAAGCCGGGGGGACGAATTTTTACACATGTCAAAACTATGGACAACACAAAGCCCATTAGTAGAGAAGGAGAAGTGTCAGAGGTATTTACCTTAGACACTGATAAACCAGAAGGAACCGCCGTTAAACCGGCCGTTCCACTGATTGTACCACCCAGCGTAGGTGGCCCCACCAAGGGGGCAATTTCCGCGCTGGATGTCTCTAAATCCAGTTCCAAATCCAAGGAGCTGGACGAGAAAAATGAGCAAGGGGCCGCGAGTAGCAAAACTCCTGCGGAGCCCCAAAGGACCGAAGACCTTTTCTCCGCAGCCTGGCAAGTGGTAAGCCGTAAGGGGAAGCGCAAGGCACCCAAAATGGTGACTTGCCGACCCGACGCACCATCAGGTGTAGCGGTAGTTAGTAGTAGGCAGTAGCGCAAAGTTCAAAAAGAAGAATAAGAAGCAGCGAGAAAAAAGCCGCAGAGAAAGAGCCGCGCTCGCTGCTTCCAAGAGCAAGACTCAGGGAGCTGGGCAAGCTACTGCTACTGCGGTGCCCGAGCAGTAGGCACGGCCGCCGGAACCAGCTCTAAGAAATCCGCCAGGAACCAGAGAGCAGCCAAGCGTCCTGGAAAGAAGGAAAGAGCAGCCAAAAGATTGCTGGAAGAGTCCACCTCGCCGAGAGGAGAGCACAAAAAAGTGCGACTTGAACAGCAAACAAAGGCTGCAAGAACAAGCTACGCTTCTGCTGCTAAAGCAGATTTGGGTGTGGCCTTAACGTGTGCGCGTTCAGGTCACATAACAAAGGAGATAGCTGATGACATCCTCGTGGCCATACAGAGGAAGATGATCAGCGAGGCCTGGAGTAACCAGGACCCTGATGCGTCGGGCCAGGTTTTTAGAGGCAAACCCGTTTACACGGAGGGTGTCCTAAAGCTGTGGTGCGATGACCAGAAGGCTCTGGACTGGTTGAAGGGGAATATTAATACCCTCGACCTCAAATCCAACACCTCGCTGACTATTAAGAAACAGTCAGAGATACCACAAAGAATCAAATGTGGTATCCTTATCCCTGATGCCCAAGGTGCCTGGAAAGACTCACGTGACATTGGTCGCGTGCTGGCGTACCAGAACCGATGGGTTAACATCAGGGACTGGCTGTTACTCAAGGCTGATAAGCAGACGGACCGGTGGTTCCTCGTTGTTTCGGTGCCGGAGGATCACATCCCGACCCTGATGAAGGCCGGACGCCGTCTCGCATGCGTATGAGGGGCGGTATACGTAAAATTCCAGGGTCGTGGAGGTAAATTCGTTGATACTCCACCGAGCAAAGAGGTAGAAAACAGCCCGGAAGTTATGGATACCGGAGCCACGGTTACCGGTACAGCGGAATCACTGGAGGCCAAGTCCAGTGAAAAAACGGCCTACACAACTGAGGCAAAGCCACCAGTGGAGATCGGGCTCAGCGGCAGCTCACTGAGTGACGAAGAGGACTGCATTTTGCCGACCACTTCCGACTCGGTGGCTGACGAAGAGACCCGAGATCTTCTGGCAGGCTTATTTTTGGGCGGGGACGGGGAGGACGCGATCAATGATGGCGTGCCCTTCGTCCAAAACTAGCCTAGTGCAGGCCAACCTCCACCACAGCGAAACTGCGTCGGCTCAATTACGCAAGTGGTTGGAGGCACAAAGGACGGCCATAACCCTAATCCAAGAGCCATGGGTTGGGGCTGGTAAAATTAAAGGCCTAAACAACCTAAGAGGTAAGTTATTCTACAACTCTGAGCACGACAAGCCTAGAGCGTGTATTATTTATACTACTAAAGATATCTGTGCAAAACCACTAACAGATTTCTGTTCCAGAGACACATATGCCGTAGCATTACAAAACACACAGGAGGAAAGGTTAGTCGTGGCCTCGGTCTACATGCCTGAGGAAGACACCCCTCCCCCTCACGACCTCGTCAGGCTGGTGAATTTCTGTGAGAGGGCCGGACTAGAGGTTGTGATCGGGACGGACTCCAACGCGCATCATTCCCTTTGGGGAATGGAAAAACCTAATGAACGAGGTAAGGTTTTAGTTGAATATTTATTTAGCACTAACCTAACCATATTAAACACTGGTTCTGAACCAACCTTCATAAATAAACGCTGTCGCACAATAATCGACCTCACACTTGCAACAGAAGGAGCAGCTAAGCTAATAACGGGATGGCATGTGTCGAAAGAGGCCTCATGCTCAGACCACAGATGGATCTGCTGCGTACTATAGGTCGAAATCCCCGCTATACCACCATGGAGAAATCCTTGCAAGACGGATAAAACGAAATACCTCAATAGGCTGACGTCTTCGCTCGCGGGTGTTGGGGGAACTAATACCATAGCAGATCAAACGCTCCTAGAAGAACAGGTAGCAGCTGTCACTAAAGCGACGATAGCTACCATGAATCATGTCCAGTAATCACTCGACCAAAACATGCTGAGCAAAAGGAACAGTGGTGGGGTAAAGAACTAGACAAGAAACGTAAGAAGGTAAGAAAAGCCCTAAATAGGGCAATGAATACCTCAAAGAATGAAGACTGGCTTCTATATAAGAAAGCTAAGTCTGAATACAAAAAAATGTGTCAGGTATCGACGCTCGACTGGGTGGCGCAAATTCTGTGGTAGCATAGAAACCTGTGAACAAGCAAATCGGATAAGGAAAATCCTAGCTAAACAGAACACGCCGGGATCTATCTCTTTAAAGAAACCCGACGGACGCTACTCAACATCGCCGGATGAAACCCAACGCATCCTAATTGATACTCACTTCCCAGGTTGCTGTGTAGTTGAAAAGGTGAACCGGCATGAAGATGCACTGACACCAACAAATGAAGACTGGAAATTAGCACAAAGAGTGGTGATGATGGACAAAATCCATTGGGCCATTCATAGTTTCCAACCCTATAAGGCAGCAGGACCTGACGGCTTATTCCCGGCACTTCTCCAGTGGGGGGGTAAAGTCCTAATAGTCAGACTTGTTGCCATAATGAGAGCATGTCTGGCTCTTAAATATGTTCCTAGGGGATGGAGGGAAGTGAAAGTCACGTTCATACCCAAACCAGGTAAGAACGACTATACAGACCCTAAATCCTATAGGCCTATTAGCCTCACATCCTTTCTCCTAAAGACGATGGAGAGGATGTGTGAACGGGAGTTGAGAGGGTCGGCGCTAATTAACTTACCGCTACACGAAAACCAACACGCCTATAGCTTAGGTAAATCAACAGAATCGGCACTTCACCAGGTAATAACAAAGATTGAAGAGGCCATCCAAAACAAAGCAATATGTTTAGGCTCCTTCATAGACATAGAAGGTGCTTTTGACAGAACAAATTTCTCCAGCATAAAAGGATTGTAAACATGCTCAGTACACGAACGATAAAGATTGCTGGTGAATCTCAGACAATTCAGATCATGAAAGGATGCCCGCAGGGTGGGGTTCTTTCACCTCTCCTGTGGAATATGGTCATTAATGAGCTCATCAGCAAATTAAACGCTAATCATTTCTACACAGTCAGTTTTGCAGATGATCTGACAATACTGGTCTCTGGTAAGACAGCAAGCATTGTGTGCAACCTGACCCAAGCGGCTCTCCGTATTGTGGAGAGATGGTGCAGGGAATATGACCTAACTGTTAATCCAAATAAAACGGTTATAGTAATGTTCACACAAAAACGAATGCTGAATAACTATCATCTTCCACAAAACTCCAATTTTCTTCCGAGGTAAAATACCTAGGTCTTACCTTGGACAGTAAACTAAACTGGAACAAACACATAGAAAACAAAATCAGCAAAGCTAGTTTAACTTTCTGGCAGTGCAGAAACATGATTGGCAAACGATGGGGTTTAACGCCAAAAATTATACTGTGGCTGTACAAAACTGTAATTCGGCCCATGATCACATACGGCTCTCTGGTATGGTGGACCAAAACCAATGAAGCCACCACTATACAAAAGCTACAGCGTTACCAGAGATTAGCTTGTATGGCTGCCACGGGCTGCATAAGGACAATACCAACAGCAGCTTTGGAGGCTATGCTGGAGCTAACACCGCTTCATCTATATATACAACAAGAAGCAACTTTAGCTGCCATTAGACTCAAGACCCTAAATCTTTTAAGTAAGAGTAAAGTCCCCCATACAGATATAATCGATAGAATTTACTCAAAAATTCCTATCTTACAAGCCAAGTATGATAGGTTCCCAAAACAATTTGTATTTGATAAGAAGTACAGGATATAATTGAAGGAAACTGACCATCTGGAAGGATTGGGTCCAAGAGAGCTCAAGTTTTCACGGATGGCTCTAAGACAAATGAAGGTGTGGGGTCTGGGGTTTTCTCTGAAGACCTTAATATCCACATATGCACACCGCTGGGTACCCACAACACAGTCTTCCAGGCTGAATGCATGGGTATCATCCAAGCGGCCATAGCAATAGATGCTAGGAAGGTGAAAGACTTCTCCATCAGAATACTGACCGACAGTATGGCGGTACTACAAACTGAGTTGCAATGTCACGAACTCGGGACTGATATATGAGTGCCATAAACGATTGAATGAGGTATGTAAGCACAACAATGTGACTATGCAATGGATCAAGGGACACAGTGGATCTAGAGGCAACGATGCAGCAGATGAACTGGCCAGAAGGGGATCGGCCCTAGCAACTATAGGGCCGGAACCAATAATACCAATCCCCTTTGGCTATGTTAGTTCACTGGTACGTAGATACTTCAATAATTTACACGCTCAGCTTTGGAAAAATTTTGTAGACTGTAGACAAGCTAGGGAGGCCCTACCTGAAATAAACAGTCGTCTAACCAAGGTTCTAATGAGACTGAACAAGCCACAGATCAGGATAGTAACAAGTGCTATCATAGGACATGGCTCTTTTAACAAACATTTGTTCACCATAGGTGTTACTAACAGCCCCCTGTGCAGAGCATGCATGGGAGAGGAAGAAACGGCGGCTCACGTGTTGCTGACATGTCCAGAAGTCGCTTCATACAGGGCTAAACATCTCGGCACGCCGGGATCGCTCCCCGAAGTTACTTGCAACATCAAGGGACTGTTGAGCTTCTTCGGGGAGATATCATGGCTCGAATAAGCATATTATTCCTGCCCACACGCAAAATACGCGCTTAGACGTGGAGTTGCGGAAAACAGCTCGTCGTAAACTAACTAACTAACTAAAGTAACGGTTTGGAAGGAAAAAAGAAAATAACATACATAAACACTCACGCCTGTCACCCAGAGGGGTAGGCTGAGACTACAGACTGCCATTGGGCACAATCCTATCATACCTCTCTCGCCTCCTTTACATCCATATATCTACGCATACATGCTCGTTGGTTAAGGGTACTTCTAATGTGGCCCATTTTCAAAATATCACCGATTTGGTTGATAAACTTACGTCTCGGGCATCCCTTCCCGACTCTGCCGTTCACATCTGCCATTTAAATTTGCTTTGTCACTCTTTTCTCATTCATTCTTTCTACATGACCAAACCACCGAAGCATTTCTTTCTTAATCCTGGTCACAACATCATCTCGCATACCATTTTTTATACATAAAACAACAAAAATATTCTGTTAATAAGAATCTGATAGTTTGGTATTGATGTTTAAGGTTAAATGCTATACATACCTCATTGTGACATTTGGTAACACTGTTTCATCTCCATTATGCTCCTCCTCAATTTTTAAAGGTTCCTGATTCATCGAAGTTTGAGGTGTTACTATTGTGTTGGAATTCTCAGGCATCTGCATACCTTGAAACATCAATAGAATATTGTTACGACAGCCAGTTGCATATTACGTCACATTGCACGAGAATGTTTCCTATATAAGTAATAAAATGAATTGGTATAAACATAGAATACTATAATATATTGTATATTGAATGGCTGTCAACCTTATTTTGTACGAGGATCGGTGTCGCCGAGAGCACACATACAAGCAATTCGTCGTATTATCACTACTACAAACCCGATTCGCTGTGTTGACAGACTGAGCGATTTACACATTTTAAACTTTCGATTAATGTTTTTGACACAACAACATTTCTTTATTTTTGTTTCTAATATTTCGACCTACAACATCTGCAATTATAAAGAAACTCACCGAAGAAGCTTGGCGGTTTTTGACGACGTATTTATACATTTGCTGTGTGTGTGTGTGTGGAAAATTACATCATTTTTAAAGCTAATCGGCATTTTTACTCATCCCCCACGTAATAATATTAATAGTGTAGTAAAGTTAAGAATAAAATATATATGTTTTTCACATGGCAGAGCCATGTTGCAACAATATTAGTAGTTTAGTAAGACAAATTGATTATCTTGACTGAGGAAGTACCACACTCTCAAAGAATACCAATATAAAATAGCAGTTCAACACTGATGTAGTTCATACAGTGAGTATAGAGAACTGGATACCATTTTTACTGGAAACGAAGCATTTCCTCTTAGTCCTCACGGGTGACAATGCATTCGCAATTTGATTCGTGATCGAGAATAGATCTATGGGCCACAGCAATCACTTACCATCAATTGGACTGTGTGCTTGTTTGTCAACCTTATCATATAAATAAGAAAACAAAGTGTTAACAGTCACGCCGCAGCTATATTATAGTTGTAGCCTCGTTGGTCTGATGGTTGTAGTAGTTCGACTGCTAATCATGAGGTCCTGTGTTCGAATCCCCCGGGTCGGGCCAAAAAATCAATTATTGAGTTTTTCTGTCAAGAAATTCTCAGTAGCTGCCCGGAGTCAGGAAGTTGGCGGTGTCTCACCCCCGTGCCTCGGAAAATCACGTAAAGCCGTTGGTACTGCACCTGATCTCACTCCGGTCGTGTCAGTTTACCGTCCCATCGGATTATGAGAGTGAGGGAATAAAGAGTGCACCTGTGCTCGCGCATACACTTGGGCACTATAATTCTGTCCTGCGCCGATGGCTATCCTCCGTTGAGGCAGGCCGCCGGTGCCGAAATTCGGTCTGGAGGACATTATTATTATGGGGTATCTATATAGTTTTCTCATCTGGTTGGGTTCTATAAATATATAATTATAAATGGAAATGAAAATCAATAAATATAAAAATACATAAATAAATAAAAGCCCAACCAGATGGAGGTTTTATTGAGCCCAACTCTCCCCTCTCCCCTGCGGAGACCAAACGGCCGAGGGTTAGGGGGAAAAGGAAAGAAACCGGCGGACGATGCGGGCAGTATCGAGGAGCACCGCCTTCTGCATTTGAGCCTGGAGCGGTCCGCCACGTAGTCCCAACCACCTCATATGACCCGAGAGGCTGACTGGAATTAGCCCATTTGCAGAGACGACTACAGGAATAATTTCGGTCGGCAGACCACCCCACATGTCGGTCACCTCGTGAGCCAGGTCCAGATATTTTGTTTGCTTATCTGTTTCGGCTTTCACGAGGTTCTCGTCATACGGAATGGTTATTATTATTATTATTATGGTTGTAGCATGAACAGGTTTGGATCCACTTCCCATCAAGTGGACTTGTTGGTTGTTTGTCACCCAATTTTCCATAGAAATAATATTTTATGGAATACTCACTTCCCAACATCTGCTCATAATCGTTCGGCTCATACTTAATGTTGTCTCTAAAGCTCACGGCAACAATCTTTGGTGTCCATTCCGTATGAGTTTTATTCGTATTGTCGTAACAAAAGTCGTAGTCATTCTTAACTGCAGGTTCCAACGTTGACAGAGATTGCAAAACACTACAAGTATGGTCTGTATTCTGAAAAACAAAAAAATATTTTCAATAAGTTACCAAGTGATATTATACAACTGGCGTTTCATAAATTTAAAAAGTCCATCTCATCTACACTTCGTATTTTCTAAACATGGGCCAAATATTCGTTTCATATTCGGTGTTCGGCATATTCAGCAGCTTTGCTGAATATTCGTATTCGGCGGAATATTCGGCTAAATCACTGAACATTTGTTAAAGTGGTACTCAAAGTGTGCACTGTATTGAAATATACGAATTGAGTAATGCCATCTTTCATAATTTTGGTGTTAAGAGTATATTTTATTTATGGGTTAAATCAATTTGTATGGCGTTATGATTTTGAGGCACTACTGATTTTATTTCCAATTATAGCAAATAGAAAGCTTGATAAAATGTTTTTGGATTCAAACAAAGAAGAATTTCATTACACACATAGTACATTTCACATTTGGTCGTTAGTTTCACTAAAATAATTACAAATAGTTGATCTCCTCATACTTATTTTTATCATATAATTATCAATATTCACTGAGAATAACACAACAGAATACTTTTTTCTCACAAAAATAGACAAAACATAAGCATTTGCTGGCAATTTTCTCAGTACTAGATAACGCAATAACATGTCAGATGTGGCGGGGGAACGAGGGGCAGAATCCGGTGCTAACCCCGTGCGTTTTACAGTAACAAGTTTCGACATAAATTGGTTAGGTACCGAGGTGATCCTGCCAAATAATTTTCAGCTGAATACTTGGTTCAGTAAATGTTTTACCGAACTTTCGGCCGCATATTCGTATTTGGTGAAATCCATATTTGGCCCATCTCTAATTTCATACATAGAAGGCAACTATTATTGTGAATAAAAAATTTACTTTCAATAAGCTTTCAAAGACATCAGAAGTTCGCCAATCGGACATTCCCTTGCCTTAAAACCCTCACAGAAATGAGAGAAAGCCTGTGCCCAGCAGTAGGACTTATATAGGCTGTAACTTAAGAATCATGTAATAATCTATATTGAATAAATTATATATTCTATTCTATGGGAAACTGTTCATCAAATCAAGTAAATATTTTCATGAATGATAAATGAAAATAAGGCACGCTGTTGAGTCTCATGGAATTGTACGCAAGTGTTTATTGCCTAATGAATAGAAATATCAATAGAGAATGACAAATGATGAAAGCCGAGTGGGGGCAACATAAGGGAATCCATCACTCCATATTATCCAGTGGGTGCTTGAGGAAAATGCCAAAATGTTACAGCATTTTTTTTTTTTTGAAAAAGGGTGACTAACAAGCACATAACAATAACAAGCTCACCTGATGTTACTCTGTGGCTCATACACCTTCATCTATCCTCCACTATAAGAATCAAAGTGCTGACACATTGTCACCCCCGAATACTAAGACAGAATGCTTAGTTTCCAGTAAAACTTGTCTCTGGTTCCCTACCAGATGAAATACAGCAGTCTAGTCAACCCATTTATTCTACAACCATAATACAGATGCAGCACGGCTCTCTCATACACAGAATGGCTTCTGATAAATGAGGGCAAAACCAATTGTTTACACCTGGCTTAAATTAACCAACAGGCAACAGGTAGCAGCATGAAAAGTGTGTGACGTGTCGTCAGTGCTGCGATCTAAAATCGAGTCAAATCTAATCTTAAGTCACCAATTGAATACAATTGGCGACTGTTAAAATAAGATGTGTCAATATTGTGAATGATTTGTTAATATGACCTAGGTTACATCTAGATATCCAGGTACAGATAGTGTAGTAATGTCTGACGACTGACATTCACAGACTACTGAAACTCGAAATGATCCATATTATGTATTTTCATCCCGAATGACCCGGTTCATAAGACGATATATACTTGAATAATCGGGTCACTACAAATGAATGACACATGTCTAGTTAAGACCAAGCCTTCCCATAACGAGAAAGGCTCAATTCCAGTTGTAGACTTTTATGGGCTGAGGAAAAAGATGGAAAGCATACCTCATGGTTCTCTTTTAAGGTAAGGATAGTTTCCTGGGCGGTGTGAACTTGCTTCTTGAATTTATCAAACCTCCGTAATAGAGCAAGGCATTCCCAACACACTTGTAATGTTTCTTCCGATTCTACAAACTGAAAAACAGATGCATAGTATTTTATTTTATAGAAGTAAAGGTGACAAACAAGCACACAAAACACTTGATGGTAATTGAAGCCTGTTGCCCACAAACATCCAAGTCTACCATCGCATAAGAATCAAAGTGCCATGTTTTATTTTTATTGCAATATTTTCAACATTTGCAATATTTGCTTAATATTATTAAATCAGTGATATGACTTGGTTTTAGTCAAATTAAAGGGTGGATTTTATTGTAAGTAGCCCTAGCCTTCCTTATTTCCATTCCATTACAGCTTATAAAAGCCCACCGTTGAACACAAGCTTCCGTCAAGACTTGCCTCATTGTGAATTTTGCCATAGTTGCTATGCCTGGCAAGCAGGTCGGCAACTGCAAAATTATATCTTTAGTCATTATTAGGAAGATGGTGCTGAGGTGGGCAACAGCATCTTCCCAGTCACGACTAAAAATAAAAAACTGCGTTTACCAACCCGCTTGCCATGCATGGTAAAGTTATGGTAATACAGTGAATTTCGGTTATAACGACGGCGGAGGGACCACTTTAATGTCGCTATATCTGGAGGTCTCTATATCCGAAGTAATAAAAAGTCATATACATATTTACTTATCATTTATTTAATTATGTTATACACGGGTGTTATTGAAAAATGTGTTATAATGCACTGTTTAAGTTTAGTTTTTTGTGCACGCTGTAAGGTGTATTCCATTTTCATAATTCCTTCAACATCTAAATTATTTTGGCCCTCACCAAATAAACAGTACTTTTTGAGTGTTGTTATAGCACATAATGCATCTCTAGTTGTTGGGATCTCATTTAGATTGGAATCTTCTTCCTCTTCTTCATCCTCCTTTTCTTGTGTTTGAAGCACAGACTCAATAATTTCATTATCAGTCAAGTTATCAGTAGTGATAACTTGATCGTCAATATTCACATAAGTTTCCCAATCCGTAACTGTTGCTTCTGCTGATGATAATCTCCCCAATGGCAAATTGTCCAATTCATCATCAGAATCATCATCAGTTGTATTTAAATTCGAAAATTTCCCAAAGCCAGCATATGAAAAACATTTTGTTTTTAATAACTATATGGCCCTTGGTATTGTGATAATGTCACAATAATTCTGCCAATGTCCGGTCTTCGGTCTGTCACACCTTGTCTTGAGGCTTTCCGGTGGAAAAGGAGTTAGTGGTTATTAGGTGAGAATGTGGATAAAAACAAAGCAACTAAATATATGAATTGAGGACCACACCATAGAGAGTAAAAATCTAGTTAAAGGAGGGTATTAGCCTGGGCAGGGAATATAGAATTAGGTTAAGCTAAATTTAGTACACAATAATTATACTTTAATATTATACATTCGAATATATTTTGAGATTGTATTGACATATATGGAATCGGGGATAGTTAAGAGGGAATTGATATTAACTGGTCGAGGGATTGTTTTGGGAAGGATGTCATATAAAGAAATTGGGTGATTTTGACAACTGAAGAAAATGTGGTCTGGGGAACCTTCATCCAGACCACATTCACAGAGGGAATGATCTTTGATTCTAATTTTAGCTAGGAATACAGGAGTGCAGACATGCCCGAGCCTTAAACGACAGATTGTAGATGTGATTTGTTTGTTCAGAAACCTAAATTTGAAAAACCAAGGTTTTGGAGGAATTTGGGGTTGGATTTTACCAACGTAGCTACCTTTACTATGTCTGGATATGCTCCAATCTCTGTCCCAAGAATTCTTTAATTCAATTTGAGCTAATGATATTAAATCATGAGAGTAATTCATTAAATGAGAAGGGCAGCCAGTTCTACCGCCCCCCAGGAGTCAGCCTGTTCATTTCCTTCTATGCCACAATGACTAGGAATCCACACAATCTCTACCTCAAGCCCACTCTTATTACAATTTAGTATGAGTTCTTTAATTTTCAGTATCAATGGGGAGATGGATTTCATTTTAGATATATTGCTCTGTAACGACATTAGGCAGCTTTTTGAATCAGTAAATAAAACTGATTTAGGAATTTTATGGGAAAAAATGTAGGATATAGCCTCATATATGGCTACAGCTTCCCCTGTAAAAACAGAAGCCTGAGGAGGGCATCTATAGTTAAGGACAATTTTATATTTGGGAATCCAGACTGCAGAACCGACACATTTGAATGAAGACAATTTGGAAGCATCAGTAAAAATATATAGCCAATCAGGCCATTTTTTTGCCACTAGGTTATAGAAAGTTCTGTTTGCAGTTGGAGAATTTTTATTAATGTTTAAATTCAAGTGATTTTAGGATTTAGTAATATAGCATCATAGCTGGTTTCAAAATAGGGTAGAATTGGGGATGTAACACAAGGATACTCAATATTTTTTAATCTATTAAGAGATTTAAGAATAGGGGGCCAGCTTTTATTAGACCAATAGGAGTTGTTTACAACTAATAGTAGCAAGGATTCTAGTTTACGATGTAAGGGGTGAGATGATAGTTGTAGAGTTTTTGAGATAAATCTATCAGCTAGAAACTGTCTTCATAAAGAGAGAGGGGGATCAACACATTCTACTTGTAAGGCATTTTTAGGAGTTGATTTCATTGCGCCTGTGATAACACGTAAACATCTTGTTTGGATAGCTTCAAGCCTACTAAGGGCCGATTTGTTGCAGGGCTCCAGGAGAAAAGAACCATAGTCGAAGTGACTACGGATGATGGCATTGTATAGGATTTTTTGACACATGGGGTGAGAACCCCACCATACGCCAGAGAGAGATCTAAGAATGTTAACACCTTTTTCACATTTGTCACTGATGTAATTAAAGTGAGCAGTACCGGTCATATGACAATCTAAGTAAATACCTAAAAATTTTACTTTGTTAACAACTGGAATAGATTCACCATTATATGAGATATCAATAGTAGGGATAACACGTTTTCTACTAAATGTTATTATTTTGCTTTTAGAAGGTGAAAGAGAGAGGCCATGGTCAGTAAGCCATTGATTAAGATAATATAATCCTCTGTTAAGACGATGGGAGGCCGTTAGAATATCAGGAGCCGTTACATAGATAGCAAGATCATCTGCATATTGTAATATGTCACAGAAAGACGAAATTGAATGTTCCAGGTCATATGTGTAAATATTGTAAAGAATAGGGCTTAAAACTGAGCCCTGTGGTAGACCCTTCCAAATTGTTCTGGGCGAGCTTAAGATTCCTTTATTGCGAATTTTGATAGATCGTCCCATGAATAGATTGTAAATGAAGTGAACAGTCTTCGCAGGGATGTTTAGATGGAGCATTTTCTGCCTGAGCACCGGAAGGAGAACACTGTCAAAGGCAGATGATATATCAAGGAAACAACACACCAAGTATTCATTTTTAGAAAAAGCCAACCTAATATCTGTAGTTAGGACACTCAAACTATCTAATGTGCTTTTCCCTTTTCGAAAACCAAATTGACTTTTTGCAAGGATGTTATTATGTTCCAAAAACCATTCAAGTCTGTTTTTAATTAAATGTTCTAAAATTTTACAAAAAGTAGATGAAAGAGCAATTGGGCGGTATGAAGAAGCTTCTTTGGGATCTTTTCCGGGTTTAAGGATAGGTATAACAATTTGGTTTGACCAAGACAGAGGAATATTAGAAGATATGTAGATATTGTTCAGAATTTGGAGAAGAATTAATTTTCCCTTAAGACTTAATTTACATAAACATGCATAGGGTATGCCATCTTCTCCTGGAGCAGAGGATTTTAAGCCAGATGACACAGACTGTAGTTCAGACAATGAGAAGATTAACTCATTATTGTTGATGCTAGACGGGACTGGAATCGGTGGACATATTGCATTTTCATTAGGAACAAAAGGAGGAGCTAGCATATCAGAGAAGACTTCTAACCATGATAGAGAGTTATCAGAAATGTTGCTATCAGAAGTAAGAGATCCACGAATTTTTTTTTATATTTTTCCAAACTATTGTTACTGGTGTATTAGGGGACAAGGATTCACAAAATTTTTTCCATCCACTTTTTTTCTTTTTGGAAAGAAGTCTCCTTGTTTGAGCAGAGGTTTTTTGAAATAGTATAAAATTATCGGTTGTCATACAGTGATTGTAAAGTTTTTCTGCAGCTTTTCTCCTTTTAATCATAGTGGTGCATTCAGCATCCCACCATGGAGGGGAGGCAAGGTTCTTGCTGTAGGGTTTTTTGATTGGGATAAATAAGTCAGCTGCTTCAGTTATATATTGTACCAATAAAGAGTAAGAAGTTATTGGGTTGGTTGAGGAGTCAACCTGCATTTGGGTAAATTTAGAATCTAAGAATTTAGTGAAATTAGTCCAATCTGCATTTTGGAGCTTATATTTAAGGAGGGGCGTAGTGGAGGGAAAAGGAATAACCGCATAGGGTTTGGTAATAAGAATGGGAAAGTGATCACTTCCGTATGTTTGATTAAGAGTTTTCCAAGAAAGCTGAGGGGCTAGACTAGAAGAGCAAGCTGTTAGGTCGACATCAGACCTAGGGTCTAGTCCTGGATATACTCTATGAGTAGGGGAACCATTGTTAATGATGCAAGCATTGATATCTTCAAAAATTTGAATAAGTTCTGAAGAGAATACATCACAAAAATGTGACCCCCAAGATACATGATGTGAATTAAAATCACCGGTAATAATAAAAGGGGGAGGTAACAAAGAAAAGAGAGAGGATAGTTCTTGAATTAAGTGAGTATTTGGATGAGGGATATATATTGAAATAATGCTGATTCCTGCAATTTTTGCAGCTACAGCATTGATGTTTTGGCTATGAGGAGGGAGTGTAATTTGAGAAAAAGGTAGCGAATTTTTTATGAGTAAGCAACAACCACCATAACCATCATTTCTATCTTCACGGAGGCAGGTAAAGCCTTGCAAGCGAAATTTGGAGCCAGGAAGGAACCATGTTTCAGAAATAGAAGCAACCGAGATTGAATGTTTATTTATTAGGAAGATGAGTTCTGATTTTTTAGGGTGCAAGCTTCTACAGTTCCACTGTAGAAGATGGAGGTCTTTTGTTTGAGTCATTTATATTATCTATTAAACTAGCAATATTAAAAAAAAATTCTGCAACGTTGTTCGGTAGTGAGTCTGACATTTTCAAAATTAAATTATTGAGTAGAGAAATTAGGCATTCAACAAAAAAAAAAACCACCCCCATTTTTTTTTATAATAAAAAAAAAAAAAAAAACTTTTTGGTGGTGTGTTTTAAGATTTTCATTTGGAGATATTTGATTGTGTGTATTGGATAATGCGCATCCATTTGGAGTAGAGGATGGGCAGTCTGCAACTATTCTTTGATGGGCTTGTTGGTCATATCCCTTGGGGATTCTAGGGATGGGGCGGGGAGATTGGAAAACGGTTTTTCTATATGCCTGTGACATGATGGGGAGGTTGAAGGAGGTAGTAGAAGTAGGTGAAGGCTGAGTAGAGGCCACTTCAGAATATGGTTTTTGAAGATTGTTCAAACGAATAGATGGGATTTTGGCTGACGCTTCTATATAGGATACATTTTGTTCTGACATCAACTTTGATAGATTTCTGTCTATGGTGTTCTGGACAATTTTTGTTATTAGCAAAGTGATTTTTGGAGCATAAGAGACAAGTGGCCTCGCTTTCAGGAACATAACAACTTGCTCCAGTATGTTCTTGGGCACAACGGAAGCAGCGTGGTTTGGAGCGGCATTGATCAGCTACGTGGCCAAATCGACAACACTGTTTGCACTGGATGGTGGGGAGTTGATAAGTTTCAACAGTAAGGGATGTGAAGAATGCATATACGTATTTGGGGAGTATCTGGCCTTCAAATGTCAAAACAATAGATTGAGTAGGAACCCATATAGGGGATGATGACCCTTCAGTAAAAGTTTTTCTCTGAAGACAGCGAGCTTTTAGGATTTTACCACAACCCGGGGGAAGCTCAATAGCTTCTGCAAGTTCTTCCATTGACCAATCCACAGGGACACCGCGGATGACACCCATTCGAGAAACATTATAAGATGGAATAGTTGCAATCAATTTTTCTTTTGCGAGCAATGAATTATTAAGGAATTTGTTAGCCTCATCTGCTGAGCAGAATTCAATAGAGATGCGATTTCTACCAACACTTTTGACTCCTCCTTTTTTAATGTTTCCTATATTATTTTTAGACAAGCATAAACCTATTTTAATAGGTCGAAGTGATAGCCCTAATCTAGGGTCTGACGAAGACCGGGAGATGTGGACAATGAAAGGGCCTTGATCATTTGGCCCATACATTCTAAGATTTTGTTCTAGGCACGGATGTTTATATATAGTATTTACTGATGCTGTTAAATCAACTACAGAATTCTTTTTATATAATATTGGATCATATGTTCGAGTCTCAGCATGTCTTTTTTTACCACAATCACAATCATTATTATCACTTAATCCAAAGCACATGTCTACATCGGGAGGGTCAGGGGGTTTCTCACGGGGAGACCCCCGTTTCGTCACCCATAATTGAGTGTATTGTTCGAAATAACTATATCTTATAAACGTAATCTACTTACAACAGAGGAATCCACCACCACAAAATGAAGGAATTAAGGAAAATTAACCAAATACCGAAAAGCACTCACAAGTACGTGTTAACCATTCGACCGTTCGCCATTTTTCAAAAACATTTTTTAATTGTATCTGGAGTAACTCGTGCCCATGCTGTTGTTATCATTTCAATGGCATCCAGAAGGTTGACAGCAAATGGGGTAGTACTTTTTTCAATGTCGTTTACCATTTTCTCCACTAGAAGCTTTCGATAATGGCTTTTAAGAGTCTTAATTATACCTTGATCAATAGGCTGAATAACTGATGTGGTGTTTGGTGGCAAGAATGCCAGTTTGATGTTAGTGAAATTTTAAATTTGTGGGTGAGCTGGACA
This sequence comes from Parnassius apollo, assembly GCA_907164705.1. Classification (NCBI taxonomy): domain Eukaryota; kingdom Metazoa; phylum Arthropoda; class Insecta; order Lepidoptera; family Papilionidae; genus Parnassius; species Parnassius apollo. The sequence continues at coordinate 283,559 of CAJQZP010000901.1, forward strand.
ATTGTCAATAAATAAAACGATCTTCTTTTTGTTTCCTCTTAGCTGAGAGTCCCATTTCTGTAAAACTTTTTCAAAAATCTCCGATGTAATCCATGCTTTTTTGTTGGCTTCGTAATCAACTGGCAAAGTTTTTACATTCTTGAAACACCTTGGTTTTTTCGCCTTCCCTATAACTAGCAATTTTCGTTTTTCGCCTGCCATACTTGAAGCAACAAGCACGGTTATTCTATCTTTTGATGGTTTGCCGCCAGCACACTTTTCTCCTTTGAATTTTAGTGTACTATCTGGAGTCAAATTAAAAAATAATCCCGTCTCATCTTGTTCTGTGACTGTCAGTATACCCTTCAGTTAATTTTGGTAAAACTGTTCTCAACCAATTGTCACACTCATTTTGCGACATGCTGGCAGCTTCTCCACAAACTTTACCGACCACTATATTATGACATTGTCTAAATCTGTAAATCCAGCTTTCTGAACATACAAAGTTTGTTTTCCCAAGCTGTCTGGCAAAATGTTGGTACATTTTGGCTTCTCTGAGCTTTAAACCACACTAGGAGAGCATTTTCAATATTTTGATGAGTTGGATTACGATTTTTCTTTATTTTCAGGGATTTTGATTCAAAACACTCCATAATTTTAGTGCGGTTTTTCCACATTGTTTATATTGTAGAATGTGAAACTCCAAATTGTTTACACAGATCAACAATGTTTTCTCCATTTTGCAGTCTCAAAATGAAGTCCACTTTTACTTTAACAGTATATGTACATCTAGGAGCCATATTCACAAGTTTAAGAAACACTGTTCACTCACTGGAATTGCTATGTAACTGATTCACAAGTTTAACTTTGTAAACATGCTACTTAGTCCTACATACAAACAAAGCATTAGTTTTACCATCTGTGAATGTAAACAAAGGATAAGAAAGCTTAATAGTTTTATGAATGAGTCTTTGTGCCTTTTCCCGACTCAGTCGCAATATCCACAAGGGATTTCTAGGAATCGGTCATAAATGGTTCATAAAAACAAGTCGCTATACCCGAAATTGACGCTATAACCGAAGTCGCTATTACCGAATGAATTTCTTACGAAAGTATGCTTTAAATTCAAGGGACATAAGTTTGATGTCGCTATAACCAAAAGGTTGTTACAACCGAGGTCGTTAATGAAATCCACTATATATATATATATATATATATATATATATATATATGTGTGTGTTTTTGACATGGCAGAGCCATGTTGCAACTATATTAGTAGTATAGTAAGACGAATTGGTTTTTAATTGGTTCTCTTGACCGAGGAAGGACCACACTCTCACAGAATACCAGCGTAAAATAACAGCTCAACAATACTGTGTTTTGTGCGGTGAGTGTAGAGAACTGGAGAGCCATTTTACTGGAAATGAGGCATTACATCTTAGTCTCAATGGGTGACAACGCGTCTCCTTTTTGATTCGTTATTGAGGAAAGATGTAGATATGTGTCTGTGGGTCACAGCAACCCTTACGTTATAAAAAGGACTAAATGTGACAAAATGTGTGTGAAAAATTATGTGATATGAGAAAAATGTGGCTTGTATAAATTTGTGCCCAGGATTAAAAAAGAAATACTTCGGCAAAGTTGTAAATGTACTCACCTTGTCAACCGCGATATCATACATAAGTAGTCGAAATATTTGATAAATATTTGATTGACGTATTATAAACACTAAATCACGATCCGAGCTAAGGCAAGCACTACAAACTTTATTGTGAGCAATATCCACTTCCTGCTTCATTTTATACAAAAAAATAATTATGTTTGTCAATCAAACTAGGCATGTCGATTTAAAATCGATTAATCGAAAAATCGATTCTTTGGAGTAAAATTATCGATTTTTTAGATCGATTCGAAGCACCGCATCGATTCACTGAATCGATCTAAAAACCTCTTGAATCGGACCGATTCATTTGATACAAGAACTAGCTAAAATTCCCAAACTGGGTGGGGTAAGATACCACAGTTTTTTAATTTTTTGCTGTTGGGGGGCGCAAAAACAACCGGTCGTACTCGGTTGATAATTTGAACGCAATATATATTTGAATAAAATAAATGTTTATTAACGCATCCAACAATATCGAAAAGTTGTCATTTCATTTTCATTTCTAAAATTCTTAAGCCCACTTTCCACTAAGGGATATAATGTAATTGATATTACATCTCGAGATATAAATTAATAGCGCTCACCGTACTTTTAAATGGAACCGTTTCCACTGAGATGTAATATATATTACATCCCAAACTATAAATATTTTTTCGATCGACCGAGCGATATTTTCATATTATATTTCACCTCCTGTACTATAATATAATATTATATTATAGCTGTGAATCTGTTTGAACTGTGAACTTGTGAATTTACATTATTTATTATCAAAAATATACATACTGTGAGCTGTAAATACAGACAGAGTAATTTACCTACCTAATGTAAATAAATACTTACCTAGATACTGTAAATAAATATTATACCGTACGTTGAAGTTTATAGAGGTTTATAGTAAGGAAATAACCAGTATTGTGTTCGTGTAGCATTCATTTCGATATGATAAATAGTGAGTTATTAGATTGAAACAGATTTATCGAGAAATGTACGTTGCAGTTTTCACTTCTGTTAAAGTATTGTTGTTGTTTTTAGCCTAAAATATCAAATAAAAGTGTTACGTGGAATCATTTTGTAAAAAAAGGGATCGAGTGGAGTATGTGCGAACCACTCCTAACACAAGCGTTTCAAGCTTACCAAGAGTGGTTAAAAGGAATATTAGTAATGTTAATCAATAAGATTACTAATATTATATTTAAAAAATAAATAAAAAACAGTTTAGAAGTTAAGGAAAAAAAATCGAAAATTCTTGAAATTTCATGTTTGAAAAAGTCGCGATTAATCGAAAATCGATCTTTTAATCCTCGATTTAATCGATAATCGATTCAAGTACCTTCGATTCAAATCGATTCACAGATCGATTTTTTTAAGAGTGAATCGACATGCCTAAATCAAACTAAGTTGAGTCCAGTCGAGACGGTTGAGACCATAGATAATAGCTTGCTACATATTTATTTATCTATGATAGATAAATAAATATGTAGCAAGCTAGTTGAGACCACAGACTACTAAGAGTAGCTTGCTACATATTTATTTATCTATGACTAAGAGGATGAGACATTCAGACTTTGTACATAGGTCTAAGGGTCTAGATACCAGGCCATAAACTCCAAAAAAAAACTCAGCGTTGCAAACATGTAGGGAATTCCCCAAACTGCGGGGAATCTTATGTTGGTTAGGGATTTTTGGGGATTGGTATTATGCGGGGATTTGAAAATCGATAGCTTGGGATAAGACAGAACCTTTTTCAAGTAATTTAAATACTTTTCTTAACATTTTTGTTAGGTTACTTATGGATATTGAATGGGAGTCATTCAATATCCATAAGTATTTTTATCTTTATTGCACTACATTTAATACGAGGGTGGATTGAAAAGTACTCGGCCTAACACAGATCCATTCAATTCTAAAAATCAAATCTACTCACATTATTTAGTTCAGTTCAGACTAGTTCATTGTGTGAAGTTTGAAACGTGTGCGATAATTAGTTGTGATTTTATAAATTTATTAACAAAGTAATCGGACATAATTTCCGCGAATGGAGCAAATCGAGCAGCGTGCCGTCATTAAGTACCTCCATAAGAAGGGGCTATCATCAAAAGCCATCCATGATGACATGGTCAGTACATTAGGCAATTGTGCTCTGTCATATTCATCCGTCAAAAAATGAATAGCAGAATTTAAGCGTGGTAGAGAGAGTGTGAAAGATGAACCCCGCTCTGGAAGGCCTTCGACGTCAACTACTGACGAAAATATTAAAAAAGTACTTGATTTAATAATGGGAGACCGCAGATTAAAAAATTAGAGAGATAGCCGAGATTATAGGCATCTCTTATGAACGAACTCAAAACATCATTGTCAACGAGTTGGGTTTCCACAAGGTGTCTGCGAGGTGGGTTCCGCGACTGCTTTCAGTTGAACAAAAAAGGACGCGATTGACTATTTCACGCGACTGTTTGGAGTTATTTGAAGCCGATGCAGATGATTTTTTGAATCGTTTTGTTACTATGGACGAAACATGGGTTCATTACTGTACACCGGAAACAAAACAACAATCAAAACAGTGGAGAAGACCTGGTTCACCACCCCCTAAAAAGGCTAAGTCGATTTTGTCGGCAAATAAGGTAATGGCTTCAGTATTCTGGGACTCGAAAGGTGTGATTATGATTGATTATCTTGAAAGGGGTCAGACTATAAACTCTGATTACTACTGCACCTTACTACGTCGTTTACGCGAGGAAATAAAAGAAAAACGTCGAGGAATGCTCAGGAGAAAAGTCCTGTTTCATCAAGATAACGCCCGTGTTCACACGTCAGTACAGTCAATGGCTGAAATTCACAACTGTGGCTTTGAACTGTTACCGCATCCGCCGTATTCACCTGATCTGGCACCATTGGACTTCTTTCTGTTCCCTAACCTAAAAAAGCACTTGGAAGGTTAAAGATTTTCGACAAACGACGAGGTCAAAGCAGCTGTAGACGCATATTTTGACTCTAAAGAAGAATCATTTTTTTTCAACGGTCTAAATGCTTGGAAGGGGAGGTGGCAAAAGTGTATTGAACTTGATGGTGATTATGTAGAAAAATAAAAATATAACTGATTTAGTATGTGTTTATTTTCTTGGTTAGGCCGAGTACTTTTCAATCCACCCTCGTATTCGGATTTATTTCAGCATCTTTTGTGTATCATTTAATGCTTTTTCACATCTTTATTATTTTTTAAATTTTAAAGCAATGAACCGCCCTGATATAAATGAAGATACTATAATATTTTTAGTGGCAACAAGAAAAGAAATTAAAAATACTCCATGAAGTAAAATTTTAGTTATAATAATATGGGAAAAGTGTAATAAAAATTTTAGGTAAAAAAAGTTAAAAAATAAATCATATAAAATTATTTGAAACTTGTTTCATTTAGAACCTTTCTTCCTCATCGGTTGTCGGTTCTTTGAGCTATATGGCCGACCCATTCCCACTTCAGCTTACTAATCTCTGTTACTCCGGTTCTACTGCTGATATTCAGATTTTTAAATACATAATGCAAGGAAACCACAACCCCAACTGTAGCCATCCTAATAGCTCTCTTCATTACATTTTTTTAAAACGTTTCCCCACACTTGAATTTTCTCCTATATCGTGAAGGCAGTTTACATACAAAAATTGCATAAGGAAAAACATCCAGACCCGGAACAATTACTTGTAGGTCATACAAATACTTTTACTGTGCGGGATTCGAAACCGCGGCCTTCAGCGCTACGACTCATTGCTAAGCTACTGAGCCACGGAGCCGTCCAAGCTCTCTAAGCGACCTTGCCGTATGAGGAAGCTGTCGGGTCAGCCACGCGCCTCCCGCTATACCATAAAACAACATAAGTAGTTTTATTAAAATGAGTGTTTTTTTATCGAAATATTACACAAGTATCTATTAAAAGAAATATAATTTTTCTTCTTAGTGTGCGTCCGTGAATCGTTTTTCAGCTTGGCACTGCACGTTTTATCAGGGTAACTAAAAATTCAAATAAATACTGTTGAAACATTTGCCAATACAAGAATGTTCAACCTCTGGTTACGTACAATCCGATCACGGAGTCAGTTATTATTTTACAATTATAGTCATGAAAATAGCTAATTCATTTTTTTACATGCGTATACGTGTCCAATTTAAGAGTCATGCAGAAAATATGCTCAGCGATTTACAAGGTAAGAAACAGAAACTACACAGAGCAATGATATTTAGTCATTTTTAATAGAAAAGTTTAAATAAATGATTTTAATTTGGAATGTCTTTTTATTTTCTTTTTGAGGTTTTAACATATTACCGTTCATGTTATATTTTATAATATGTAAGTACAAATGTTGCAGAAAATCTATGAAATTCATCATTATATATAATTCCTAGGAAGTGTATATAATTCGTAAAATGAACAGGATGTGTGAAATAATGTCTATTATACACATTTCCGCTCAGAGCGACCCGAATCAAATGGGTTAGGTCGGAAGGCTAAGTCAGGAGCTCTTATTTTACAGTTTACACATTTCCTAAATATGCTCGGCATTATACGGACTGCCTTAGCCGTGTAGTGGCGGTTGAGAATATCCACTACCCCATATCTTCCCGTGGGTGTCGTAAGAGGCGACAGAGGGACACAAAAAGGAGATGGGCAGCAGCATCTTCCTAATAACAACAATAACATAATAAAAAACTGCAGTTGCTAACCCGCTCACCAAGCGTGGCAACTATGGCAAATATCCCCCCAAGAGCAACGACGCAAATAAACGGCCCCAGTCCCTGGCGGCCCCGCTATTCCTGGCCACGGTGGCGACCATGGTAACAGCGGGGCAGGGGGTGCTAAGAATCTCCGGTGGAGGTTCGGTTGCCATCTAAGACGACTCGACCTGGCAACGTATAACGCACGCACCCTGAGGACTGACGAGAAGATACTGGAGCTGGAAGAAGAGGTAGACAAGTTGCGCTGGGATTGGATTATCTGAGGTCCGAAGAGAGGGGGAGGATACGGTATTCCTTGAGTCCGGCAACTTGTTCTATCACCGGGAGGGCGATCATCTGTCCCAAGGAGGTGTCGGATTTATCGTCCACAAGTCTCTCGTCAACAACGTTGTAAAGATTGGGAGTGTGTCGACGAGGGTCGCGTACCTGATACTCAGAATCACCAAACAGTATTCGCTGAAGGTCATACAGGTCTACGCACCAACCTCGGCACATCCCGATGAGGAGGTGGAGGAAATGTATGAGGATATTTCTAGAGCCATGCATTCCTCCAAAACCCACTACACGGTGTTGATGGGAGACTTCAACGCAAAACTAGGCACAAGAGAAGGCAGTGAGCTGAAGTTAGGGAAATTTGGAGTAGAGCAACGGAACCGTAGGGGCCAGCAGCTGGCTGACTTTATGGAGAAAGGGGGACTCTTTATGATGAACTCTTTTTTCCAGAAGCGGCCCCACAGGAAGTGGACCCGGTCGAGCTCCGACGGTTCGACGAAAAATGAGATTGACTTCATTATGATGACCAGACGCAAACTGTTCAGTGATGTCTCAGTGATCGCAAGGGTGAAAACCGGCAGCGATCACCGAATGGTTAGAGGCACACTGAACCTTAACGTTAAGTTGGAGAGGTCTCGTCTAATGAAGTCAACGCTCCGTCCCCCTCGTGCTCTGATCCAGAATCCCGAGACTTTTCAGCTCGAGTTACGTAACCGCTTTCAGTGTCTAGAAGATTGCAATGCAGTGGACGATATGAATGACAAGCTCGTGGAAACTGTCCATGCGGTTGGAGCTAAGTTCTGCAAGACCCGCCGCAGAAGAACACAAAAACTCTCCGGTCACGCTCTTAATCTCATGGCTGCTAGACGGGAGATGAGGCTGCAATCGTCAACAGATTTGACAGCATACAGGCAACTGAACAGACAGATCTCCAAATGCATGCGGCGAGACTTAAGCAACTTTAATACTGCTCGTATTAAAGAAGCGATCGAGCGGAACCAGGGCTCCAAAGTCTTTGCCAGAGATCTGTCTGCCAGAAAGAGCCAACTGTTAAAGCTGAAGACTGAGTGTGGCAGCATCGTTTCCGAGACACCTGAGATTTTGAGTGAGATTGAGAGGTTCTATGGGCAGCTGTATCATCATCCATCATCGTTGGAGCCACACGCAAGTGTGAGTAACGATCCAAGAGCAAGTCTTACCCGACACTGTTCCGATGATATCCCGGACGTCAGTCTGAGCGAGATTAGAATGGCTCTTCAGCACCTTAAAAACGGCAGGGCCCCAGGCGAGGATGGAATTACAGCGGAGCTTCTGTAAACGGGTGTCCTCCATGGTGGCACTACTCCGGAGGCGTGGAGCAGAAGTGCGATGGTCTTGTTCTTTAAGAAAGATGACAACGCTCTCTTGAAGAACTACAGACCGATTTCCCTTCTGAGCCGCGTCTACGTGCTGTTTTCGAGAGTCATTACGAATCGTCTTGCACGCAGACTCGACGACTTCCAGCCTCCCGAACAAGCCGGTTTCCGAAAAGGCTTCAGTACCATAGACCACATGCATACCCTGCGGCAGATTGTACAGAAGATCGAAGAGTACAATCTGCCACTTTGCCTGGCGTATGTGGACTATGAGAAAGCCTTTAATTCCGTCGAAATTTGGGCTGTGCTACAGTCCCTTCAGCGGTGTCAAGTTGACTGTCGGTATATCGAAGTGCTGAAGTATTCGTACAGTAGGGCTACAATGGCTATCCGAGTACAGAACCAGAGTTCGAATCCTATCCAACTGCAGAGAGGTGTAAGACAGGGTGACGTTATATCCCCGAAACTCTTCACCGCTGCGTTGGAAAACGTTTTCAAGCTACTGGACTGGAAAGGATACGGTATTAACATCAATGGCGAGTACATCACTCACCTTCGATTTGCCGATGATATAGTCCTTATGGCAGAATCCCTGGAGGACCTTAGCACTATGCTCAATGACCTCAATGGTGTCTCCCAACGGATAGGTCTTAATATGAACATGGACAAAACAAAGATCATGTTTAATGTCCATGTCACACCTATGCCGGTAGTTGTTGGGAGCACTATGCTCGAAGTTCTTGACGAGTACGTTTATCTGGAACAAATAGTCCGACTAGGTAAGTCCAACTTCGACCGAGAGGTCAATCGAAGGATTCAACTCGGCTGGGCAGCGTTCGGGAAATTACGACACATCTTCTCGTCAGGTATACCTCAATCTCTGAAAACTAAAGTGTACAACCAGTGCGTGTTGCCAGTGATGACTTATGGATCAGAGACGTGGTCCTTCACTGCTGGCCGTATGAGGACGCTCAAGTTCGCTCAGCGAGCTATGGAGAGGGCTATGCTCGGAGTTTCTCTGCGTGATAGACTCAGAAATGAGGATATCCGCAGTAAAACCAGAGTGACCGACATAGCCCAACGGATTAGTAAGCTGAAGTGGCAATGGGCCATATAGCTCGAAGAACCGATAACCGATGCGTAAGAAAGGTTCTCGAGTGGCAGCCTCGTACCGGTAGGCGTAGCGTAGGGCGACCCCCCACTAGATGGAGTGACGACCTGGTAAGACATGCAGGAAGTCGATGGATGCAGGTGGCTCAGGACCGTGCTTTGTGGCATTGCTTGGGGGAGGCCTATATTCAGCAGTGGACTTGTGAAGGGCTGTAATGATGATGATGATACAGACTGTGGTCATACTTTAGATACCGCTTTTGCTCATGGAAATGAAAAACTTTCTTCAAGGAAGCCACAGTCAATTTCCAAAAACAAAACGGGATTTACCATACCAATTTATTATCAGTTAATCATAATTAGTATGGAGGGTCCAATATATTTTTCCGGAATTGATTATTACTTTCCTGAAGAAATTGTCATTTCTGTGGGCAGAATCAGTTTTCAAAATATTGTGTACAATTCCTAACAACAATTTGTAACATTTTCAGTACCATATTATATAAAAATAATATTTAAAAAATGTACGAAAATATATACAACCTTTAGGGGCTAGGTCTTAATAGTAAACAGATATATAGATATTTATAAATAAACCACTTAATAGAATGCAAATACTTATAGCGATATCCTGGGAAAAATAAAACAAGGGCCTGCGCTCACAGACGGCACACCGTTGCAAGCCATACTTCGGCGTGCCGATCCTGTGGCATCCCGCGGCATGCCAAACAAGTCAAAACGCGCTCGTGTACTGAGTGCTCGTGCGAGTTGCTGAGATTGCTGCCGCAACGGGCTTGATTCAACCTTATTTCAATTAGTTAGCGCTTACATTCCTTTAAAAACATAAATTAACCTACGCGTTTCACGTGATGCAGTGGCGTGCTGCGGCATCCCTTCGTATGCAGTGACATGCATCGGCATCCCTTGGAAAGCGCTACGCAAGATTTCGTTCTATTCGTGTTGAAATACAGGAATGTCGGTGCTAAGGTTATTAAAATAACGTCGAAAATATTTTTTCCACGAAAAAAATCGTTTGAGGCCCCGTGCCATGAAGTGCCGTGTGTGAGCGCAGACCCTTAAGGATACCCTACTTAGAAAGAGACGGTCTGCCCACAGAAAGCGAGATAGTAATATATAGGTTATACTTCAAGTATAACCTACATATTACTATCTGTAGAGCCGTGGTAGCTCAGATGGTTAGCGCCCGCTGTAAATTTCGTACGCGAGCAAACCGGGTTCGATCCCCGCCGGCACCAATGAAATTATTAATTTCAATTTTAAGTGCTGATTTACCACGTGCTTGGCGGTGAAGGGAAACATCGTGTGGAAACCTCCATGTCTGAGAAATAAGAAAAAAAAATCGAATACAAGTGAAGTTCAGCAACACGCATTGGGGCAGCGCGGCGCACAATTCCTTGCCCTAAAACCCTTTCAGAAATGAGGGCAGGCCTGTGCCCAGCTGTGGGACATATATAGGCTATAACTTTAACTTTAACTTTTAACTTCAAGTACGGTGTTCAAGTAGTATTCGTAGTGTGGTCTCCATTTTTATCTATAACTTCATGCTTGTTAACACTAATCTGTTGGGCTATGTACGCGATAATGCGAATATTCGCCTAATAGTGATGTATGTGTATGTGTGTGGCCATATATTCGTGAATACCTCGTTACTTTGTGCAAAGTCGCAAGCACATCAATTCGCTGTTCGTAAACTCTCGTACATCAAAGCGTTTTATCGCAATCTCTCGCCAGAGAGTAGTCTGTTCTTTGATCGCGATGAACTTCACTTGCGCGCTGCGGCCACTGGCCACACTTCAGACTTCGTGCGCTGCTACGTATCTGTTTATCTATGATCGTGTGTAGCGGACGTGTAGAATTAAATTGGGAGATACGACGTATTTTCGACAGTGACAATTTTTAAGCTATTGCATAGCTTCTATCGCGGGCCTTGAGTGCGGGAAAATCTAGAAATTTCGTAACGAAAAAAACCTCACGCTCTCCGACGGCCACAGAGGTGTGGCTTGAAGGCCCTGCATTGTCTAACGATGGTCTAACGTCGTTTCTTTTCCTCAGTCTTCGACACGGTGTTTGTGTATAAAGTGTTTTGAAATTTTGAATATGAATGAACAAAGTGCATTTATTATTAAGGCTGCTCTCTCGCAAAAAGCTTGAAAAAAAGCGTGCAGATGAACCAACTTTTCGTCGACACTTGCAGAGAAATTACATATGAAAAAAATAGTTAGTAATCTACATGATCTGATACGTAATTTGGTTTAGCCATAATTTTTCCTATCGGTTGTCACATAATAAATAAAAAAATACCCAAATCACCTCCAAATCGTTGAGATGAAACCACTTTACTCCTTCATTGTTTATCAAAGGAATATAAAAAAAATATCTACTGCTTTGCAATACAAAATAAAATAATTTGGTTTGGTTACTTTTTAGAAATATGTATTATTTTTATGATAATAAATTAAAAATGCGTCCCGATTTAAATACTGCGTCTATATCACCCCCCGCATTCGTCCACGAATTCAGTACGGGGCGCATCGTGTTGCTAGGTGGACGTACGCCGCGTTGCGAGAGCTCAGCACTACAAAATAAAATCGTAAAATATTACTGCAAAAATTTAATTTTGTTAATAGTGGAGTAGGTTTTTTCTGATTCTTGTTTAATAGTAGTGTTTTATAGTTAGTTTTATAAATGTTTAAGTTTAGTTTGTAAAACATGGGGAATAAGCAGAAACGATTGAAGAGAGGTCTAAAAAATATTACAAACAAAAGGGTATACATTTATCAAGGTAAGTTTTAAGTTTTATCTACATATTTCATAATATTAGATAGGTGCTGTTTATAAAATACCTATATTACTGTGATTTCGCCACTCTGTGACGAGACAAAGCGCGGCAAACGCAAGTGGCGACAAGGCGCGGGCCGCGTCGTCGCATGCTGGTAGCGGAGTGGAGCGGAGAGGGGTCGTTAGCTCCGCCCAAATGCACAAGGCCATTAGCGCGAATACAAGCCTTAATGAAGAAAGTCACGAAAAAATAGTGACAGAAAATGAGTGAGTACTCTACATACATACCTACATTTTATTATTATCACAAATGCAGTACTAATTTTGAATTGAAAATATAATACTGCTATAAAGATAACCTAAATTGATATTAAAATGAGCAATATTAAAAGTAGCCCTCTTTATATACACACAAACACACACACGCGTATAGTTTAAATTCTCAATTTAGATTCTCAATATGTATATATATATACTCGATTAACCGGACTAATTGTTGCCGTTAGGGATTCGGAATAATCGAAAATCCGGATGATCGAATGTATGAAAGCGGGTTTTGTGCATTTGTAGTACATATGTACATACATAATGTTATGTGTTTATTAAAAACAACAATTTAAACGAAAATCAATGTTTATTAAGAAATTATTATTTTTTAATAAACATTGATTAAATTCCATGAAGAGATATAAATCTATATAACCATCCGTTACTTGCGACAAACGAGCCGCCGTCACCTAATTTTTTATTTAACTGTAATGCTTTTTCACAAAGCAAAGGGCCAGATATCATTTGCCCAGTTGATCGTTTTTGTAAAAACCTACAATACAAAGCGTCTTCTAATTGCCAATTTACTCACGGACATAGGTCCTTATGTCCGGGACGGGGGTTTGTTAGCGCCTGATAGTAGATCGTCTTATCTCAAGCGGTGTGAAGCGACGATTAGTGAGGTGCGGGAGGGGGGAGGCTAGCTGCATTTGTGCGCGCGGTCGGTCACCCCTAAAGTTGGGCGTTATAACATACAACAGATAATATATTTCATTATATATTTTTAATCTTACAACACATTAGAATAATGAACCATTGACTGTTATAATATTATATTCATTATCGTTAGAAAGCGTCATCTGTTTACGTTTACGGTCCAACCGTCGCGTCGGCCGAGACAATGGGAGTCAATAAAATACTACCTACATTCATTATGCCACAAGGATTGCGTATAGCTTACACTAATTTAAACTCTAAGCTAACTTAATAAGAGCTTATTTTACTAACACTAAATTATAACGGTAAACAAAAATATATTATTTCCTTCATTAGTTGCCTGTTGTGCCTGTTATTTAATTTGGCTGTTGTAATATATAATATATCAGTTTAGTGTTCAGTTAGCTGTCTAGCTGAGATGACAATGACACTGTTATCTGTTAAATTATATACGTAATGTTTTGATAACAGGTCCCCATATTACGTGAAAAAGCATGTTTTTGTTTATTTTTCGTTAAATTTTATTCCTAAAGTAATTTTAAATATTTAGTGTAATATAGATAGGATTTAACGTGTTGTATGTAAAAGTGTATAATAATGTCACGCCAGCGTAGCGCAGCCATTTGGAACTATTTTATAGTCCAAAGTGTGGACGAAAAAAAACCAGTGTGCAATTATTGCAAAACAATTTTTTTTAAAGTACAATTACAAATTTAAAGCTTCACCTTAAGCAAAGACACGTAGGAGTGTATGAAGAGTTTTGTCGTTCAGATTTAATATCGGATAGACGCAAAAAAGAACTTAAGTACGTCGTCAAAAGTAAACCAAATTATATTTTTGAATAGTAACTGAAAAAAATGTAAATAATTGTAGATAATTAAAACTTTGACCACAGTGTAAATAATGTAAAAATTCAATCAAAATGACGTAACATCAATGAGCTTCTAACTACGCCTGAATGAGTTATTTATTTCTTTTAAAAATTAATTATTTATTTAAAAAAGTAAATTTTTTGAAAATATGAGTAAATAATTATAACAGATACAATAATTACACAGCTTAGCATACATTCAGACATCCTTAAGCCTATAAAAAGTAGGAAGGGAAGTTCATTGAACTTAACATAAATATTTTAAATGATTCTCTTTAAAACACGAAACACTTAATTGATGCTGATACAACTTAAAAATATTTTTTGTCTTCATATAATACTTATAATCATCTAATATTTATAATCGTAATAATCTTTCATCGTAATATTTATAATCGTTATAACAACATACAACAAAACGCGTATACACAGCCGACGACTGAACTGAACTAACCGCGTGTACAATGTAATATTTAAAACTGTTATAATATATTATAACAGTTTAAAACAACAGTTAGAAAAATATATTACAACAACATAACGAATTTGAAAAATATAACAGTTTCGCCCATCTTTAGTCACCCCTGTTGGCATCGAGCCGAGCTAGGGAACAGACGGCGGGGCCGGGCTGCACCCGGCCCGCTGCTAGGGCGCGCTCCTAGCTAGGCACGCGGCGCCTGCGCCGATGACGTTCTCAAGTCATCAAGGATCTCCTAGGTATGCGTTGTTTGCAGTTAGCAGTGGCTGTAAATGACCGCCGGTACGACATACTCCGCCGAACGTTGAGTCCCGTGATTCCGTGAGGCGTCGAGGTCACCGGCCCCTAGGTGATTCTTGGGCACTTTATGCGCTCCGAGCATCCTGTGCCTAGTCGCGACATAAAGTGCCACCGTCGCACTTCCCCCAACCCTTTTGTTGACAAAAGGGGTAGGCAGTGCCCAGTGTGAATACGCCAACTACGTTTTATACTTTGCTATCCGCGTCGCGCTTCGTGCCGAATCGGCTGGCATTTATTAGACAGGGCCTTAGAGATTACCTGACTGACTTAGGTAGGTTTTCAATATGTCCGATAAGGACAAGGGGGAGCCTCCACCTAAACCCAAACCCAGAAGACCACCCGACCGTCCGACCGTCCTGGTGTATTAGACCGTCCTATCGCGTATCGCGACATCTTCGATCCTGAAAGGACTAGAGTAGTGTCCTCCTACTCTCAGATCCCGACAAGAAAACCCTCCTCACCGGGTAAAGAGCCCGCACCGAGGACCGCGCTCTCGCCCATCGTACCTGGAGGTACGACTGGGCGGGAACCGTTCCCCCAACCCCAGCGGGCCAAGAAGACCCAGAGAAGGCACACGCCTCCAGAAACAGCAGCATCCCTCCAGGAGAAGAGGCGATGCTACAGTACTACCAACTCCTCGGATTACTCGTCATCCGAGGGAGAATCAGATCACCAACAAGGAAAACCAATTAGGAGATCACCACCCAAATCGCCATCGCCAATTAAACCTACCCCACCTAGGACACCGGAACAACACATCACTATGGATGCTGCTGATCTGGAACAAGGAGGGGAAAGGTCATACGGATGGAGTGCCACCACGTATGCGACCCTAGCGCCGTACGTCTGCCGGACATTCACCGTCCGCGCCTACCACCAACCCGTCCGGCCGGCCATCAGACGATGGTCAGAAGCCTTCGACCAGCTATGCCCAACTGGTAGCTGCGCCGGCAGTACCAAGGACCAGGACAGCCGAAACACCAAAGCCGCCGGAAGAATCGACTAAAAGGTACCCACCTATAGTGGCTGAGTGCTTGCCGGATTGGACGAAGCACTTCGAAGTACTTAATAAGAAGCTGGGCCACCCACCGAATGCTCGTCCGTTCGGCAAGGGGGGTCAGATTCACCCCCCAGAGTCCGGAAGAATTCCGGACGGTACAAAAGTACCTGATTGAGATTACGAGAAAGTATCGCCGCTTGTCGTGCAGTCCTGAGGAGGATCAAGCCCACGAAGAGTGGGATCACTCTACGGGGACTACTCCCAGAGGAGCACAAGAGGGTCCCCCAAAGTCGTCCCAGGGCCGTGGTCCAGGAAGACGGGTGGACTACAATTAGAGGAAAAGGAAGGCAACCTGCCCCCCCTCCACCCGTCACGGCACCCACAGGAACGGTGGTGCCCACCATCACTACATCAAAGGCAACCACCGGGGCGACTCTTCAGCCCCCCGCTAACGACGCCATAGAGCGCCAAACCTCTCAGAGGAGTAAGCGGGGGAGGAAGAAGAAGAAGAAGGTGCACCCTCCTCCTCAGGCAGCAACCTCTACCCCAACCCCAACGGTAACGATAGCCCAGGCGCAGGTTACCATGGATGACAAGAAATCCAGAATGGGTAGAGTGCCAGAAAGGGCTCTATCAGAAAATAGAGCCCACTGTACACACAAAGCGCGCTCTACCCATATACAGAGAAACGTACACCAACTCCCGAGACCAGCGCCATCCGCACACACATCTAGAACACCTCCAGCCGGCTTCGAGACTGCTGACGCCATCCAACGTTTGGTTGGCATAGCAATCGAGGTCGGCAGTCAAGTCTTGGCTGATATCAGAGCCGGAACAGATCCGATCACAACGGTTATGAAGGCGCTGGCTAATCTACTGGCTCGGCACTACAGTGGAGGAGTCTAACCTGCGCCTCCTCTACTGGAACCCAGGTGGAATCCAGCAGAAGTTACAAGAACTCCGCACCGTCGCCCAACAACAAGACGTACAGGTCATCTTGCTGGGAGAGACGAAACTTAATCCGAGCACACGCATAAAGCTGCCTAACTACCATCTGTATAGGAGGGACGAGGTCACTTCTCAAGGGGCCGCCTACAGAGGGACAGCGGTCCTAGTGAGAAGGGACATCGTCCATCAAGAACTAGACCTACCGGAATACCAGACTATGCGCTCTATCGGCATAAAAATGGAGGCGGCGGGCGAGGAACTTAGGATCTACGCAGCACCGCCCGCCAGGGACTCCATTTTGCTCCTCAGACGTCCGGACGGTAATGGAAGGCGAAACACCGACCATCATCGTCGGGGACCTAAACGCCAAACACCCGGCGTGGGGATCTAGACTGATCAACCCGCCGGGTCATGCACTTTTTGAAGACGCCGAAAGACACGGCTACGACGTTTTAGGCCCCGAAGAACCCACTCATGTTCCGACGGATCCACGAAGTCGTCCGGATGTATTGGACATCGTGCTCGCTAGGAACATCAACTACCCGATAGTGGTAGAGGTGCTGTACGACCTGGAATCGCAGCACCTCCCGATCTTAATTACCCTTGGCTTAAAGGCGGTGACCGCGCCGCCCAGAGCAGTGAAGACACGTGTCGACTGGAGGCTCTACCACAAACACCTACAGGAGAGACCTCCAGCACACCACCCTTGAACACAGCGGACGACGTAGAGGCCGCAGCCGCAAATATGACAAAGGCGATACAAGAGGCCCTCAACGCTGCCTCTACGATCGTCCCGATGTCCACCAAAAGGGATGATCTGCCGCGACACATCTGCGTGCAGATTAAGAGAAAAAGGGCCCTAAGGAGACTCTGGGCGCGTACTCGCTGCCCGAGAATCAAAACGAAACTGAACACCTTGTCGGAGGAACTGTCGGTTGCAGTCCAGGCACACAGAGGAGATGCCTGGGAGCGGCGCATATGGAAGGCGGAAGAGCATGATGCGTCGCTCTACAAACTGAACCGACAGTTAACTAAAGCCAAACCTCCCGTTTGCCCGCTGACCAACAACGCGGGTGAACGTCGTTACGATGCCAAGGGTAGAGCGGATATCCTAGTCGAGCACTTCGAGGAGCAATTTATGCCGAACCCAGCAAGTGCGGAGTTCTTGGAGCTTCAGCCCAAAAGGAGAGTCGCGTACAGGAGTTCCTGTCATCGCCCGCGCCGCCTCTCGCAGGAGAGTGGTTCATCTCCCCCGCTGAACTGCGGTGGACAGCAACCCGCCTGCAACCGAGGAAGGCGCCGGAGCACGACGGTATTACCAACGCTGCACTCCGACAGCTGCCCCATAGAGTCCTGGTAGAGCTTGGTCGACTCTACAATGGGATACTGCGGACATCCCACTTCCCGGAGGACTGGAAGAAAGGCAAAGTAATCGTCTTGCCGAAACCCGGGAAGGACAGGCGTAGAGCTGCCAGCTACAGGCCGATCACGCTGCTACCACACATAGCTAAACTGCTTGAAAGATTGTTGCTAAGACGCCTCCGCCCGTGCATCCAACTTCGGGCGGAGCAGCACGGATTCAGGAGGGGTCACTCTACAGCAACACAGCTGACCAGAGTGCTGCACCTGCTTGCGGCCGATTACAACCGTGGCCGCACTACGTTGGGCGTCTTTCTCGATATCGAGAAGGCGTTCGACAGGGTGTGGCATTCTGGACTACTTTTTAAATTGGAAGAACAGACCAGTGTCCCTCCTGCTATGTTGCGGCTAGTGGCGTCTTTCCTGGCAGACAGGAAGTTCTACGTCTGCGTAGAGGGCGCCGAGTCCGCAACCAGAACCATCAGAGCCGGCGTACCTCAGGGCAGCTGTTTGTCTCCAGTCCTGTACGTGGCTTATACCAACGACATCCCGACCCTGGCAGGCAGGCTGCAAGAATGGGAGGACGACGTGGAATTGGCGTTATACGCGGACGATAGCGCTTATTTCACCTCTTCCAGAAGAGCCCATATTGCCGCTGCCAGGATGCAACGCCTCCTGGACCTGTTGCCACCATGGCTAGATGAGTGGAGGATGGTCGTCAACGTTGGTAAGACGACCGCTCTGCTCACTCGCCGCCTCAGGAACCTACCACCTCAACTAACCCTCAATGGCCAGCAGATCGCGTACGAGAAGGCCGTGACCTACCTTGGGTGCCGGATCGACCGGGCGCTGCGCATGACTGCGCACGTCGACCTCGTCGTCCGCAGAGCACGATGTGCGCGGGCGATGCTACGTCCGGTCCTGGCATCCAAGCTACCACTTAACACCAAAGTGCGAGTATATAAAACCTACATCAGATCAATCATCACCTATGCTGCTCCGGCCTGGTACGCGCTTCTGAGCGAGCCTCTGAGGCGGCGACTGCAGGCCCAGCAAAATATGGCGTTAAGAACCATCGTCGGTGCGGGTCGCTACGTCCGGAATGACGTCATAGCGGCCAACCTGAAGATCATCACCATCCAGGAGTTTGTGGCCCGGTTGGCGCGCGGACTGTTCGACCGTGCAGACAACGGGCTACACTTACATCTAAACAACTTTGCGCCGCTACACTCTCGCCCTCCGGACGGGCGACCCTATCCAAGAGAACTCCTCTCTATATCGATTAGAGAGTCGAGTAACAACCCTCAATGCCGCTGAAAGGCCAACTCCGACTTTATTAGATAACCTCCTTTTTTCGTAGTCATAACCAACCACGAAAAATTTACCGATTGCGACAAATCGTATGACACCTACAATGCCATTAGAAAGCTCCCAGGACCGGTCCATAGTGGTGGACCGCGAGGACAGCACGGGTAATGGGGGCTTACCCCGAGGCCCGAAACCTCCATGTGTTATTCGACATGTGAAGAAGACATCAACGATGACGTTCTCCGGTCGCATTATAGGGGTCGCGAGAGTTTTTGCGCGAATCCGAGTTGTTCATATATTGAAAGTCTCCTTGTTTTGTTATGTTAATAGAGGGTGCCATTTGAACTTAAAGACAATTAATTGGACAATAAATAATAAGTGACAAATCTTGCCGTGGAGCGTGGAACTGAGTAGTTGCGCGTCTTGTTAATATAATTGCCGTACGGCCGCCCTGACGTATGTACTGCGCGAACCTGAGTTTTTTGCGACGCGGTCCGGTGATACAGTATTTTTCACAAATAGTGAGTTCGTTATAACGCGGGTTCGGTTAAATCTGGTTGAATTTGATTGGATTAACCTAAGTAACTTGGATTAATATCAAAGAAAAAGAAAAACTGCATAAATAAAATAAATAAATAATTATAATTGCATAAGTTGATACAAAATGCTATGCAATAGCTTTACCGCGGCAGTCCCCGAGTGCCACACGTCTTTTTTTTTACTTATAATCGATAAAAATAATTATTTGATGCCATATAATTAATGGTGGTTAATATAGCGCATAGCGCCATATTATAGCGCGCTATCTCTCCATAACACATAGCGCGTGCTATGTAAGTAGTCGCCATGATGCTATTGCGCTATGGCGCTTTGGCGCTATTAAGTATTAATATCTAGCGGCAACTATAAAACATGATCCACACCTTCTGATCCTACCCGATCCGATCTTAATTATCGGATGAAATCGGATAATGTATTGTGCAACAGGTCCTAATTTTATTATTATTATTACAAAATCGGAGAATCGGATGTTCCGACCGTCCTTTTTCTAAAATCGGATCCTAAATCGGACGGTGTATTGAACCATTCGTTCGATAAAACGTCACAGTCACACACGATCAGCGTTCCAGTTCAGACGTGTACCTACTCGCGCGCATTGAAATGTCATCGGACGGGGAAAGCGAAGCGAAAGCGGAATCTCAAAGTCGCTATTCAGCACTTAAGCATGATCCACACCTTCTGATCCTATCTTATTTGTCGGAAATCCTAAATTGGAGTCATTCTCTACACACTTTCCGATGTAGTTCCTTAAAATCAGATCGGCTTTTAGCGGTGACTCTGTGCAGACGTGATTGACATGGTTCCTACGTTGTCTAAACTACAAAAGATTGTAATAGGAGTAGCAATATCAAGTACCGTCGTGGATACACGAAAAAGGAGGAAAAAGAGAAGCTTATGGGCTGAAGAAATTTACAACAGAGAAAAAAGGTTTACACCTCTAAAAATGATTAAGGTTTTAAGGTCTAAACATTTTCGGACGTATTTAAGGGTGAATGAAGAGTGTTTTTCTCAATTACTGAGTATGGTACGCCCATTTATCCAAAAGCAAAATACTATTCTGCGAGAAGCAGTAAGTGCTGAATAGCGACTTTGAGATTCCGCTTTCGCTTCGCTTTCCCCGTCCGATGACATTTCAATGCGCGCGAGTAGGTACACGTCTGAACTGGAACGCTGATCGTGTGTGACTGTGACGTTTTATCGAACGAATGGTTCAATACACCGTCCGATTTAGGATCCGATTTTAGAAAAAGGACGGTCGGAACATCCGATTCTCCGATTTTGTAATAATAATAATAAAATTAGGACCTGTTGCACAATACATTATCCGATTTCATCCGATAATTAGGATCGGATCGGATAGGATCAGAAGGTGTGGATCATGTTTTACTGCTTCTCGCAGAATAGTATTTTGCTTTTGGATAAATGGGCGTACCATACTCAGTAATTGAGAAAAACACTCTTCATTCACCCTTAAATACGTCCGAAAATGTTTAGACCTTAAAACCTTAATCATTTTTAGAGGTGTAAACCTTTTTCTCTGTTGTAAATTTCTTCAGCCCATAAGCTTCTCTTTTTCCTCCTTTTTCGTGTATCCACGACGGTACTTGATATTGCTACTCCTATTACAATCTTTTGTAGTTTAGACAACGTAGGAGCCATGTCAATCACGTCTGCACAGAGTCACCGCTAAAAGCCGATCTGATTTTAAGGAACTACATCGGAAAGTGTGTAGAGAATGACTCCGATTTAGGATTTCCGACAAATAAGATAGGATCAGAAGGTGTGGATCATGCTTATATATTATATATATATTAAGTTATAGTTCTAGTATACAGTAATCTATGGTTCTAGCAGCAGCGCTGTTGGGAAAGGACATGTGACGCAAATTTGATCTATAGTATCACGCTGTACATCGCGCGCGACCTAATTTAGTGTTAGATTTTGTTTAGTTAGTGTATACTGTATATTTATAAGTGATCGAAGGACACAGTTGTCTGCTATAAAAGAAGCCTAACTAATGTTTTAAATGTAAATAAAATATAGATACAAAAATGTATATAATAAGTGGTGTATGTAAATAGTTGATTTTTATAAATAGAATCAATAAACTTTTAAATACACGGTTATTTCATTTATAATTTATAATAAGTTTAAAATAACGTTTACATCAGTTACAATACAAAATAATTTATTTTATTTCGTTTTAAAAAGTACATGCTTTAAAAATATTTTTAGGATAATAGAAAGTCATAAGCCTGAAAAGTATGAAAAGCGTTCATTCGTTTTTCTTTACCGCTTTATTTTATTTTAGTCTAAAATGCGACTTATTATGAAATAATGTTCTTATATAGCACGCGGTCTATCCAATGAACGACATGTAATGTAACGTGCTATGAGATATAGCGTGCTGCAAAACTTAACGCGCTTACTGGCCTCCTACACGCTTTCTTATAAATAGCGCGGTATCACATAGCGTATTGCTTCCTACGCGGGCCCCGTCTTTGCCCACGCAAACCCTAACATTTTAAATGAACTCCAAATAGTTCAGAACCTATTCTGTCGTCGAGCTGCGAACGCACCGTGGTACGTCCGCAATGCCGACCTTCATCGGGACTTAGAGCTCCCAACAATTCAGCAATTTCTTAAAAAACTCTCTGAGAACTTCTTCAAAGCCTCAGAGTCGCACCCAAACCACTTAATTCGTGAGGCAGCTTCTTATGCAGCCCCACCCCCCTCTCGCTATCGTGTCCGCAGGCCGAGAAACTCTCTCTCGGACCCGCCTAATAAACTCTCAAACGACCTGAACTGTCTCCTGGCAGCTCAGGCCATCTCTAATTAAATAAAATTATTGTAATATCTGACATTAATTTGCCTTCGTAGGCACTCCCTCAGCGGCACTTAGCCGCCTGCGCCCTCTTTTCCCAAAAGAGGGTCGCTCATGATAAGGCACAATAGAGCTTAATCAGCCGGTTGCCTGTCCCTAAAGGCGGTTTTTAGGGGGTATCACTTAGGGTCCCCGGTAGGACAGTGAGTCCCCCCCATAACCACGATAGACCGGCTATCGTGGTATGCGTAATGCATTTTCCGCCTCCCTACGTACAGGGTAGCCCTTTAATTGCTTCGGGCGCAAAAAAAAAAAATAAAAAAAAAATAAAAAAAAAATAGCGTATTGCTCTAAGCCAGAGTTCCCCAAACTTTTTTGTGTCGTAGACCCCTTGCTATGTTTTTCCGTGTTGGGTAGACCCCGTACTTACCTGATATTGATTTCCTGTAAATTTCTAACTGTAGTGAAGTTTAGTGTTAAAAACTTAAAGTAAAAACACATGTTAATTTATATATTTATTAATTGAATTTAAATTAAAACTACTCAAAATAAAATTTTGTATCTGTTATGTAAAATATACGTAGCATTAAATAAACATAAAATAAACTATAAATAAAATAACATAAGCAATAAGTCAATATTTTTAGTGAGAAGGATGAACCTGATGCTTTAATAATAAATTATCAACATTTGGCGTCAATTTTGTAAGGGTTAATCTTAAATCTCCTCGGCTAATGATGTCCAGTCTGTTTTTTCTTGTTAGGAGATTGGTAACAGTGCTGAACCCCCTTTCCACTAGGTATGACGATGGAAAGGAAATTAAAAATTTCCTCGCTATATTCCATAATACGGGATAAGTAACGGGTATGTTGTTTTGCAGCCAGAATTGCTGATATCTGTTCTTAAACCTTAAGTTCTTCGTTTGTACTTAGCTCAGTCAGTTCCTCTTGTATTATGACATTCGTTTCTTCTATGTCACCATATGGATTAATTATCCACGGTGGTATTACCATAGTCAAAATATCCTCAAACCTAGATTCAATATCTGAATAGAGGGTATTTAAATGTTGAATGTAAGTTGAAACGTCGTCTTCCTGGCAGCTTGTCTGTGACAAATAGGGGAACTGAGAAAATTCGCCCCGTCCAATATTTTGCTTCATTAGTTTAACTCTGGCAAGAAACGCTGATAAGATGGACTTTGTTTTAATCAAATTTAAACTGTCGCCTTGTAATTGCAAATTAACCATATTAAATTTTGTAAACAAATCTGTTAAATAGGCGATGTCTGTTTTCCTCTTCATTAAATTTTCTTTTAAAATTTTATCTTTAGTATCCAGTAATTCTAAAATAGTCTCAAAAAGTGCAAAAAATCTTGTCAAACATAAGCCTTTCGACAGCCATCGTACTTCAATTTGAAGGAGTAATTGATAAAAGTGTTCGTCATTTTCTTCACACAACTGCACAAATAACCGCGTATTCAACGCGTTGTTTCGGATTCGGTTTACTGCATCAATGACTAAATGAAGTGATTCATGCAATCTAACACTCAAATTTTTAGCAACTAAATGTTGTCGATGGATGACGCAATGTATTGCTAAAACCCCTGACACATTTTGTTTTAAATAGCTTATAAATCCACGATAACGTCCAACCATGGCAGGTGCTCTATCTGTAGCTACTGATATTATATTTGATAAAGGAATTGCTTTTTCAATGAAGTAATCCTTCAAAACATGAAATATTACCTTTAGTGTCGGTTATCAAAGGTCTTGCGAAAAGCAGTTCTTTGTAGATTTCTTGATTCATAATAAAACGAACATATGCCAATAATAATGCTGCATTATCAGGTAAAGTTGACTCGTCCAGTTATATAGAGAAATGGGTCGTTTGCAAATAATTACATAAGAAGCTTTCAATATCAGAACTCATTTCATCAATACGTCTTTCAACAGTATTGTTGCTTAAGGGAATTCTTTTAATGATATCAGATGCAGGTTTGTGTAAAACAGTTTTTAAAACCTCTTCAACGGCTGGCAAAATTAACTTCTCTCCGATAGTATGCGGTTTTCCGGATTTTGCTATAAGTAACGAGATATTGCAAACCATCATCATTTCTTTGTGACGTCGAAGCGAATATTCTGTCCAGTGTAGGTCTCTTCTGAAGTTTATCTTTGAGTTTTTGAAAGTATTTCAAATCTTTCTCTGTTTTATCAGGGTGGCATCTTCTCAGAAGATCTTGCAGTTTAGATGCTTTCATAGCGTCATTGCCCAAAACTTTGTTGCATAAAAGGCACATAGGCAATTGTTTGTCCGGCAATGATGGAATGAAGCCAAATTTCAAATAATCGACACTGTACTGTCAACATTTATTTTTAGATTCGGACATGGCATCAGTCATCTGTGGGCAAAATTAAATTATTTAAATAAGACAGAAAATCCAGCAGCTGCATATTAAAAATATTTTTTGATTTTTCCGAAAACATTCCATAATTCGAACATCTTCTTGCAACATTTAGCTCGAATTACGGAGATTGCACTGTAATTATAATACCGATTGCTAAAATTTTCAAAAAGAAACTATTGAGGAGTACTCGTGTAATTTTGCATGATTGAATATTAAACTACTAATAACTAAAGCCATGATTGGCGTAATTTATCTATCTTTGCTAACTACGAGTACAAAACTAAAATTTAATAAAAAATAATGTACTAACCAGCACTCTCAAACAAAATAACACTGACTCACTATAATTTGTGTGGTATACTATCTGTTTATATTTTTTAAAATATTTTCTTAGCACTTTCTTTTTCAAGATTCAGGAAACGAATAAACGTATTTGTCCCACATTCGTATTTATAGAGTGACGAATTGAACAAGTCAGTGCAAGGTAGCGAAGATCTGAGACTGTGACTCTCAGGTTTATACAAGTTCAAAATGTATTGCGACCACAAAGTGAATACCAACATCCTACAACTTACACAATTTTATAAACATATATAATAAATTTTTTACTTCATAGGTACTTTTATAAATAATGTATATATTTTGATATTATACAATAGTATGATGTAAGTAAATAGGTACTATCAGTGTATGTGTTGAGATCCACTATCGTGGACCCCCAAATTTTTTTTCGCTGATGTAGACCCCTTGCAGGTTGTCATAGACCCCTAGGGGTCGATATAGACCACTTTGGTAATCACTGCTATAAGCTCTGATTAGAAAAGTGACTTATTTTTTTAATACTTGCAACCCAGAATAAAGCAGCTACGCAGCCATTTTGTAGTGTCCTATTAACATTGAAAGTTATTCATCAATTTTTGTCTATTTTACATGGGAGTATTACTTTTTGTTTTGGTTTGAAAGTTAAATGTAATGAATAATTTCGTTAGTTTGTAAAATAATAGTTTTACAAAATATATTAAAATGGAGCAAGACGTAGATAATGCTTATAATAAAATATGTAGTACATGCCTCAGTTCAGATCGTGATTTAATATTAATAATCGGGCAATCGAATGTTTACCAAACATTTCGTTTACTGATGTATGATTTCGCGGGTGACAGAGTAAGTACCTAAAACTTTTTTACAGTTCTAAAATAATTCATTAAAAGTAGTAGTATGGATACTTGTTACATAAATGTTACCTATTCAATAGTATATTTTTCGCGTGGGTCAACGCACTATAAAATATCACATTATTTAAAAAAAATAATAATGGTACATAATATGTGATTTTTAATAAAAAATAACATGTTTTATTTTCTAATTTAAATAATCTAGTTCATCAATAAATCACAAACAATTAAAGAAATCTCTGAAAGCTTTTCATATGCTAATTACTAAATGTTAAAATATATTAGCTGAACCCGCAGATGCCAGTGTTGGGTTCTTATACAATTATAGGGTATTGGCAACTTGTTTTTATTTTAGGGCATATAATTTAATTTATTAATTGCCACGCATGATTAAAAAAGGAAATCACTTAAATAAAAAAAATTGATTTTTAAAATTATTTTTAGTTTATAAATATAAACCTTCTTTATTCAAAAAAAAATATATATATACCAATTTTCATTGTGATCGATCAAATAGGTTTCATGTTAAAGGACTTTATCATTCATTTGCTGCAACACTTTTATTTCAAAAATCCTGACTTTTCAGAAAACAAGTCTAAAGGTTTCAAATGGGTGTGTTATCCTATTTTTTTTTAATTCTATAATAAAGTTTTATGTGAATTTTTTTGTCAAGTAATGTAGTTTTGATAGAGCCAGAAGTAAACTATATTCTTCATACATATTTTATGAGTAAAAACATTACCAATAAGAAATGGTGTATAATAAATCATGATTTACCACATTGTTTCTGAAAAACCTAAAATATATTATGTAACTTTACAGGATAACACATTTAAGGAGATATTGTGTTTTTCTTTTTGTTAGGTGTAACTAATTACTTTGTTGTAGATATATAACTTTATTGAATTTTTTTAACTTTAACTGTAACAGTGACTTGAATAAGGTAATAGTATTAGCTTTTCTTATTTTACATAAAAATGTGATCTTTTAATTGACATAACTTATGGCTATATTATCTACTTGGCTTTGTTTAAGATGTTTTCTATTATATTAAAAACCGTGAGATCATAAAATCAGTCAAGATTTATGCGACACATATAACGGCACTATTAATTATCAAAATAGTTGCAATCATTCTGAAAGTAGAACTAAAAGTAAATTAAAAAATAGCTACCAAAAACAATAAAAATTTAAATAAATATTTAAACATGCAAAAAATTATAAACTTTCAATGATTATGAGATCTGCTTTTTTCTCTCTGATATTCCGGGCTTAGCCTCATATTCTTTTGATACGACAACATTTATCTCCCTTCTTGTCTTTATGACTACAGCTTTCTTGTACTCCTCTTCGGAGTATGACATTTTGAAGTATATATATCTATTATTTTATATCGAGGTTCATTTTTCAAGAACTATATGATCTTCATGTCACCAATCTTAACAAGCTGGTTTTCGTCATCTTTCTGCAGAATCAGACCCATTTGAATACATACATTCTTCCAGTCGCAGATGTCATTAACTCCTTTACTCAAAAAGGTTCACTCTTCTTTCTGGTTGCTTTGATAGCACCGATAAAGGCATCAGTAGTGTACATTGAACAACTACTTGTTTTTCAATTTGTGAATGAGCTGAGCCTCTCCTTTTTGGGTATGTCCTGTGATTAAGTACTTGTAGGTAAAAGACCTGATATTTGGAAACTTTTGCAGCTTACATAGATACATGGAAATTGGAAATCATTAATTTGTTGACCCCCACAATTATCTGAATAAAATATGACATCAATGTCTGTGCCAATGTTATCGAAATACCTGTAAACGCAAGTAGCAATTTCGTTGACGCCTCATTTTGCGTTAGATTCGTCCCATACATAACATTCCACCATATTTGTGTGCAGATCATAAATTGTAAAGTTGAGTATGTTTTGCTTACACAAGTATTAAACTACTTTTGGGCACTGATGCACTGCTTGTAAATTGTACACAGCCACTTCAAATTTCTTGTTCGTTTTGTCTTTTTGTTTTTCGACATGTGATAGGCCTTTATCTTTAAATAAATATTTTAAAATTTATAACAACCTTAACATAAAATCAAGGTTTAAAAAAATATGCATATCATACTTTTGGAAATATCAGGTGATGCCAAATTGCACCGCTAGCCTAATATAGTAGTAAAAATAAATTAAACTCATACTTTTTAAATCAAGCTTTATTCGAATAAAAAATAAGTATTACACAGAGCATTATTAGGAAAAAAGGTTAAACATTACAAAATGTTAAGTTAATTAAACCGTATAGATTTTCCGCGCAAGAATTGTTTACATCCATGCCTGCCATAGTACTCGATCATAGATTCATCATAGTTCAGATTTGGGTTTGGTATGTAGTTATTGCAAAATTTTGTTTCAGCATATTTATCGGAGGTCTTAGCTTCCACATTTTATCTGATGAATCTATATTGGTATTATCAGCACAATGTAAGAATCTCATGATTGTTCTGATCTCATTGCATACAATTGTATATCAGATTGTTCCTCAAGTCTTCTCCTTGGTCCCAGTAATGATGTATTGATGGAACAGTATTATATCCAGAATTGACAAGGATCGCAACGAAAGCTTTCATTTCATCAACCGAAATTTTTGGATTTGGGCAGTTTAGGAAGGCGGCATACTTCCGAGATTCAGTTACTAGAAATTCATAAAAAGATTCAAAAATAACTAAAATTTCGATTGGAGAATTTCCTCTAAATTTGCTGTAGTGAGGATTAGGAAATATCGATGTTGACTCACACAAATCTTCTTGAAGCCAGGTTTGAGAAGAACTCCTTAATTTTGTGGCAAAGGCTCATAATCATCCTTCGAATCATCAGACGAAGTAGTCTGGGATAGTTCTTCTGACACAGCATTGTTGTTTTGAATACCGCGAGATCCACTGCGACCACCTTGCCCTCGACCTTTCGCTCGACCACAACCTCGAAGAGGAACACTCCAACAACTGGCTGATGAGACGTCTAGACTCAGACTCATTCGGTACTTTGCTACCACATTTAGTGTCTTTTGAGTTTTTAGATGTTTTTTTCTTTGATGTTAATACTACTTTACATTGTGCACTAAGTTGACGACCAGAGAGATTGTTAATCAAGCCTGATTGATCTTCATCTGTCGAGTCTTCATCGGTATGCATGGCTGGATCTGGAGGCTCAATGAAAATACAAGATGGCTCCAAATCTTCATCATCTTCAAGAGCTGCATGTGCATCATGTAGTACACAGCTCCTAAAATAACAAAAAAATATATCATTACGACCTCGAATAATACACCAGTTATTGATAAATCAAAAATATATTCATAGTTAATATTTGATTACATCTTCGGCTAGGTACTGATGCAATTTGGCATCACTCACATTTGCCATGCTATATAATGTAAACAGATACAAACTGATACAATAGTTATGTGAATTTAGATGAAAGATTAATATAAGAATATGATACAATACTCAACATACATTCACATTCATAAAGAATTAAAATATTAAAGACTTACTTGATAGGAATGTCCATTTTGCTGGTCGTTTTTCAACATTGAAGTTTGAAACGTTGGTTTGTCATAATTCTTAATCGTGATTGGCTAAGATCAATATAAAATGACAGCCCGAACTTTTTTCTTATGTCTGCGATTGGTTATTTGATTAATTGCGCGTAAACAAAAAATAACCGCGAAAATTCAAACGCAGTTTAGTGATGCCATACTGTACCGCACGCCGTTAATGGGTTAAAGAACGATATATTCAAGTCATGTGTGAAAATTCAGTAAAACTATATACACTATATATATAATTTCCATAAGCAGCATTATTTTTGGGTAGTAATAAAAGCTCCGACAAAAAAAAATAAGAATTGTCCTTACTCAAAATATGAAATCTACTGCCTCAAATACTAAATTTCCGACTACTTTTGTCCGAATAAAAATGATGAAACGACCGAATGAAATACTGAAATCTTCGAAAGTTAAATATTAACCTTTAGTGCTATAATACTTTTCTACCAGCTTAAATTAGGTTTTACTGAAAACTATGCTTTGTAATTTTTATCTGTACTTACCTACTATTAATATATAAATTACCTTCCATATTTCATAGACTGTGGTGCTATTTTAACTACAACGTTATACTGAAAATACTATTCTGAGTGGTTATACAGAAACTTATAAAAAATATAAAAATGTACTTGTAATATATTACCTTTTACTTATCATGAATTATACTTACCACAGGTATGCCTCGATATCAGTACTTACTTCAGCCCCCATAACATGACCATCGAAACACGATATGATAAAGCGATTTATCGCTATAAACTGTCAAAATACAAAGGAATTTTGAAAGTTCAAAGCGATAAATCGCTTTATTATATCGTGTTTTAGTGGCCATGATACTAGGGCAGGCGTTAAAAATTCAGAACAGTCATATAGATAAATCTAAACCCAGGTGGATTTTGGTTTCCTACAATATTTTACTATTATCCTGTTTTTTTTAATCGAAAAATTCCCTTGTTTTTATGTTAGTGAGAAAAGATAAAAATAAAACAAAATTCAGTTCATTATAAAAATATTGTATGATAGGTAGTACAAAATGTAATACATAACTGTACTTATGAACTAAATAGGGAGGTAGGTAGTTAGTTGTCAGTATCTTAATTATCTTCATTGTATTATAAGAGCAGGTCTGGATTTAGTAGGACAATCCCATTTCCTTTTTTGTCCTATAGGTAGTGTTTTCGCTTCCATAGGTGGAGTCGCGAGCTTCAATCTAATAGCGAGCCCTAGAAGGTGTGTTTACAAACGTATTTTTTATGAAACTGTGGGCAAGTGCAGGATCCTTTTCTCCATTGTACATTTTGTTTCGGTTTAGGCACTGTGACTTTCCAGAAAGCAAAATGTTTCATCTTGTAATGTTCAAAGTTTAACCACTGCTCACCGTATGACACCTCTCCTACTTGGCTACTACTACTACTTGGGATCAAGTATTCAGTGTATGCCGTGTTGGAAGATAAAATCTTTATTCTTAAATCTTTCCTTGCCCAGCAATACCGATCGGTCCAGTCCTTCAGCTCAATAGTAGGTGTTTCAGGTAAAGGTTCTTTGCAGCTTTGTAAAGACCACTGAGCAACCATCTCAGTGGCAATGGTCAAGAAATGTGAAAGTGGAAGACGTTCACATAAGGTGTTTTGGTCTTTTATGTTCCGATTGAATGCTTCTAATGCATTATTTGTGGCGGGTGAACATGGCGCTGCGCCTAAATACCAATTTAGATGTTTCTGTAACCACTCTTCTTTAAAGTAGTGAATGAACTCGGTTTGAGTCTGCCATTT
This sequence comes from Parnassius apollo, assembly GCA_907164705.1. Taxonomy (NCBI): domain Eukaryota; kingdom Metazoa; phylum Arthropoda; class Insecta; order Lepidoptera; family Papilionidae; genus Parnassius; species Parnassius apollo. The sequence goes on from CAJQZP010000901.1 coordinate 315,049, forward strand.
TTCAACAAAAGCCTGTGATGCAGCATTAAATACTTCATATGATGTAGCATTATGTAGTGCGTCTATGTCTTGTATGATTTCTTTCTGTTTCGTTTTATTGTTGACGGTTTTCTGAACTTTTTTGGTGCATATTTTTCTTCGCGTGAGCCCAGCACATACGAATAACTGGTGTGGTACCAAAAACTGCGATGAAAGCATTTCTTATACTCTGAACAACATCACAAACTAAAACTTTAGGTTGTATCACGTGAACAAATAAAGACAGAACCTTTTCTTTAAGGCCATCAAAAATCATTTGAAAATCTTCTTGACGTTCATTCGTGGACACACCAAGACAAAGCGGATGGAACTTGCGGTTCTTATCAGTGGTACCAAGAACTAAAATGGGGAACCCTTGCCATATGAGTTTGTATGTGGCGTCTATGTGCAGTATGTCCGTGGAACAAACTATGTTGAGTAATTTTTTAATTGACAATGCCAGACGAAAACTTGGTTCTTCCGCTTCTATCACGTGATAGCTGAACACGAAAACTTCATTTTCATCATCGGGAATAGTTGTTCGATCGAAAATCCAAGTTCACCTAAGTAAATTGCAGCTCTTCCGAACTTCTCGTGCCTTCTGTCATATAAGTAGTTGTTAAGTTGCCGTTTCGAAGGCGCGTTTATTCCTGTCATGTTGTTTAGAGCCTCTAATATAGCTTTTGGCTTTAGGCGTAAATCAGACAGCTTATTTATTTCTCTTTTAACGTTTTCCGAAATTCCGTACTCACGTACCAATCTGGTCATGGTTGTGCTCTGAAGTGGTCTTAAAAATAATAATATTACAGTCGTTCAAAAACAATAAATACAACGCACAATCACACTGTGGCCCCTTGGATTTTACTTTGTTACAACGATAAAAACGTTTTTGACCTTCATCACTGTCCCGAGTATAATTTCTTGACCAAGTCCTCTCATTACTCACAAATTTCTCTGCTTCTTGTACATTATAGCACCGTTTGATCAACACCCAACTTTTGTTACGACGATTCTTCTTCGCCGGTACCGATGGACCAGCTCCCTCTTCTTCCTCCTCCGACTCAGAACGGTACACAGGTACCTCATCCATACTTCACAACAATACTAAGTTTCCTTAATAGATACTAAGTTAGTAAGTTAGTTACCTAAGTAGATTTATTAGTTTTTTGACATCATAATATTAAACCAATAGCAACAAAAACTATTTAAATTCATAACTTATACAAACAAAACACGCAAGGATCGGTCGTTGCAAGCGCACTGTGCTGGGAACATCCATCCGACCTCGTGAAAACAGCCGAACGCGACCCGACCCGATCGCGCGGGACAAACAGTTGAGGTATTTTCATCATTATTGAAAGTTAAAAATATATTTGATAACCAACAATAGAAATTATAATGTTCATGCAGAGCTTTCCAGAAAATGACATGACTAATCTTTTAACTAACAGCGCCATCTAGTATCGAGTTGAAGAACTAAGCTTTCTAGAAGCCTCACACTCGAACTTTCGGCGCCTGCTCGGTTGGCGCGCGTATTTACTTGAATATTCTGGATGTTTCGGTGAAAAAGGTGTATTTAAAGGCTCTGCAATACGCGATCGGGGCAGTATTGAATTTGGCGAGACAAGCGAAGCTTCGGAGCGAAATAAAGTGAATCAGTGTGGTTAATTATTAGTGTTTTAAGTTTTAATTAGTGTAAAGTGAATTAAAGTGTAAATTTTGGTAATTCAATCGGCAGTTTTTATTGTCACAAACCTCAAGCTCGTAACAATATCATTGACGAATTAATCGTTTAGAAACTTGACATAAAAAGAAATATTTGTACTTAATAATCTAACAAATGGAAAGCCTGACAGTGTGTAATTAAACTGGCTCTATACACTTCAGTACTGAATACAGCAGTACACTTCTACTTGGCAGCAGAAATAAGTTAGAAACGAACCTATTTTTTATATATGTTTTTTGTATTTGTTAGTCGCTAAAGTTGTTTCAGCACCTACCCAGATGAACTCCTAAAGCAAGAAAAGGAGTTCTAGCTCTCTATTTGGTAGAGCCATGCTGCAGCTATATTATGGTTGTAGCACGAATGGGTTAGCTCGACCAGGGCAGGACCACGCTCTCACAGAATACCAGCGTAAAGTACCAGCTTAATGCTACTGCGTTTCGTTTTGGCGAGTGTAGAGAACCGGAGTCCGTTTTATTGGAATCAAGGCATTCCATCTTAGTCCTCATGGTCGACAATGCATCTGCACTTTGATTCTTAATCGAGGATAAATGTAGATGTCTATGAGCCACAGCATCCACTTAGCATCATGTAGACTCTGTGCTCGTTTTTCATCTTTATTCTATAAAAAAATCAACCGTGATAACTTCCTATAACATATTTACATTGGTCTGTATATCTGTAATACTATAATCTTTTTCAGCTTGGAGCTCTATTATCCGAGGAATCCCTGCAAGTCTGTTGGGAATGTCTTGCTCTATTAAGAAAGATCCATAAATTTAAGAAGCAAGTTCACATAGCTCAGGATCACCTCCGGGTACTTCGCCTGAGTGGAAACCATGAGGTATAATTACCATTATGTTTTGACTAGCATATGTGCATACATAGAATACTATTATACACAATAGAATGGCTGTCAACGTTATTTTGTAAGAGGATAGGCGTCGCCGGGAGCACACATACAAGCAATTACGTAGTATTATCACTACTACCAACCCGATGCGCTGTGTTGACGGACAGATTTTAATACGTATTGATTTGTAAATAGCGTGCAATTTGGCGTTTTCTAAATAATTTGCATGTGAAATTTGGAAACGATTGTAACATCAAAACACATCTTTTGTTGACATTTATACGTGTGAATTGACGTGTTAGTGACGTCTTAGTGGCTACACGGGCTCCGCCCACTCCCCCGTTCTATTATGTATGTAATTATAGTATTCTATGGTACTATAGTACCAAAAAATATTATAGTACCAAAAAAATTTTTAGCAACTGACGTTATTATTGGCACTACAGTGCCCAGTAGAAGCTACGTCAAAAAATATGTTTTTATTAAGGAATTACGACTCTTTCGTGTGTTATCTGTGGCTTTTAATTTACCTGACGAAATATAGATGGCTCTATAACCAATTGTAATAACATTTTTCATAGCCTGTCACTGACCTCTATATATACAAGTACGCTGGACTGGCTATACACCGTGACATGATGAAGCGATTTGATTTCCGCCATTTTGGCGCTGACATCAGAAGTGCACGTCCACGGAACTAATACTAGGGATAAGACAGTGTACCAAATTATATCGATAAAAATTCTATACCCTGCCTATACCTAAATAAATAGAATGGACTCTATGGATAGATGGACTCTACCCATAGCGTCCTTTCTATTTATGTATCATATTAATATAATGCCATTATCATTCATCATCATTAAAACCCTTCACAAATCCACTGCTGAACATAGGCCTCCCCCAAGGAATGCCACAAAGCACGGTCCTGAGCTACCTGCGTCCATCAACTTCCTGCATGTCTTACCAGGTTTTGACTCCATCTAGTGGGGGAACGTCCTACACTTCACTTGCCAGTACGAGGCTGCCACTCGAGAACCTTTTTTCCCCATCGGTATTCGGTTCAATGCAGCGGGCATTGGAAGACATTTTCAACCTACTCGACTGGAAAGGATACGGTATTAACGTCAATGTCGTGTACGTTACGCTGCAAAAATTTGAGATTGAAACTAGATTAAAAATAAATGTATTCAATCACTTTCAGTGCAACTAGTAGAGATGTCGTTGTTTATATTAATTATTATTTGATTTTCAAAAATGCAGTCAAAATTAATGTCTCTTTCAAAACTATCCATAATAATTTGTTTTGTTTTTCTACCACTTTTCCCAATCATCTTTTGTGACGTGGGCACATGCTTCAACGAATATAGAAGAAACAATCCAAAAAGTTAAAGCCGAGTCACAAAATAAGAACACATACACAAAATCACAAAATAACACACAGTAAGCTCTCGAAACAGAAACGGAATCTGTTTTATTCAATATAGATTATGAATAATACTTATTGAAAATCACTTTTGTCATTTACTACTGGTCCCAGTAAAAATACTCATCAACAACTTCAGCTAAGTGCTCTCAAAAACCACAGGCATAGGTGTGACATAGACATTACACATGACTTTTGTTTTGTCCATGTTCATCTTAAGACCTATCCGTTGGGAGACACGATTGAGGTCATTGAACATAGTGCGTAGGTCCTCCAGCGATTGTGCCATTAGGACTATATTGTCGGCAAATCGAAGGTGAGTAACGTACACGACATTGACGTTAATACCGTATCCTTTCCAGTTCAGTAGGTTGAAAATGTCTTCCAATGCAGCGGTAAAGTATTTCGGGGATATTACGTCACCCTGTCTTACACATCTCTACAGTTGGATTAGTTTTGTACTCTGGTTCTGTACTCAGATAGCCATCATAGCCCTTAACCATTCAACTAAAAAAATATTAAGATTAAACTAAGTACACAAAATAAAAATAAAAACATAATTTCTAGAATAATTTATTGTCAACTGTTCACTTTGTTTTAGTATTATAAAAAACAAATCAGCTGCTATAATAACGCCTATTCTAATCAACTACAGGTCTGTCTATTGACAGTAAAATATTTTCTATTATATAAAAATTTATGTTTGTTCGTACTTTCTACGATGCCATACCGTTCATCAGATTGCGGTAAAACTTAGTCAACTTATTGGTTGCACTTGCGAGAAGGATATACGCATGGTACAATTAACTGACACTAGGTGGCGTGCGTATTATACTGACTATTTATTTGAAAGTTATAGAAAGTTCTATATCATTCTATTTCAATGATTGTATTATCATTCCTAATTATACAATATAACTGTTCCACATTTTAACGATATTTCCACAATTATTTCTTCTGTGGCAGCAATGCGCCGGGTATGAGCTAGTAAGATTATATAAAAAAATATAAACTTTGAACTACATAGTTATCAGTTATTTACAACGTCATTTTCGAAATTAAAATTACAATATTAAAAAAAATAACTGAAATTATCAATTACCGAGCCCGATATGTGAATGGAGCCAGGGAAAAACGAGCACTTAGAAGCAACAAGTGGTGCAACCTCACCAAAGTCGCGAAAAACAGTCGAGTGGCGCATCGTCAATCGCCATACCAACACTCCTCTTCCAGCAGTACAGGGAGAGGAAACTCCTCTAGCCGCAGCCCACTAACACACATCCAACGTGACTCGACATCATCAGGCGACCTTTCGACACTTGGCTATGTCCCTTGAGTTTGGTGGAAAATTAGGAAAGAAGAAATAAAAAATCATTCGAAATAATAATCTAATACTTAGTACTTGGTAGCTGGTAGTGCTTGGTACTGGTACCACCAAAAAATATTGTCGGTATACTGCACTTTTTCAAAGTGGTGCAGTTCTCATATCTAATAAAACAGTCGTCTGTGAAATGTTTGGAACAAATATGATCATTTTGTTTCGGACGCCAATTCACAATATTTATGATATTAAGCCATAATTTTAGTCTAGGTTCAGTTGGAAACCTGTTAATTAATAAACATTTGATAACCATTTGTTGTTGGTGACTTTGTTTGTTAACAGATATGGGTAGGAAAGAACATCGATAATTATTATAGACAAGGAACTCGACAACCCTATTGAATTTTATTGTTTATCAAAACTCAGTAATATACAGCTAAACATGTTGGTATATATGATATTAAGATTAGTAACAAATTTCTACGTACTTATATTATCAAATAGTTTTAATTTGTTTAATATTTACTGCAAATTTACTTACTTGTGAAATGTTATACCACTTCCCTTTTGGTAACGAGTTTTACAGATTACGCACCCTCTCATTATTAATGAAAATAATTCTTATTATGTAACTAATATTATACACAATCAAACAACATAAAATACTTTCGTTTTTTAGTTTAAAAGTTCAAAATACAGACTTATTAAATATGACATGAATAAGACAACATACTTTGGCATATTATGTCAATTTTATTTTTCAAGACATCCTTCAGCGGCGCTTCAAATTGGCACAGTCATTTTGTATGGTATAGCCAGTCCAGCGTACTTGTATATATAGAGGTCAGTGTAGCCTGTGGTCAAAAGACTGAATTTAATTCTGCTGTATTTTGAGTTTAAATAAGTTAGTAATTTGTATTTTGGTCCATTATATTATAAGTTATTTTATTATTGTATTTCTTAAATCGTGATATATCATATTTTTCTAGATTAAATACATATTAACCCTTAACTATAGTGGTGATAGATAATTACGTTTCTATAGTCGTGGGTCCATTGGAGCCGTGTATTTTAAAATGGCCATAAAAGCAAATGGTGTATATTTTTAAAGACATTTTTAATAAAACTAATACTTTGTTTTATAAAGAAACCTATATCTATCAAAATCAACAATAGGAACTTGATTTCTTACTTTAATGACAATTACAAAATCAGTCGTTTTATTCTTATCGCCAGAACAAGTTGGCTTACAAAAACTTAAATAAAAACAAAAAAATAATAAATTTTATATTGTTTTCTTTTTTTCAACTAAATAAAAAATTCTTTTTTCATAAAACAAACAAAAAATACTCTAACCTTTTTTTTGAAAAATTTGACACCTACTCAATTACTTGCACGAATTACAAACAATATTTGCACAAGTCATGCATATTCATTTATTAGTTATTTCAGAGCTTGTATCATGTTCACTTTCTGAAACTCGTCACTATCTGAAAACTCATTGTCAGAACGTGTTTCAGGATCACAAGCAAACAAGGAATTTTGATCAAATTGTTCGTCATTTCTATCTAATTCCTCACTCAGCCACTGTTCTATTACGTCTTCCTCATTAACAGATACTCTTTTGCGATTTACCATCGTGATGAACTTAAACAATTGAAAAAATAAAAGGACTACAAAAAAATAAAAAAGTTATGGGTCCATTGGACTCGCCAATACGCACCTTTGAAGCGGTGATCAAAATGCGTCCGTCTCACGGCGTGCACTTCGGCGTACTGTAGAAAGTAGAAAGGTACTAAGAAGCTAGAAGGAGTATGTTTTTCGGCGCGGTGTATATTGTACTTTGAAAATTCAACCTGGGTCCATTGGACCCACAACTATAGTTAAGGGTTAAAATGATGTGTCTCTTTCTTTCTCCAAAATCGATAAATTTTGCAAAAGGAAACACCTGGTACTGTTTAGTGTATCAAAATGTCAGTTTTTTTATTTATTTAGGGATTGTCCAAAGTGGTTGTAAGAGAAATAATACCTCTATTTCATAAGATAAACTATTTAGAATAATTATTGACATAGAACAAACAAACTTCATTCGTATTTTTGAACAGATTCAAGGAAATGAGTAATGTGATATGCAGTGTTCTAGTACTGGGTACCAGTGTACACAATAACAATTTATTAAATGTACTTCTCCTGCATGAGATAAAAACTTTTCTATTTCAATTTTATCATAATCATATCATATCATAAACACTCACGCCTGTCACCCAGAGGGGTAGGCAGAGACTACAGACTTTCATTTGGCACGATCATGACACACCTCTCCCGCCTCCTCCACATTCATATACCTACGCATACATGCTCGTCGGTTAAGGGTATTCCTAATTCGGCCCATTTTCAATATATCGCCAATTTGGTCGATAAACCTTTGCCTAGAACGTCCCTTTCCGACTCTGCCTTGTCAATTTAAAGGAAATTAAATATATACTAGTCAACACAAAATAAGGGCCACCACGTTTTTACAGTATTCTCACGAATTCTTGAGGTTGAAGGGTTGATTAATGATTAGATTGCATAAATTAATCGATTTTTATTGTAAACAGCATAAAATAATGACGGAAACAAAAAAAAACTCACACCACTTTTTCTGAAAATTAAATTTTTGAAAAGGAAACAGTGAGATAAAAAATTAAGTGAAAAAAAAAAAACAAATAGTGTTGGTTGATTTGTGGCTTTCCTCAATATCTGGTGTGCCCTCCTCGTTTTCTAATGCACTCTTGAAGCCTGGAAGTTACACTTTCCACCAGGTGTACCACTGTTTCTTGAGGAATTTGTTCCCAGCTTGATTTCAGAATGTTTATTAGCTGTCTTTGTGCACGGGTTGGTTTGTGCTTCGAACACTGCGTTTCAGTAAATCCCACATGTGTTCAATGGGATTGAGATCCGGACTATTTGCAGGCCAGGGCAGTACCTGTATACCAGCCTCATCTAGGGCTTCTCTGGTGGCCCTAGCTGTATGAGCGCGAGCATTATCGTGCATCAGATGGAATCTTGCTCCGATTATCTGTGCATATGAGACCACATGGGGTCTAATGACCTTCTTGATATAACTTTGAGCTGTAATTGTGCCTTCGTTGAGAATTACCAACTCGGTTCTACCTGATATAGAGATTCCTTCCCACACCATAACATTGGGTCCCCCAAATCTGTCATTTTCATGGATACAAGCACCCGAAAATCGCTCACCTTCACGCCTCCAAATCCTAATACGACGGTCATCACTAAAAAATTTAACTTTGCACTCATCCGTAAACGGTACTGTGCTCCAATCACTCATATCCCATGCCAGATGCTGCCTTGCGAACGATAATCGGTTTGCACGATGGGCACTTGTCACTTGTCTTGGTCCTCGTGTAACCGATTTCTAATGGTTTGATCACTGACGCGTGTACCCGTCGCCTGCCGCAAACGGTTTTGTAAGGAGCGGGCAGTGATGCAGCGTTCTCTGCGCGCAGTCAAGCACACGTAGCGATCCTCCTGTGCGGTAGTTGCTCGATTTCTGCCAGAACCCCGTCTCCTGGTTAGTTTTTCAGTCTCTTGAAATCGATTCCAAGCATTCTGGATCGCTCGCCGGGATAAACCCAGCTGCAACGCCACAGAACGCTGCGAATGGCCTTCTTGAAGCAATGTTACGGCCCTAGTTACAGTTGGTAAGTCCATATGTCGTCGAATTCTCGGCATAACTTTTTTTAAATGTTAATTCAGCCACCAGTTAAACAAAACTTAAACCGTTCTTGACAGAATCGTCACTTTGACTGAGTTAAAATCTGGTAGAATCAAGTGGTTACAATAAATTATCAAAAACTACCCAATTTAAACAATTATGAACCTGGAATACTCAAAAAATGTTTGTAAACAAATAAGGTAACACCACAATAAACAATCAGCTACTTGAGAACGCATAAAATATGAATTCTCGCTACCGACCGACGTAAAAAATAACAAGTGGCCCTAATTTTGTTTTGACTAGTATATTTTATTAAGAGTACTTTTATGATTTTTGCTGACATTTTAAATAAATATAAAAAAATAAAATGAAAAACAAAATAATTTAAAAAAAACTTTTTTATATAAAATTATTCTCTATGTTCTAATATAAACAATGGTTTTTGCTCTTTGACGTTAGTCCCACATTACGGCACGCGCACGTAAACGTTCAAGTGAATAATAGTAAATTAAAATTACAACTTATATCCATCCTACTTCTGGGCAGAGGCTTATTTCTTTAAAAGTGTTACGAAGCTGCACTGCTTCAGTGCATGTTAGTGCACTACACATATACTTGAAATAGTTTATTTTTCATATAAGCAGACATATATTTATACGTAGTAGAGCCATGCTGCAGTTATATTAGTAGTATAGTTGTAGCATGAATGGGTCGACTCGACCGGGGAAGGACCACGCTCTCACAGAATACCAGCGTAAAATAGCAGTTTGATGCTGCTGTGTTTCGTATGGTGAGTGAGAGTAATCCAATTCAATCTTCCTAGAGAACCGGAGACCCTTTTTACTGGAGACGAGGCATTGCATCTTAGTCCTCACGGGTGACAACGCGTCTGCATTTTGATTCGTAATCGAGTATAGATGTGTATGGGCTGCAGCATCCACTTACCATCAGGTGGACTGGGTGCTCGTTTGTCATCTTATCCCATAAAAAAAAATACAAACATTCTACACCATGAAGCGCATGGTAAATCAGCACTAATCAATTTCATTGGTGTCGGAATCAAGCCCTGTTTTTATTTTCTTACTGTGAAATTTATGGCAAACTCTTAATCCTGTAGTAATAACTACCAGATTTTTGTGATAAAAGTTCCGAGTAACACCAGGGGTATTGCAGGTTCATTGCTGCCCTTTTAAAAAGGAGTAAGTTTGTGGCAACTGGGACAAATATCTCCCCTGTTATCACAGGAATCGTAATAATAAGACAATAGAAGTCGCACATTCGCGTGACCTTGTCGCCGTTTATATGGGTTCACGAACATAATTAACCGTTTTGTGATTTAGTTGTGCGGGGAACGTCGTACGTGAATTTTTGTTATTATAAATTTATACTGGTTGCACTGCAGCATAATCAATTGTAAAAACTCATCAAGGACGTGTAATTAAACTAATAACTGCATAACATTTCATCAGTAAGTTGATTATTTACTAATTATCATTGTTTTAATTAATTTACATCTAGATGAATACTTTACTATGACATTTACCTTTGCAAACTCATTTATTATTTTTCGTATTATACAATTACCATTGCTGCTTTTGTTCTAACGTAATACGCGACGCACGCGACGTTGACAAACTCGCCAAGCAATGTAATGCGAAACGTTAGATATCATTGTGCATTGCGTATGTTTATAATACGGTAAGATGTGGCGACATCGGTTTTGGAAGTAATCGAGCGCTAATTTATTTCTATTGTCTTATTACGATTTCTGTGTAGGTAATCTATCGGTACGGCTATGTTCAGCTGTGGAATTTAGATACGTGCTTATATTATTATTAGTCAACTCTTCCGACGTCTAAACTCTCACTACGCGTCATATTTGATCTTCGTTCATAAATCATTTATGCTCATTTTCAGACGACAGACCACACATACTTGTCACAATCCCTATCAACTCTGGACTCAATAATAAAGACAGGCTACGACAAGATTTATTTAGACTGCAGGACCGAAATTCAGGCAGAATGGTCACCAGACATCATCGCAATTAGATCTATCAAGGATGAGCAGTATGATATAGCTCAGGTTGTGCGAGAGAACATTAGTCTAGACATTGATGATCAGCTTTTAGGAAGTGAGTATTAAAATTAGTTGCGAAAATAAATTAAAAAAATGTTATACACACACACATACACACACACACGTATATATATATATATATATATATATATATATATATATATATATATATATATATATATATATATACAAAAATGAATTCGCACAGTATATTTACAAATGAAATAAAAACAAAAGATATGAAGTATTTGGTATTTTTTTACCTATGATGAGCCAGCACCTACAATCCCACCTGGTGATCAGTAAGAGGTGATGAAACCGTACTGTTTCTGCGTAACAAAAGCCTATACACTTTTGCCTTACTCATATTGTTAGTCACTTAGTTGTGATGCGTGGAATTTCGACAACAATGGAGATTGAAGACTTACAAACCATCTGGTTGTTAAATGATATATCATCCACCAAGGGGAGGGAGAAATTAAGGCAATTGTTTTCTGCGTACACTCAGATATACATCCTATAGAAAACCAGTAGGCTAGCTACTCTACTCCTGTGCTTGACGCTGACAAGTTTGGTTTCAATTAAATCTGGTTTATCAATAAACATGTCCAAAACCACTATTGTATAGATGCAAATATAGATTTTGACAAGGCGCAGATAAAATGCTTGGGAGCCAATCTGTGTATTAAAACCTTGACCGCATCACTACCGTACGCCACGCCAATTAAATTAAAAATTCAAATTTTCAAGGACATCCCTAGTGCAGTCTACAAACACGAGTCCTTTATGTAAACTGCTATGACGCTGTGTGCATTTAAGATGGCTTTATATATATTTTTATATGCTTTATATATTAGATTTTTAATATAGATAGATTCCATGTCCAGCAGGGGTCTATTGTCAATCCATAGGTCGCTGGTTCAAATCCGGCTCGAAGGACCATTAAGAATATACAGTTTAGTTATAATTCCTTACACTAAAATGGAGTTGTGGATTTCAAAAGAAAAGATTGTGGTAAAAAAATGTATTAATGTGTAAACTTGTTGTGGTTCTTTCCCTTGATGGTAATCTTAAAAATTCAAAACTCTTTAAAATTCGTCAGTTAGACCGCACATTTACCAGCCTATAAAGAAAATGAAAGTTAGTGATATACATATATACATTTATTTAAACTATAGACTCATAGCGTCTTTCTGTTGTTATTATTTCATTGTTGTTGTTTATTTCATTTAGTTGTAGCCGAATGGGTCGGCTCGGCCGGGGAAGGACCGCGCTTTCATAGAATACCAGCGTAAAATAGCAGCTTAGTACTGCTGTGTTTCGTATGGTGAATGTTCGAGATCCGGAGACACTTTTTTACTCGAAACAAGGCATTCCATCTTAGTCCTCAGGGGTGACAACGCAACTGCGTTTTGATTCTTAATCGAGGATAAATGTAGATGTCTATGGGCCACAGCATCCACTTACCATCAGGTGGACTGTGTGCTCGTTTGTCACCATTACTCTATATCAAAAAACTAAACGCTATAAATTATATACTCTATGCAGGGCTTGATTTACCCACATGCTAACCAGGTTGGAAGCCTAAGGCGCAAAGTTTGAGGGAGTGTTGAGCTTGCCTTTGCAATATATACAGAGTAAATTGGTATAATATTCTCAAAAAATGTTAGCGACCTCTCTACTACAGCCAATATAGGGGCAGCGTGGCTCTACCACGTATTTTACGCATGGCGTTAACAAGATGGCGATACCACCATTTATCTGAAGTCAGAATTTTTTCGCATTCCCACAGTCGACTCCTAAAACAACTACGAGTCAAAATGGGCTTGTGGGTTCCCTTACCATGCAGCTCAATATCATCTATTTTATTTCTTGTGGTTATTTATATACTGTCATTCGACGGCTCCGTGGCGCAGTGGCTTAGCAATGAGTTGCAGTGCTGGCTGTGGGTTCGAATCCTGCATTGATCAAGTATTTGTTTGGACTGCATATTGTTTCGCATCTGGATATATTTTCTTTGTGCAATTTATTTTTGTGAACTGTAGAATAAAAATCCTAGTGCTGGGTAAAGTTTAAAAAAAATTTGTTTTTTATAATTTCTAGCTATGGTTCTTCAGAATCCGAACGCTATGATGACCCCTCACATTGTGATCAATGCAGAACCTTTGAAAGATCAGGTGCAGTATACAGAATCTGATAAGACTGTGCTACCGGAACTCACTATTAGGTATGGATACCATTTCATTTAGCATTTAACAATTTGTATAAGGTAGGAAGCGCATTTTAGCCAATTTATAATCAATAAATTTTAATAAAACTATATATACAGATTTTATCGCTTTAGTAAACTTATTTTCATCACATTCACGGTCACAGGGTGATTGGTCCACTACGCAAAAATTAATATTCAAAAACTGAAGGTAGCTAGGCTAACTATGATATTGGGACGTCAAACATCTTAGTCTCCCCTGTGACGATGGGCGCTGTAAAGCACCCAAAACTTTAACTTTAATTAACAGTATTAGTATTAGTTCAATGGGTAGTGTTCGCGTAAATTTAGAAATCATCAATAACTTGCACTATTTCTTCAATAAATATTATATTAAGATTTTGTTGATGAAATAAAACAAAAACTTAAATAATTCCTATACTCTGGTTCTTCTAATTTTTCTTTGGTTGGTTTCTTTTTGTATATTTTAAGCAGATGCATTGCCAATCTCAGTACAAGACATAAACAAGATAACATGTTAGAGATATCTTTTTTGCATCCTGCTAATTAATATACGAGTATATTGCCTATTTTATCATCATCATCATCATCATTACAGCCCTTCACATGTCCACTGCTGAACATAGGCCTCCCCCAAGGAATGCCACAGAGCACGGTCCTGAGCCACCTGCATCCATCGACTTCCAGCATGTCTTACCAGGTCTATTTTATTATACTCGTATTTGTATGTGGTAGAGCCACGCTGCAGCTATATCATAGTTGTAGCACGAATGCGTCGGCTCGACCGGGGAAGGACCATGCTCTCACAGAATAGCAGCTTAATACTGCTGTGTTTCGTATGGTGAGTGTAGAGATCCGGAGACCCTTTTTTACTGGTTACGAGGCATTCCGTCTTAGTCCTCAGGGGTGACAACGCACTTGCGTTTTGACTTTTAATCGAGGATAGATGTAGATGTCTATGAGCCACAGCATCCACTCACCATCAGGTGGACTGTGTGCTCGTTTGTCACGCTTATTCTATATAAAAAAAAATTAGTATTAGTTTTTATATGTTATATATAACTATCGTATATGTTATTTTTATATATTGTATTATTTTATTTTTATTTATATTATTATTTAATATAATTTACGTAACATTTTGTATATTATTATTCATTAGTAGTAGTAACATATGAACTAAGTTTGCCATTTCAATATATTTTCCTTTACGACTCTACTGGAAGATATTTCAGCAAATTATGGAATAAGTAGAACCTTTGTACGAACTTACTGTAAGACTGTTTCTGTAATTTATTTTGTGTACATAATAAATAAATTTAAAAGAAGATATATCTAGATAGCTCAAAGAACCGACAACCATTGGTGAAGAAAGGTTCTCGAGTGGTGGTCTTGTATCGGTAAGCGAAGTGTAGGACGGCCCCTATTAAATGTAGTGATAACGTAGTAAGACATGCAGGAAGTTGATGGATGCAACTGGCTCAGGATCGTATTTTGTGGAATTCATAGGGAGAGGCCTATATTCAGCTTGGACTCACAATAGTCTGTATATTATGATGATAACAAATGAGATAGTTATACCACCAATGGAAGCCATAATATTATTGCTTCTTATATTTATTTACGCGAACACTGAACATTAAAATTAAACTAGTTTTTACGGATGTTATCCTATCGTTATATTTTATATTCCCGATGGTTCGAGCACTTTACAGCACCCATGGTCACGGGGGGGGGGGGGCTAAGGTTCTCGACGTCGCAATGTCGTAGTTAACCATGACTACTTCCAGATTAAAATTATTAATTTTTGCAGTATGAACTTCCTGAATTTTTTTGATAGCATTGTGTGACAAACGAGAACACAGTCCAACTTATGGTAAGTGGACGCTGTGACCCATAGACATCTACATTTATCCACGATTAAGAACCAAAACGCAGAGGCGTTGTCACCCATGAGGACTAAGATGGAATGCCTCGTTTCCAGTATAAAGGGTCTCCGGTTCTCTACACTCACCATACGAAACACAGCAGTATTACACTACTATTTGACGCTGGTATGGTGAGAGTGTGGTCCTTCCCCGGTCGAGCTGACCCATTCGTGCTACAACTATAATATAGCTGCATCGTGGCTCTACCACGTAAAAGCAGTTGTGTGCTTGAGTTGGGATTTAATTTTATTAATTATAGGATCCCCGTGCAGGCGGTAGCATCCAGACATCTTTTCTGTTGAAATTAAAACATTTTTCGATTTGAAAAACCTCACGAATCATCCTTGTAAGGAATGGGTTGTTTTTAGCGAAGATTTGTGGTGTATCAAATCTGATGTAGTGACGGGGGTGATCCTGTACGTGTTCACATCCTACAGACTTGCCGAAGCGTCGAATCTTCTCAGTACCTCTGTGACCATGGGTACTGCAAAGTGCTCGATACGTCGAAAATATAAAATAAGTTGATATACGCGACAAAATCCGTAAAAACTAGTTTTATTTAAAAACTATGATAATTTAGGTATTTCGTATTGAATGCCAAACCAACTTATATGAATATTTTCAAGTACTGGACCGCTGCCCGGAGATAAAACAGATGTGTTAATAATACAAAGTCACAAACCTACGGATGTCGTAGAAAAGACAGAGTCAAAAACAGGGTACATCAACACATACATAACTGAGTATATGAACGAGGAGGACATGTTAGCTTTTAGGTGAGTTTTATTAGTATCTTTGATTGCATTTTAGTGATAAGCTAGCTATACAACTTACATACAGCCCATTAGTCTAGTATCAATATTGCTCGTCGTCGCTCGCTTAGCTGGCAGAATGCAGGTGAGCGCCAATATGTATACGGTTTGCTTGGCTTGCTTTTAGGGTTGCCACCCGTACTATATACAAAGAAATATATATATATATATATATATATATATATATATATATATATTTAAATATCTTTGTATATAGTACGGGTGGGAAACTAACATACAAAAACTGTGGCGAAAAATAGCAATACTACGCTGAATATTTATTTGGAAAACATTTTAGCTATTTCCCATTAAGTAACGCTTCTAAATATAAGGTAAAAATCGGTTTTAGGCACATCGTCAATTACTAACAGATTTGTAAATAAATAGTGACGTTACTGGATAACAGAGGGCGCTTATTACAATAATTTTTCTTTCTTCTAGATCAATCTACCAGAAATAATAAAATTTAAAGATTATTTGGTAAATATACATTATTCTTGGGATAATAAACCGAAATCATGTTCATTTTTTGCTCCATATCGTGACTTACTATACCTTAATGCACAACCGGGCATATTTTCGTTAAA
This sequence comes from Parnassius apollo, assembly GCA_907164705.1. Taxonomy (NCBI): domain Eukaryota; kingdom Metazoa; phylum Arthropoda; class Insecta; order Lepidoptera; family Papilionidae; genus Parnassius; species Parnassius apollo. The sequence goes on from CAJQZP010000901.1 coordinate 331,750, forward strand.
AATATTTTTTAAATTTATAAAACGAATGCGTCTTAGACTAAATGACAAAAATCGGATCGGATATAGGACAAAAGTTACAGACGACAATTTTGTTACTGATATCCGGTCTATTATTATTACATACTTAAATGTCTTTGACTATACAACACGTAACATAATTAACGCAATTTGAGAAAGTAGTTTGTTCAGACTCGTTTACTGAATCGATTCCTATCATTTTTAATATAGGTAATTTTTTATCCCAAAAATAATTAAATTACAGTCACACTAAATCTGTACAGTCAAAACAAAATGAAATGGATCGTAACTTAAGGCAATAAGACTTTTAAGAGTGCAGTTTTATTTGTATTATTACTAATTCTCTCATTCAATAAAAATAAAGAAAAATGAACTTTATTTCAAGCGCGTTAAAGTCTTTGCGTTCGTGGATTTGTACTGTGATCACAACATTCTTTCGGAATTAGTATAACTAATTTGATAAGTAATCAGTGCATAAAAATGTTTAACTAAAAATTCAGTGTATGTATTATGATTATAACATAATATACTAATTGGGGTGTCTGAGGGCGTGCGTTAATTACGTTACATATTTTATATTATAGAAAAATAATATAGTACTACTATATAATAATAGTAATATTATATTTTATCACTAATGCAGCTGTCGCGCTTTTTTATATTAACTCTGATTGGAAGTCCGGAACGAGTAAGTTTTATGGAACGAATTTTTTCCGTCATGAATGTAAAATTAAAAGAAGAAGAGAAATAGGATACGTATTAATTTAATTAAAATGAATTGTTAATTTATTTTAAAATGAATCCAAATTGCTCAGACTCCTATAACTATTTTAAAGGTCATTGATAGCCAAAGGAAAAAGCAATAAAAATATATATGGAAAAATAATAAAGATGAAAAATAAATGTGAACTTTCTTTCTCCCGAATTTCTCATTAGTACTATATTTTTGCATCTTTTTTTGGGATAAATACTATATTATATATTCAAAAGAAAGGGTGGCACTTGGTAGTACTTGCCATCGCTCGGAATCACTCACCACGACTAATCTTACTTCGTAACAGTGTCTGTTTTTCTGCACAAATTAAAGGCGCTCGCCTGCACTCGACTAGTCGTGCCCATATAATAGTCGGCCATATCAGTATGTTCACTCATTCAAACTTGGCCAACATGTGGACTGTAGCACTCGCCTTTTATCAATTTGTCTATGCTTGCGTTGGCTGAGACTTGGACAACATGTCGGCCACAGAACACTCAATAAAAATGTTCGCAGTACCAAAGTAACCGAGATACCCCAATGGATCAATATATGGAAGTGGCAATGGGCTGGTCGCATAGCTAAAGAACCAATAAATAGCGCATGAGTAAGAAAGGTCCCATATGTGCCATTCTTACACATTATTGTCATATTATAACATGAGTATAATACTAATATTCAAATAGAAAATGAAAATGAGTTGTAGTAAATTATTTAAATAACTAGATCATTCGTATTCGCGCATACTTAACATTGTTTCCGTTTCCGAGATGTCGCTAGTGTAACGCTTACAGAAAATCTGAAGTTAAATGTATCCAATAGACATGTGTCAAACATCCATTTCTCACATTACACATTTCGTCACGCATACCGTTGCTTTCGGATTGATCATTCAAATGGATCATTTCGGGCTTCAGTACCCTACACCCTACACTAAAAGTAATTCATTAAGATCATTCGGGATTCATTCAGTTTTCGACTCATTCACAGTTCACACCAATAACGATTTAAAAAGGTTCCGTTAATTGTTTGTGATTGGTTGTACTGGAACATTCAAAAACAGATTTATGAACCATCAATAATTTTAAGTATACCAGCTCAAACGAACGAATCATTAATGATTGACACATGTCTAGTATCCAAACCTTCAAATAAAATATTTTATATAATTTAAAACTTGCAGTGTAGTTCCCCATTTCATGTTTATTTTTTCTTATTTTTAGAGAAAAGGCAAAAGAAAAAATCCAGTATGCCAGCGCAGTATATAAATGCGAACTTTGTATAATAGGTTTCTACAGTCAACAGCAGGTCGAGGAGCACTATGTATCAGCGCATAAGGCTGTAAGTAAAATTTTTTTTAACGGCATAAAACACATTGTGCATAAGCATGTGACGTAAGAGTTTTATAGGTATAATAGCAAAATTTACTCAATAGGTTTAGTTAAAGTAAATATAATAAGTAAAACTAAAAAAATATAATTAGTTACAGAGTTGATAACAGGTCCTTCACTGCTGGCCGTTGGAGGACGCTCAACTTCGCTCAGCGAGTTGTGGAGAAGGCTGTGCTCGGGGTTTCTCTGCGTGATAAACTTAAAAATGAGAATATCCGCAGTAGAACCAGAGTGACGGATATAGCCCAACGGATTACTAAGCTGAAGTGGCAATGGGCCGGCCATATAGCTCGAAGAACCGACAACTGATGGGGAAAAAAGGTTCTCGAGTGGCAGCCTCATACCGGTGGGCGCAGTATAGAGCGACCCCCCACTCGATGGAGTGACGACCTGGTAAGACAAGACATACAGGAACCCGATGGATGTAGGTGGCTGAGGACCGTGCTTTGTGGCATAGCCTGGGGGAGGTCTAAGATTTTATAATGTTTTGACATCTGAATGGAGGCACTGATATTTTACAAAAAATATAAACAAAAATTTTGAATGAAACCTATAAATGAGTTAAAATCTATCGAAATTCAAATCATATCCATTCTACTTTATGAACGACAATATAACAATAAATTTAGTAGGCATCTTTGACCTTGTTACTTCGCAGGGTCAAAGGCTAGGGCGGATATGATTTGAATTATTAATTTGTATTTAATTAATGATAAAACAATTAATTATTTAGAATTTTATGAAATTGAGCGAGTAATATGGGAACCTCATGATAAAATCTATAAATTGCACGCAGTAGCTACTTATACTGAGCAGACATAATGCTGTCACGCCAACAAATTCGACCTCAGTCATTGTTGCGAGTGATCAATAAAGAAGTATGAAGACTGAGTGTAAACACTCGCGTCGTTATTGCTGCAGAAGTATTTAGAAAAATATTTCCGGTAGCGACAGAAGCAGTAGCAGTGGCTGAGTGTAAATAGGGCATAACACCCTATTTTTTCTAGATGATAAAAAAGGTCATCCAGTATACAATATGTAACGTAATTAACGCGCACCCTCAGACACCCCAATTAGTATATTATGTTATAATCATAATACATACATTGAATTTTTAGTTAAACATTTTCATGCACTGATTATTTATCAAATTGGTTATACTAATTCCGGAAGAATGTTGTGGTCACAGTACAAATCCACGAACGCAAAGACTTTAACGTGCTTGAAATAAGGTTCATTTTTCTTTATTTTTATTGAATGACAGAATTAGTAATAATAAAAACTCACTCTTAAAGTCTTATTGCCTTAAGTTATCTATTTCAGTTTGTTTTGACTGTACAGATTTAGTGTGACATCTGTAATTTAAGTAGTTTTAATTATTTTTGGGATAAAAATTACCTATATTAAAAATGATAGGAATCGATTCAGTAAACGATTCTGAACAAACTAATTTCTCAAAGTGCGTTAATTATGTTACGTGTTGTATATACCAATTTTCATGGTGACCGATCAAATAGATTTTGAGTGAAACGATTTCATATATACAAACACCATCTTTTTCATGTATAGATAAAGTATGAAGTTACTATGAACAACTATGTATGAACTCGCAGTCTCTTGACAGAGAGCGGGCACAGTAGCATGCAAAATATGCTTCGCGTACATAGAGGAGGAGCGGATGTCGCACCACCTGCAGACGCACTACGTGCGCCACGTGTGTCGCCTGTGCGGACACACAGAGACCAGCAACCGGTTAGCACAAGTGCACGCACAGCAACACCTTACCAAGAAACCGCCCAGCGCACTCATCAAGATAGGTGATGTCGCGCCCGTCAATAAGGTCAGTACTGACAATTTTCATTGTGCAGTGAGAACGCACATTCGCATCTCTTTTTTAGGGTTCCGTAGTCAACTAGGAACCCTTATAGTTTCGCCATGTCTGTCTGTCCGTCCTCGCTTAATCTCTGTGACCGTTAGCACTAGAAAGCTGAAATTTGGTACCAATATGTGTATCAATCACGCCGACGAAGTGGTAAAATAAAAATTAGAAAAAAATGTTTTATTAGGTTAGCCCCACTATATGTAAAGTGGGAAGTGATTTTTTTTTTAATTTCAACCCTAACGTGTGATATATTGTTGGAAAGGTATTTAAAAATGAATAGGGGTTTACTAAAATCATTTTTTGATAATGTCAATAATTTCGGAAATAATCGCTCCAAAAGTAAAAAACAATGTGTCCCCCCCCCTCTAACTTTTGAACCATAAGTTTAGAAAATATGAAAAAAATCTGAAAAGTATTCTCAGAGACGAAGCCCGCACGGTCAAACTTACTTACTCTGTGCCAAATAAAGGTACTCTGTGTGCGGCGCCAGAAACTGCAGAACTGCAGAAACAACTCGAAGGATTAATTATGTGTAGGGCGCGGGGAATTATGTATTAGAATTTATGGAGTTAAGGTGGTCTAAAAATGCAATTACTTTGTCAGATAGTAAAATTGTGAAAGTGTCTACGAGTACGTACCGTTTGTTAGAACCTTGGATTTACAGGAGCAGTAAGCAGGGCTTTCTCCTCAAAGTCCTCCATGAATATGTCGGCGATTACGGAAGATACAGGAGAGCCCATTGCCACACCATCTACTTGCTTGTAGAAATCCTCCTTCCACAATAGATGTTCCACGTGCACGATCGCACAAGTTTTGTTCGCACGGTGTTTGTTCCAATACGTAGTACATATCACTTCAATGATCCCTTCACGCTGTTTTACTTTGTTAGTCTGGGTAGATTTTATGACTGATATCCACCATTAATACTGCACCTATTAAAAGTACGAAATCTTTTTCGAATTCCCTTTAGTCAACTCTTACAGAAAGAGATGTGATGATGACTAAAAATTGTATTTTTTTAAGGGCCGCAAGAGAAAACGGAAAAAGGACGATGCATCCTCGACTAATTCAGGAAAGCAAGACTTGAGGAAGCTTCTATCTAAAACTACAATAGTCGGTTATAAGTGCTTAGAATGTGATATGTTCTTTAAGTGAGTATTAAAAGTTAATCTTATTTTTTTATATTTTAGTCCTATTTATGGTTTTAGAACTTTACTCTCATTAAGAATACAAAAATTCACTTATCATGAGAACATAGAAATGTATAAGTTATAACAATATCTGGAGAAACGCAGAAGTTGGGGGTACATTAGAAATACAGTTAAAACAGTCACAGCTTCGGAGAGAAATACAATCACAGATATAAAGTTGAACTGTGCTCAACAAGTTACAAGAAGCGGCTTGAGATACTTATTTGGTAATATTTTATTCTAATTCGAATTAGTAATAAACAAAAAAAAACTTAATACCTTATTTGCACCTTTTTAAATATATTTAAAATACTTATTGATTATTATTAATAGTACCCAGATGACCAAGCTTTGCTCGGTTTTTATAAATTATATTTAAATACAAATTACAATAGAAATAGAAATAGAAACTTTTTTATTCAATGTAGATTATAAAAATACTTATTGAAAGTCACTTTTTTAATTTACCACTGGTTCGCAAAAAAACCTCTGTCCTGGGAAGAACCAGCAAGAAACCCAGCGGGACTATTTTTTTTAATAATAGCTTACAATCATGTTTACAATCAACATAAGACAAATTAGAAATAGCTTGGTAGCGATCACCCTTCCCAGGGGTTATTATCATCTATAAATTCCTTAATATTATAATAACCCTTTTTATACAAACTTAGTTTAATGACATTTTTGAACTTTGTGTATGACAAATTTTGTATATTTTCTGGGATTTTGTTGTAAAAGCGTATACATCGCCCCAAGAATGAATTACTGACTCGGTGGAGTCGAGTAACTGGTACTACCAGCTTGTGTCTGCTCCTAGTATTTACAGAATGAATATTACTTATTTTCGCAAAACTACTTTTATTTTTGTGTACGTATATTACATACTGATGAATAATATTTTTTGATCTTATTGACATAATAGAAAAAACTGAACTGGTGATTTGAATAAAAAATCATGAGTGCAATAAGTTTAATTAAAATTTTCGTATTTTAAAAAAAATATTTAAAAAAAATATTTTCTCACAAAAGAAGGGAACTTGGATAAAAAAAGGAAAAAAAAATCGGATCGAAGGCAGGACGCGAACCAAGACACTGCGATTTCCCGACCGCTCGTTATCCACTTGAGCTATTACGATCGTCAACACAGCGTCAAAATTTACGTTCTTATATTGTACCAGTTTTTCATTGCCTGAAAACACGGACAAAAAAGACATTTTTTAAAAATAAATCCTAGCTAGATCGATTTATTGCCCCCGAAACTCCCTGGACACTAAATTTTATGAAAATCGTTGGAGCCGTTTCCAAGATTCCGATTATATATATAAATATATACACAAGAATTGCTCGTTTAAAGGTATAGCGTTTTCAAATTAATAATAAGACCGTTATTTTATAGATTTTATAATATGACATTTTAGTAATTTTTTGAAGCTTACATTTATTCGACTGTGATTTCTTAATGTCTTTAGGCAGTTTACTATATAATTGTGCCACTTCAAACATTGGGTTTCTTTTACTATAACTAGTTCTTGGTGCACGTAAAATGAGATCATTTGCATTTCTTAGCTGAAATTTTTTGAATTTATCTCTTTTTAGTGAAACGTAAATAAGTGTGGATATCTTTATTTATTATTTTACGAATCAAAATGCATGTATGATAAACGTACGATTGATTTATATTTAACAGCTTAATATCATTATATATTTTGTGAGTTGGTGTCAGATAGTTGCAGTTGAATAGAACCTTTATAACTTTATTTTGAGCTCTTTGTTTTGCAATGCAATCGCCAGTATGGAAACTTTACGTAAACGAAAAGGATAAACAATATATTTTCTTATCTATCGGAAGCCAGAAGCTTCCCCTGGCGTAGCCCATAATTGTCTCTTTCAATACTCACGGATCGAAATTATTAAAGGTAGATAAAATGTACACGTGACAGTTGTAGCACGATAAGCTCGACTCGATCAGAGAAGGAACACGCTCGTGCAGAAATTATACGAAAATTGCGTTACGATTTGGGAAGTATCTAAAAACGTTAAGGGAAAGCACAATGGTGCCATTCAAGACTATATTCTTATAAGTTTTGAACATGAAAAGTAAACTCTTGTATTATGAATTTTACCACGCCATCAATAAAATAAGAAGAACTAAAAGTTGCATGGCACACTTCATTCACCCGTACTTTTAAAATAACTATTAAAATGAAATCAGGGATCATAATTATAAAAGGAATACCAAAGATTGAAAACCATTATTTGAGGGCACAAACTACACTAGAATTCATTGATAGAGAACTTTTTCTGACTTACATAGCGACTATATGTACTAGTGTAAACGAAATGGTCGGAATTATGGGAATTATGTGATTTTATTTAGATTTCTTCGTACCAAAGAAAGACAGATATGAATTATTATATATATAGAATTCACTTTGATTATTACTCTAACGTCTCTGTGTGCTTTATGTCTCTCTGCAGCTTCTTTTGCTTACTTCTCAACAGTTTACAGCTAAAATTTGTATCTCCCTGTAGGAAGAACTGACCATAACTGCCACGCTTAGCAAGTAGACTAGTGTTACCTTTTTACATGAATAATGGTTTAAGTAATTCTTTGCAGTAATTAATAACTAACATATTTAGCACGAATAAATTATTATGATTCAGAGCTTATTCTTGAGGTATTATAATATCTCTTGTATATTTCGACAGCATTCTGAAATTGTCGCCTTAGTTAAAATAAGGATGCCATGCTGCAACTGCTAACATGAGAAAAATTTGGTCACTAATTTATTTTTATATAAATTGAAATTCGCTAAAATTGAATATATTACAATTTAATTATTTTTAAGAACCGAAAATTATCTATTCGGCTCGAAGGAATGAATTTACGATTCAAATTTTAAGCATGATATTTGTTGCTGTGAACAACTGATATACGACATATATATAATGCCACTCATAGAATACATAATAGATCGGGGGAGTGGGCGGAGCCCGCGTAGCCACTAACATGTCACTAACACGTCAAATAACACGTATAAATGTCAACACAATCGTTACCAATTTTGGTGTCAAGCGTCGCTGCATGTAAATTATTCAAAAAATGGCAAATTGTGCAATAATCACGTTTCGAAAGAAATGGAATTTAAATAAAGGAGACACATCCTACAACCAGTAAGTCGAAACTATTTATATTTTGTGAATATATAAAGAAACATTTATGTGTCAAAAACATTAATGAAAAGTCTAAAATGTGTTTGTAGTAGTGATTAACTGATAATACGACGTAATTGCTTGTATGTGTGCTCCCGGCGACGCCTCTCCTCTTACAAAATAAGGTTGACAGCCATTCTATTGTGTATTATATTATACTATTGTGTATTATAGTATTCTATGATGCCACCTATTAGTCTAGGAAATCATTCTCAAATTTTAAATATCTAGCCTGTTAACTTTGTTATACATACATATATTTTATCACTTTCTAATTAAATTTTCACGAAAAACTACTATTTAGTATTATGTTATTTAAAGTTAAAAGCTAAAGTTACAGCCTATATACGTCCCACTGCTGGGCATAGGTCTCTCATTTCTGAGTGGGCTTTAAGGCAAGGAAGTGTTCGCCGCGCTGCCCCAATGCGTGTTGGCGAACTTCACATGTTTTCGAATTGTTTTTCTTATTTCCCAGACATGCAGGTTTCTTCACGATTTTTTCGTTCACCGCCAAATAAGTAGTAAATCAGCACGTAAAATTGGAATTAACAATTTGATTTGTGCCGGCAGGGGTCGAACCCGGTTTGTTCGTGTACTGTAAAACAGTACAGCGACCGTCAATCATGTGAGCTACCACAACTCTTTTGTTATTTAAACGATACTAAAGGAGCAGTTATCCTAACCAATATAATTTCAGACCGTAAGCCGTTCCATATAAATCCTCAGTGGTGTCAACTCATCTTAAGACTTCTTTAGGCTGATATTAGGCTGCTATAACCACTTACCATAATCTGGACTGCTAATTTGGCCCATTACTTAACCTCTCAAACACCAAGCGGCCAAATTTGACCGCTTCGATATTCCGTCAAAATTCAAGCGGTCAAATATGACCGCACCCACCCACAGCACTTTAACCCATAAAAACTTATATTTAGAAACTACTTTTCTATGAAGAAGTTTGGCATTATAGAATCAATATAAAATTTTCTATCCTCTGGTGCAATAAATAGTCAAATTATCTTATGGATATTTATTTATAATCTAAGTTCATTTCGTACGCCATTTTCGCGTGAATGTTATTGTGTTGATTTTTGGATTTTTCTAGTGTTTTACTATAGCGTTTTATTATAAAATTGTAATGAAAGTTTTTGCGTGAATATAATTTATCATTTTACGTAAATAATTTCGAGTAATATATATTGAAATGATTATGATTTTCACGCTGCCGACATTCGCTTGGTATGTTTTTTTGTTATCAAAATACAATTAAATCTTTTTGTAATGAAGTAAAACCTAACTTTTGTTTAGACCACGGGATAAAGAATTTTGTATAGATTTTATAATGCCAAACTTCTTCATAAGTTTTAACTTAACTGGTGGTTTTAAGTGCTGTAGGTGGTTGCGGTAGCGTGCGACCGCTCGGGATTTGCCGGGCGCATGCGACTGCATGGGATTTTTATGAGGATCGAAGGGTTAAATAAAAAAAAATAGTTGTAAAAGTTGAAATTGACTACGCTAAACTTTACTTTCAGGAATTCTAGGGCGAGAAAGACGCACGTGGCGAGATATCACAGAGAAGGTCTGGAGTGCGATCATTGTAAGAAGCGATTTGTAAATAGGACCACTCTTGCAACTCATCTCAGGTACGAATGTTTGTAAAAGTAAAAAGTATAGTTACAGCCTATATACGTCTCACTGCTGGGGGCAGGCCTCCCCTCATTTCTGAGAGAGTTTTAGGACAAGGAAGTGTCCGCCGCGCTGCCCCAAAGCGTGTTGGCGAACTTCACATGTTTTCGAAATATTTTTTTTTCTTATTCCTCAGACATGCAGGTTTCCTCACGATGTTTTCCTTCGCCGCCGAGCCCGTGGTAAAACAGTACTTAAAATTGCAATTAACAGTTTCATTGGTGTCGGCGGGGATCGAACCCGGGTTACTCGCGTTCTGTTATATTTACAGCGAGCGTTAACCATCTGAGCTACCACGGCTCAGACTATTTGTATGAAATGAAATCTATGTTTGGACGAATTAAGTTAAGGTGAAGTGGGCGCCAAAAGCAGATTTTTCACGCTTTATAGGTGCGACTGGCGGCTGTTTCGTGCGCGCTATTTAATCGCACAATATTTATTTGATATTTCTTTTTAAAATTATATATACTCTTTTATTGAAAAACAAATCCGTAGTTCACTTACGTATTTATTGGTGAACACATAGCCTGAATTTAATTGATATTGAGTTCATTACATTCGAATGAAACTGCATTTTCACTTAGTGGATATACCTAAAATTGTAGATTTTGAGGAAACTGCAATCTTTTTCTATCTAGCCAAAATGTTTCAAATGTGTTTTGGCCACCATAATTCACTAAGCTTTTACTAATTAAAATCTTGATGAATTTCAAAACAAATGTGGATTCGTAGTTTTTAATGACAAAAAATTGCTTTATTGTGCACCTATAAAGCGTGAAAAATCTGCTTTTGGCGCCCACATCGCCTTTAGTAAAATTTACAATCTATACAATATGTAACAAAAACACTCCCTTCGCTGAGAGCATGTTGATCTTTCAGATATTGTGATACGTTAAACCAGTCCTGGCTGTCTGATAACGATACTGCATCTTTAAAGATACCGATGCCGCCAACTGTGTTGCCAGATTTCGAAAATATGCTAAATTTTACGCTAATTTTAGTAACAAACGTGTAGGGTGTTTATTTAAATATTATGTATAATAAGGATGTAAAGTGATTTTTTATGTATAAAAGGTTTTTCAATGGGGACGCTCCAACTTTGGCAGCGTATAGCGGCCGTCTTGATAAAGCATTAGCTGTCAAATTTGACAAGAATACTTATTTAGTCTTGACATTTCACCATGGAACGCTACACGCTTTAACAACGCGTTGAAATTGTTAAAATTTATTATCAAAAAAAAAAATTGTGCTCTGTTCCCTAACATACACTTTATGGCATTAATAGCCGTCATGCAGAGTCCACAATCATGAATAAATTTGAGGCAACCGGGTCGGTGGTCGGTGAAGCAGTATCGGTGAAGCAGATGACGTACAGACATCAAAGAAACACAAGATCGTTGGAGAATGTTATTGCCGTTTGGGATAGTGTGCGAGAAAACTCCACCACTGATCGAGATTCTTTCAAGGAAAACGCACTCATTTATTCAAGCGAATTAAAAGATGTCTATGAGATCAACACCGCTACCTCAATGGACTGTGTGCTCTTCAACCTTATCCTACAAAAAAAAACAATCCATTCAGCGTCGTGCGTTAGAGCTGGGTCTTTCTGCGACATCAACCTGGCGGATTTTGTGTCGAGACTTGGGTTTTCATCCATACAAAGTTTAACTCAAGAGCTAAAACCCAAAGACCGCAGACAGCGCCGTGTATTCGCTGATTGGGCTTTAGAGTATTTGGCGGTTGCCCCTGATTTCGGTACAAAAATCATTTTCAGTGATGAGGTTCATTTCTGGTTGAGTGGTTTTGTTAACAAACAAAATTGCCGGATTTGGAACGATGAAAATCCACGGGAGATTCATCAGGTGCTTCTCTACACTTCAAAGGCCACGCGATAGTATGGGTGTCATTTAGTTTGGTCCAGCGTCATCATCGGCCCTTACTTCTTCGAAGTCGAGCAAAAAGAAAATGATGAGCCGTCCTCAATGGCTCACTGTTAATGGTGACCGATATCGGACGATGATAACCTATAATTTTTTGTGGCCTAGGATAGATGGTATGGACCTCAAGCATGTGGTTCCAACAGGACGGTGCCACTGACCATATAGCACGGGAAACGTTGAATTTATTGAATGATAAGTTTGAGGGCTTTGTCATCTTGTCAATGGCGCCATCAACTGTTCACCGGGATTGTATGACTTAACTGCGCTTCACTACTTTCTGTCGGGTTACGTGAAATCTCTGGTCTATGTTGACAAACCACAGACAGTTGCCGCCCTGAAGGCCAACATAACTCGCGTTCTTGATCAAATTGAAGTCCATTTGTGCGAAGATGTCCGAAATTGGTCCATCAGGATACACCACCTTTTTTTATAGATTCAGGGTGACAAACGAGTACACATTCCACCTAATGGTAAGTGGATGCTGTGGCCCATAGACATCTACATTTATCCTCGATTAAGAATAAAAAAGCAGATGCGTTGTCACCACTGAGGACTAAGATGGAATGCCTCGTTTCCAGTAAAAAAGGGTCTCCGGATCTCTACACTCACCATACGATAAACAGCAGTATTAAGGTGACTCTAGTCGACATTATTTCCATAGAAATTTCGGAGGGGTTTTACTCCGCTGTTTGACAGTGTACATCCAAAGTTAAACATGATATCGTTTTGTCTCATTATTAATTTTGTCTGTACCAAAACAGAATAGTAAAATAAAAAGTCAGTAAAAAGTTACGAGCTACCAAAGATTCGTTTTTATTGCCAATTTTAACACAACTTTGGGCGTAAATTAGTAATAAAAGCAGTGTAAAATTTCCAAAACAAAGTCGGTACCGACACAGCTCAATTATCGAAGAATTCAATAAATTTTATTGGTAATTGATTCATGCAGTGGGTTTTTCATAAAACCCCTCCTTCCAAAGGCCTTTTCGTATTTTATTACGCGCGCGTGTTTATATGAATTATCGTGCATCTCACTGAATAATTTTTCCCTCGGTGCGGTGCGGGAGGACGACACTTACACACACATGCATGCGCGGTGACGCGCGCTTATTCTAGTTTTATTCAACTCAGTCCGCTGCGGCCTGTGACGTTCGTATGATTATAGCTATACCTGCGCTCTAAATTACTACGCTACATTGACCCCTGCTTGAACTTTGGATTAAATCAAATTGATATAAGCACAGACAAAAATAGAGGAATATATAAATAAAATTTTGAAAAAAAAAACGATCTCAAAATTTTATTAATGTTCCGCTAATTTTATCTGTACTTACCTATGTCAATTTGATTTACATTCGATTATGATTATATTCTCAGACGTGCAGGTTTCCTCAATATGTTTTCCTTCACCGCCGAGCACGTGGTAAATCAGCACAATTGCAATTAACAATTTCATTGATACCGGCGGGGATCGAACTCGGGTCTGCATGTCTGAGAAATTAAAAAATATATATTTCGAAGAAATGTGAAGTTCGTCAACACGCATTGAGGCAGCGTGGCGGACATTTCCTTGCCTTCAAACCCTCTCAGAAATTAGAGGAGGCCTGTGGCCAGCAGTGGGACGTATATAGGCTGTAACTTTACTTTTTTTTACTTTTATAAATATGTTATTTTACCGACGAAAATTTTAAAGAAAAATAAAAAATAAGCAACCGACAACCTCCTAGGTCCCTAGGTGACTTGCGAGATGTCAGTGTAACAAAACAAAACGGCCCAGAAAAACAGACTTTCCAACTGATAGCTAAATCAGCACGCAACAATTTCATTGGTGCCAGTGGGGATCGAACCCGGGTTGCTCCCGTACTGTGATACCTATAACGAGCGCTAACCATGTGAGCTACCACGGCTCTCAACGACATCGTGCCGTTCGTGTACAGCGCTGAAGATAGCAGAGTAAAAAATTAGAGATTGTGGTGTTTGAAATTTTAAAAAATGTGTTTTTGTTACTAGTACTTTCATATGCATTTAATAAAAAGCTGTTATTTTAACATTACAAACAGACACTTAAATTTTATTTATTTGTAGATATAGATATAAGATATTATTCATATTGGTGTCATTTTAAAGGGAATATCATGTACTATTATAATAATAAAATAATTCTCTCCAGTAAATATTATGCTTTTCTTGTAAAACTCGAAATAACAAATAAATACGATTTATTTTTATATTCCCATATGCTTTATTTTCATCCTTTATTTTTTATTTGACCAATTTTCTTATAACAAAATTAAATTCTGAATTGGTTGAGCTTTTTGAGAATATTTTTATTTGAATGTTAGGTAGGTACCTATTTAGTTTTTCAGTAGTAATCGTATTTGCCTACCTACTACTACCTGCCTAAGTACGTCGGTACTAAGGAAACAGTCTTGACGGGTCACTTGTCTTGATAAAAACATGTGTTTACATCTAGTGATATTGTGTGTATATAAAAAAAGTAATAAGACAGGTAAGTATTTTTGAAAACAATTTATAGGTAGGCAGAACTAATTACAATTATTATCTAAATATTATAAATGCGAAAGTTTGGATGGATAGATGTATGTTACTCAATCACGCCAGAACAGCTGAAGGGATCTGGATGATATTTAGCTCAGAGATAGGTTATACCTGGTCTGGAATAACACATTTTTATACCGTTTATTCAGGTATTTCGTTTCTGTGGGATAATTTTCGAGTTCACGCGTTTGAAGCCGCTGGCAACAGCTAGTACGGATATAAATTGCGATGACTGTTCCAGTTCATGCTTCGGCGTCGTGAACTCTTGAGTGATCGCTGCATGACCACCCGGGGAAAACAAAACATAATAAAATAAGCAATCTATATTAGGTATCTATAGAGCCATAGAGGTATAGTATAAAGCGATAACGTAGCGCAGTGCCTAATAATTTAGTACGAGTTTGTAGGTAGGTACTGCTGATTTCTTAGCAAGCGTCGAGCGGCACAGAATAGGGTGGTATGCATGTGTGCATCGTGTTCGTGTAACTTCGTTTTTGTTCTAACGGTTCGGAACGCCGTACGAACAAGACGTGCGTTCTAACTGCTCTTCACTGGTACTATCTCTGTCGGGCACGATGCCAGGTGAGACAACGTGCTTTTTGGCCGCGCCCACCAATGAGTTCGAGCCCGCGACTTGAGCCACCTTAAGCTGCTATTTTAGGTTGGTGTTTTGTGAGAACGCGGTCCCTCCTTGGTCGAGGCGACCCATTCGTATTACAACTATAATATAGCTGAAGCGAGGCTCTACCACGTATAAAATACCTACCGAGTCGCGGCGGCCATTTGGTTGAAATTATGTTCCATACATAATGTCATCGAATGTCCTTTAATAAAATAGAATAAAATTGTGGCAATATCACTTACATAGGTTGTTTTATTTAATTTCAAATTTCGAGCGATTAATTTAAAACCCTGTATTATAGCTATTTAAACTTACGTTTTACTTGTATTTATTATCCAAATCCAGAATCTTTGGTATTTCGATAATAATTCACTCATTAAAATACACCAGTGCTATATGTAAGTTACCTCTTTGCCATTTCTAGACTCCAAACTATCCCCTTCCAGGCTGCACGAAGGCCCTCTCCCGCGGGAGGAGTGCCCCATCTGCCACAAAATGGTGCGCGTGATCCAGCTCAAGTACCACATCCAGCGACACCAGAGCAAGAGCCGCTACGAGTGCAGCGACTGCAACAAGGTGTTCTCGCATCTCACCACCTACCAGGCACATCTCAAATACTCGAGGGCCCATGCCTCCGAGCAGATATTCAAGTAAGTCGATATCAGATTTGTAAGTCAATATCAGACTGGGTTTCATTAAATATGACTTAAATTCTAAACAGTCTATAACGTAATTTTTAATAGTGTTGTAAGCCATAATTGATGCCCCTAGCGCCAGCTAGTGTCGAGGAGCAGAGCGAGGAGAGCTTTCTAGAAAATGCCCTTCCTGAACTTTCCACCAACAGCGCCATCTAGTATCGAATAGAACAATTAAGCTTTCTGGAAAAGACCACACTTGAATTTTCTACATCTAGTCGGTCGAGACCGGTATTTGCTGGAACACTCTAGTTTCGGTGGAAAAGGCCTATATAAAGCGGTTGAGCGGTGTGATTAATTATTAGTGTGATTTAAGTTTTAATTGGTGTTCAGTAATTAAAGTGTCAATTTTGGTAATTCAATCGGCAGTTTTTATTGTCACGAACCCTAAGCTCGTAACAATAGCTCCTCTACATGATGGACCAGCGCTGGCCCAGCGAAATAGCCATGCGATTGTTGAAATGCAACCACACGATGGCGTCATTCAGTTGTGATTCAAACGCTTTTCGTGACGGACGCATTAGCCGCTGCGGCAATATATCTATACAGCACGTACCGTTATATTCTTATTATGCACAAGAATAGTCATCAAAAAGAAATGACGTAGAAGAAGATGGGGGTTACTATCTATCCATCGCACATATTTTTATCTTTGTGTTATTTATGTCTTAGATTCCATATCACGCTTTCTCCCCGATACTGTTTTAAAAATTTCATTAATTCATCATGAGGCCACGTATTCGTTATTTTCAAAGAAAATTCGTAAACTAACAAACAAAACACGAACGTCCACACTCAACCGTCGGGCACACACAACTGTGGTATGGGCCACGTGTAGATGCGTACCGCTATCACTGGCCCACTACCTTTGATGTGCGACCGAAGAACCGACACCGACGCCATCCCAAGACCATACGCGCCATAAGCCATTCGACACCACTACGCCCTCCACACGCTAGCCCATTATAGTGGCCCATCGTGTAGAGGAGCTATAATACAATTATATAATGCTTTTTTTTTAATTTATTGTGCCAGAAAATAATATGTAAAAGAATAGTAATATTTTACACAACATATAAAAAAGCTAACTTCACAATATATGGAAGCACCACATTACTATGATTTTGGGAGATTTAGATGGCAGATTCAACCAGCAAGCCCTAAAAATACCTTTCAGAAATGAGAGGAGGCCTGTGCCCAGCTGTGGGGCGAAAAGTGGCTGCAAATGTAACTAACTTTAAGCCAGCTCGCTTTAATATTTCTGATATTTACACGAATAATAGACATTGAATAATTTTAATAATATTTTATTTGATATTTTCGGGCATAGCTTAACTCATGGAGGTTAGAGAACAGGAGAACGATCGCCGTAGAAAATAGTATCCCAGAAATACGGACACCATAAGTGAGGCGCTGCGATCACTAAGTGCAGTCAATAAAAGTCATTTTCAGTATATTTTTCTGATCAGATGCTAACCCACTTGCACATCCACGCACAATAAAATATTTCTCCATTTTTTAATGTTTCTTTTTGTCAAAAATTACAAAATTACGGAGCATGAAAATTTTCTCACCAATGCCGCGAAGAAATTTGTACATTATTCTACAACTAACTTCATCTACTTGTACTCGTAAACAGCTAACTTCGCAGTCACTACTCACCGACGTTAGCGCCGCTATACATTCTACAATTTTCAAGGACAGGCGGGATACGCTTTAGTACGTAGCGATTGTTCTCCTGTTTCTTTAATCTCCGTGGCTTAACTATTTGCTTACAGATTTTAACGATTCTTTTATTAAATAGGTTATACTATAGAGCTAGTACCAATTAAAAAAAGTTCTCCATTATGAGGGTAAAAGGAAGCTCCAAGTCAACCATGTTCATAATCGTAATCATAAACTTTATTACAATCAAATGGTAACAATAGATGTAATGTTTTATAAAATAAATAAATAAAAATTGTTTATTTCGGACAACTTGAATCCATAGAAGTTGTTAGTAGAGAAAAACATACACCTATGTTAGTAATATAATTTGTACTTTTTTAAAATTAATATTTAATTTTTAAGCAGGAAATAGTCCTGGAGATCATATTTTCGATCATTGGACAGTTCCCACTGTCGGCAATCTCACTTAGCACACTGTGGCCTATAAAAAAACTGTGGTTTATAAAAATAGTCCGCATTTGAACCCAGTTTCGGCGTAGCAATTATAAAAATATTAAATATTATTTTTGAACTACAATATTCTCATTAATAAATTACATTAATTGATTATATTAATTTAAAATGTTGTAAATTTAATTAAATTAATAATCACAATGTTAAGTAAAAAAAATAATTATTATAATAAATAAGAAATAATAATTGAAAAAAATAATTAAATTAGATAGGCACAGGCCGAAGTAGTCAACACAAATTAAATAATATTTGTATCACAATATTCATTTAAATTATTATAGAAACATTTTTCAATTAAATATAACTTTAATTTGGATTAAAATAATGTTAGTACTTGTTAGATTTTTTATGTCATTTGGAAGGTTATTAAAAATTTTAACTGCCGTACAGTAGGGACTAGAGCTATGTAAAGCAAGAGTAGATTTCGGCAATAATAGCCTGTTTTTAATGGGTGCGTTTGGCAGAAAAAAGCGCTAGCAAGCGCTTACAAGCGCTAAAATAGTTTTCGGCCAGGACACGATTGCTACTTCAGTAGCGTTGACACAATTCGCCATTTTGCTTATTTAATTTGTTTGTTTTGAAGTAGAGTTTATAAGTTGTTTTGTGCAATATTAGTTTTAAGTAATATAATGAGATAAATAGACATATACATGTTATTAAAAATTCATGATTGGTAAGTTTTTAATATGAATACTTTACAAACATATATTTAAATTAGGTTAGATTCCCCAGTTAAAACTAACATCGTGTCCTGGAGGAAAATAGCTACTTACGATTTGACAGCGCTTACCGCTTACGATCGCCATTTTGCTTACAAGCGCTTGCTAGCGCTTTTTTCTGCCAAACGCACCCATTAATAATGTGTGTGTAATAGTATTTACGCAGTGATTCTCCCAGGTTCCCATGTCCAATGTGCAACAAGGGCTACCCGACTAAAGAAGCGATGCAGGATCACTTCAACTACCAGCATCTAGGCAAAACATCGCACAAATGCCCCATCTGCGACAAGGTACTTTTCACCTTACTATACTGACCTTTGTCACCGTCTGGAAAAAAATAGGGTGTAACATGTGAACGAACAAGCCTATGACGGTGATATATTACAAAAAAGAAAAAGAATTTTTTTTAAATTAAATAAACAAATTAATTAAAATCTATCAAAATTCAAATCGTATCCACCATACTTTACGAATGGAAATAAAACTTTTTTTGTTTTTTATAGAATTACGGTGACAAACGAGCACACAGTTTACCTGATGGCAAGTGGATGCTGTGGCCGATCAACATCTACATTAATCCTCAATTAAAAATCAAAACGCAGATGCGTTGTCAGCCTTGAGGACTAAGGTGAAATGCCTAGTTTCCAGTAAAAAAGGGTCTCCGAATCTCTACGCTCATCATACGAAACATAGCAGCATTAAGCTGCTATTTTACGCTGTTATTCTGTGAGAGCGTGGTCCTTCCCTAGTCGAGCCGACCCATTCATGCTACAACCGTAAAATAGAAACAACGTGGCTTTACCATATATTATATATATATATTTTAATTACATATATACTATATTTTAATTCACTGTATTAGCCGGTACGATGGAAAACATGAGCTGCCAGGGCATGAACAACAAAAATACAGAAAAACAGCTCAAGATCTAAAGGAACAGGCACTTACCGGGGTTCTGCTGGTGGCCTCTTACTCAGCCCTCTATTTCTACTTCCCTCATTATATGTTGATAACTTTTTTATTTTATATATTTGACCGTGTAACGGCGGTATAAGAGTATCTGCTATTCCATATCGTCCCATGGCTGTCGTATAACAGAAACAAACAAACTAGGAGGTAGTTTGCAGCGTCTCCTAATAAGAATAAAAAATGCGGTGGCAAGGTGTCGGTGACAAGGTTAAAGATACCTACTAAATTTATTGTTTTTATATACCACATATAAAAGAACAATAAATTTAGTATCTTTAACCGTGTCACTTCGCAGGGTTACAGGCTTTTTTGTAAAATTACAATGTCGTAGGCTTGTACTCTGTTTACATGTTACACCCTATTATTTTCCAGACGGCTGAAAAGATTATCCAGTATGTACTATCAGCTGAGGGAACGAAAACATTATAATACTGAAAGTCTGTATGTTTTCTGTTTGCTAATGTTTGAAGTGTTTATTGTTTATTATGTTGTTATATTGACTGTCTGCTTTGTTTGGTGGTCGTAAAAACCATTGCTGATGGTAAGGTCCTGGTTTCGAATCCCGGGTCGAGTCAAAAAAAATCAGTTATTAAGTTTCTGTCAAGATATTCTCAGTAGTTACCCGGAGTTAGGAAGTTGGCGGTGTCTCACCGCCGTGCCTCGGAAAGCACGTAAAGCCGTTGGTCCTGCGCCTGATCTCTCTCCGGTCGTGTCGGTTTACCGTCCCATCGGATTATGAGAGTGAGGCAATAGAGAGTGCACCTGTGCTATCGCATACACTTGGGCAATATAATCCTGTTCTGCGCCGATGGCGCAGAACAGGATTAAGAATCCTCCGTTGAGACCGAGAATGACCGCCGTAAGCGAAATTAGCTTTGTAGGGTACAATTAAGTTGTTTTTGAAATGAAAACTTTTTAGGGCGACTTTTAGATGGGTATAATATTATGAGTTCACGTCACCGTAGCGCTAATGTTAACAGTTTATCTGTAGCTATAGGTATGACGACACACGTGTAAATCATCAGTCTACTATTAAAATTATACAATACTATAATACACAATAGAATGGCTGTCAACTTCATTTTGTACGAGGAGAGGCGTCACCAAACCCGCCCGATTCGCTGTGTTGACAGACTGAGTAAATTTACACATTTTAGACTTTTGAATGTTCAAGATCATCATTAAAAAAAATCGTTTATATTTTAATACATATTTATTTGTAAATAGGATGCAATTTGGAATTTTCTAAATAATTTGCATGCGAAATTTGGAAACGATTGTAACGTCAAAACACATCTCGTGTTGACATTTATACCTGTGAATTGACGTGTTAGTGTGACATTTTAGTGGCTACACGGGCTCCGCCCACTCCCCCGTTGTATTACGTATGTATTATAGTATTCTATGATTAAAATAATATTACTTTATCACTAAAATAGAGGTGAAATCTCCTCAGTTGCATTTATATGAATGATTCCCTGCATGCAATTTATCAAACCTTAAATACTTGTAGAGCCACGCTGCAGCTATATTATAGTTATACACGGAATGAGTCGGCTCAAACGGGGAAGGACCACGCTATCACAGAATACTGGCGTGAAATGCTCAATGTTTCATATGGTGAGTGTAGAGAACCGGAGACTCATTTTACTGAAAAAGGGGCATTCAAACATAGTATACAGGCGTGACAACGCATTAGCATTTCGATCCGTAATCAAGGATAGATGTAAATGTTTATGGGCCACAGCATCCACTTACCAACAGATGGACAGAGAGCTAATTTCTTACCTTTATTCTATAAAAATGCTGATAAAATTGCTTTATCATTAATGCGCACTGACGATATCTCTTCCAGCCGATAGCGTCGAAAGCCAACGTAGAGAAACACATGATGAGGGTCCACGGTGAGAAGAAGGAGAAACCGAGGAACCACGTCTGTCAGCAATGCGGGAAGGCCTTCACTGTAAGTAGTTGTACCACTTTCAACCTTATTGTCTATACTTTAAGATTCAAAATTATGGTTCCTGTTGTAAATCTAAATATATACCATTTGATTTAAAAAATTACATCTTATATCATGCTGTGGGTGTCGTAAGAAAAGACTACGGGAACCTCCAAAGATTTTTTTGTGGCTTTATTATTATACATTGGTAAAAAACATGATATGTAATGATTATTAACAATGTTTGACGGCTCGATGGAATGCCGCACGGAACAAGTATTATAGGCAATACAATGGCCTAATTTGGATCCCCCACGGAACTAGTATAATAGGCAATACAAGCCTACAAATAATTGTTCCGAATCTGGATGTTTGTCCTTGCGCAATTATATTTATACGTGGTAGAGCCACGCTGCAGCTGTAATACTATTGTTATTGTACGAAAGATTCGGCTCGACCGGGGAAGGACCACGCTCGCACAGAATACCACCGTAAAATAGCAGCTTAATGCTGCTGTGTTTCGTATGGTGAGTGTAGAGAACCGGAGACCCTTTTTACTGGAAACCAGGCACTCTATCTTAGTCCTCAGGGGTGACAACGAATCTGCATTTTGATTCGTAATCGAGTACAAATGTAGATGTTTATGAGCCACAACACCCCTTACCATCAGGTGGACTAAAAAAAATTATGTTTGTGAACTGCCTCCACGATTTAGTAGAAATTTCTAGTGTGGAAGTAATGTTTTATGAATAAAAGAAAACTTATAAATGATTCCGTCGCTTATTTAAATATTTATAGCCGTGGTAGCTCAGATGGGCTTGCTGTACATATAACAGTACGCGAGTAACCCAGGTTCGATCCCCGCCGACACCAATGAAATTGTTAATTGCGATTTTAAGTGCTGATTTACCACGTGCTCGGCGGTGAAGGAAAACATTGTGAGGAAACCTGAGGAATAAGAAAAAAAAATTCCATGTCTGAGGAATAAGAAAAAAAAATTATTTCGAAGACATGTGCAGTTCGCCAACACGCATTGGGGCAGCGCGGCGGACACTTCCTTGCCCTAAAACCCTCTCAGAAATGCGGGGAGGCCTGTGCCCAGCCGTGGGATGTATATAGGCTGTAACACTTTACTTATTTAAATATTTATTGGAATAAATTCCCTTTTCAGGACAAAAAAGCCCTAAACCAGCACGAAGTCATTCATTCCGGCGAGAGACCACTATCCTGTGACATCTGCCAGCAGACGTTCAAACAAAAAGCATCTTTATACACACATAGAAAAAGAGTTCACAATGTAGTGCCGGCGAAGAAAGTTGTTGAATTCATGGACACACAGAACGCCGGATCATAGAAGAAGAACAGAAGATTAAATGTGGGTAGATTTTAAAGTCAGAGAGAGTAGACTGAATGTGATATGGGCGTAAACAACTCTCTTTTTTGGGTGGGTCCTGGAGGGCAGTCACTGTTGCAGCACTGTTGAACGAGTTGAAATTTTTCTCTTTTATATTTGAATGCGCAACGTTTCGTGGGAGGGAGGGAGGGGGGAATCAGCTAGTCGTGTCCTATCATTGCTACGTACACGTGTAAACATATACTGAGCATTTATAGAAATAGATCATTAGAAAGAGACAATTGTAACACCAATACCTTTCATAGTTAATTAGAACTGTAATAATATCAAACGTAGACTAACATGTGTAGTCGAATGATCACAAGTCCAGGGGAATTTTGGCGGGAACTTGGCCTGTTTTGTCGCTTGAATAATGTTTTAAAGTGGATTTTAATTCGTCAAAGTGATGCGATTTTGTGAATTAAGTGTCCGCGCGTGTGAACTATTAGAGAAAACGACGAAACAAGTGCTTTGATGTCGATATAAACCTCAAGTTATTTTGATCGCTTAGGCGCCTTATGAACTTGAGTGGCTGTCGTCATCAACTGTCCGCTGGGTTGAGCTGTCGTCAAAATCTTGTAGTGTATGTGCCTCCACCCTACTAGCATATGTTAATAAATGTACTTACTCTTAGGTTTAAGTGACAGTATAATTAAAGTCTTGAGTAGAGAAACACGTCTTCCTTTCATTTACTAACCGTTAACATTACATGGCGACCCTGCCAGGCGGTGCGCGGCGACAAGGCACGCGCACCGCCGCGGCCTGCACAAATAGTTAAAGAAACATGGAAAAATAAATATAAAACTAAAGGAACAATTTTCAACTATTGAATTGACACTAACGGATGTGACAAGTAAGCCGAAACGGAGACATAAGAAGAGGCGACAAGGTTATTATTTCTTTAAGGAGATATGCTAATAAAACCTATTAGAAAAAGAAGAAAAATGTTACGAAAAAAAAACGGGAACGATCAACTTCAGAAACAAATATTATGACAGCTTCAAATATTACATGAAGATTAAACGAATTAGATGGTGAGACCACAAATTTAAGAAAAATAGAAGAAACTTCCTGCAAGCCTTAACCGATAAGAAGATAGAAAAATTGAGCCGAAAATAACAAATTATGAGGTAACTTCGCACTTATGTGATTTTTATTCTATTTCAAACTTTATTTAACAATTTAAGATTGGTTTTTTTTTGCTATTATGTTTTTAAAGTTAGATATTAAATATTCTGTATTTTACATATAATTAAGTTGAAATTAGTTATCAGATTATTCACAATATACTTTATTATCAAATATTTTATTCCTGGCAGGGTTGCCATGTAATGTTGAACGGTTAGTAAATGAAAGGAAGACGTGTTTCTCTACTCAAGACTTTAATTATACTGTCACTTAAACCTAAGAGTAAGTACATTTATTAACATATGCTAGTAGGGTGGAGGCACATACACTACAATCTCCCAAGAACTTCGCAATGTGACGCATCGGCATATTGTGGAGAAAAAATATATAAAATGAAGATCCTGAAAGAAATGATAGGCTCAGAAAGGCTAGTACCCAAAGCCGTAAAGCCAGTTAAATAAAAAAAGCAAGTCCAGAAAGAGATAAACGATTTCTTTATCTCACTTGTTCATTCATATTTTAATGTTATACGTAAACTAAAGATATTGCTTATACGATTCTGTTTCTCAGACACTTATTGCTGTGAATTGGTTTCCTATAGATTATTTGATATTATTGACGTTTCCTCGTTTGCATTTACCACATGCTCGACGGTGAAGGAAAGCATCGCGAGGGAACCTGTATGTATGAGAAATTAAAAAAATATTTCGAAATCATGTGAAGGCAGATAACAGACGAGAAGCGTGGCGGACATTTCTTTGATTTGAAACCTCTCAGAAGTGAGAATAGGTCAGTGCCCAGCAGTGGGACTTAAATAGACTAAGGTTATTTTTATTGACGTTATGTTTTTTACGTGATAATCGATACATCTATACAAATAAATAACAAGAGTTCCTTTTGGGTTCCTGTTTTCCTGGTCTTTCTTGGACCCGATAAAGTAAGCAGCAGTGAGCCGTAAATATTGCAGCATATGCTTCACCCCGAAGACTTAACCACTTTTTACCCATTTCCGCTAAAATTGCACTTGCACAATCTTTACTACTCCCTATCCTCGACTATGCTGACATTTGTTACCTTAATATCATCGAGGAGCAACTGAACGAACTTTAGAAACCCCAAAATCTCTGTATACGGTTTATATTTGAGCTTCGTAAATATGACCATGTTGTACCAGACCAGTATGTAATGTTAAAATAGAAGGTTTTTACTAAATACATATGAAAACACATAAGGTACTTATATAACAATTTACAGTTTTGTCTGTCTGTATGTTTGTTTCGGCTAATTTCTGAACTAGTTGGACCGATTTTGAAGGGACTTTCCCTGGCAGATAGCTGATGGTATATGGATTGACTAAGGCTACTTTTATTTTAGAAAAATATTTAGGGTTCCGCGCCATAAATATTAAAACCAATCAAATTCAATATTAATAAATTCCACGCGCACGAAGTCGTGGGGAACAGCTAAATAATAAAACTAACGGTACTACCGGTATCTATGTATGCGGTATGCGGACAACACAGTTGTGGAGAGGTGTCAGCCAAATGCTCGGGCCAGTCGGGATAAAATCCAGTCCGAAAGAGAAGCTATGGTTGAGCGTGCGTATCACACTGCAGGCAGTCTCCTAATGGGGCGATGCCAATCTCGTGAGATTCAACGCTTCATAGACACAAGCGTGTCTTCACCGCTATAAGGAGCCCGCTCACCCTGGCTCCTACTTTCCGGAATGTATTCTTGAAGTACACTGACCTCCTTCAGTTGTTAGAGGTTGAGATTTCTCTGAACCTCGACTATGGGCGGTTCATTGAGTACAGGCGCGAGGAAACTAGGTGTCCTTGCAAAGGTGCGGCGGTACTTCACGCTGGGGCTTTTTACCTTATAATAAGCGCAAGCCCAGTCGCGCGTGGGATTATGAAGTGTAGAAATAAGGAGTACAGACTGTGCATTAAAAGTGTCCGTAGAAAACCGTTAAATAAGGGTGGCGCCACTATAGCTACGGGCTAAATTTTAAAGAACGCGCCGAAAAATATAAGAGGGATAGACGACTTCTTCGAGGTTATATTTACTAAATAAAATTATTTTAGGTTTTAGAGCTACTGAGTAGTTTAGCAGCACACTTCAACCGTCGACAACTGCTAATTTCATTTCATCCCAGTAGCTGCTCCAGCGCTGTTGTGGAGAGTTTTTGAACTGTTATCTACTACTTACAGATGACCACTTTTTCAACTATTCTACTATGGGAGGTGGTATTCCTTACTTTTACACTCCATACGTGGGATACTTCTAGTTAGTTAAAAACTAAGTCGCGTGGGTGCAATCTATATATGTAAAACTCCTTCATGATTCAAAAAATCAGGGAAACAGAATCGGTACTTAAAGTAAAAATTCCAAGTGACATTCGAAAAAATTCCAAGTGTAGGTATAGGTAGCGGCACGAAATCTACTACACTCTAAAACCAAGTATAGGTATAGGTAGCGGCACGAAAGTCTAGCGGTGACCGTTACTGCGCATAAGTTAAAAATAATGTATCATGGGGTAGTAAGCGGGTCGCGGGGCGGGCGTGCGTATCGTTCACACGCGCTGAATAAAATAAATAACGCTAAATTCACGTATTTTTCTAAATAAATCTGGGGGCACGGTAGTGCCCCCGCCAAGTGGAGCAAAAATGCGGCACGGCCGTACAGACGCCGCCCACCCGGCGGCGGCGCGCCGGGAACAGAGCCTATCAGGGTCGGCGAGGCGGCGCCGCGCCAGCGTAGGTATTTTTTTTAATAAAAATCTAGGAGCTATCCAGTTCCAGCAGTAGGTACTGTAGGTAGGTAGGTTTGAGTACGAATATTTTGAGTAACTAAATTAAAGAAAAATAATTGCGTATGACTGAATGAAAACTTTTATTAGGCATTTATTACTGTGTGTGTTCTTTATCTTTACACAAATCGTAATTGTTATGAACAAAAATAATTTTATTCACGCGTCCTGGGCTAAGTCGCGATCTTTTCGCAGTTACGGTAAGGCCAGCAATAGAAAACACCCTCTCACTGGGTGTGCTGGTAGCTGGAATTGCGAGAATAGCCCTTGCAAGTCCAGTTAGAAGAGGAAAAGCTTCTTTTTTCCCCCCTCCAGTATTGTTTTTTTTTTTTTTTTTATATAGGATAGGGTGACAAACGAGCACACAGTCCACCTGATGGTAAGTGGTTGCTGCGGCCCATAGACATCTACATCTATCTTCCATTACAAATCAAAATGCAGATGCGTTGTCACCCGTGAGGACTGAGATGGAATGCCTCGTTTCCAGTAAAAAGGGTCTCCGGTTCTCTACACTCACCATACGAAACACAGCAGCATTAAGCTACTATTTCACGCTGGTATTCTGTGAGAGCGTGGTCCTTCCCCGGTCGAGCCGACCCATTCGTGCTACAACTATACTACTAATATAATTGCAGCATGGCTCTACCACGTAAACTGTAACGTAAAATGTAAAATGTCTTCATTTACGACATCGCTTGCAGTAGCTGATCAGCTTCGCTACATTCAAGATTTACGTTTACGCTGGATGTGGTGCTACTGCTGTGTTTGCGTGTTCACTTTGCCAATAAAGAATCATCGGCAGAGCTAGAACTGGCATTATAATAAAAAATAAAAATATAAATTTCTTTGCAACTTTCCGCTAAACATATAAAATGACGTGTCTTACCTGGATTGAAGCGCACCTCCCGCCCTCCCTCAATTGCATACACTAACTCCGTCACCACTAGACCAAGCATCACTACTCTCAACACCACTATTCCAGGCAAGACACACCATCGACGATAATACGACACGTGTTTCGCCTCTACACGAGGCATCCTCAGGTAATATAGACTCTACGGCGGCTGACCGCTAAGTGAGCGGCGAGTCGAAACAGTTGCTATTTATACACGCTGACACAATCGCCCCTACCAAAGTAGCGAGTGACCGCGTCGTGTGATAACAAACCTGCCAACAGTTATTATTATTGTTATGATTATTTTTAAATACTATTATTATTATTGTTTTGAGTGACCGCGCCGTGCGATAATAAATCTGCTACTAATTATTATTATTGTTATGATTAATATTTTAAATACTATTATTATTATTGTTTTATTGATATTATTATAATTATTTATTATTATTAATCTTAAAATTATTATTAAAGATTGGCCTTAAAGATGTTTAACAAAGGTGAATTAGAAACATTTGTTTGTTCAAGAAATTTCTTTTTCAAGAAATTTATATTTTTATTTTTTATTATAATGGATTTCCGCAAAGTAACGCCTGATTCTATCAATTATCTAGAACCGGCATTAGCAGCAGCAACCACGGTCGCGGATACTCTTGAAACGTCAATATCTTTTATTACGTACTTAGCGAGCAATGCAGCACGTGTACTATTCTTTTGTTCCAAGTACGTATCTATTTGAGTCAGGCTTATAAACCGAGGATCCAACAGCGCCGCAACTACAACTTTCTCAGTGATTGGGAATCTTTTTTCTAACTTTGCCAGCATTTTGTTCTTGAGCTAAACCATTACAAGCGTTTCTTCATCTGTCACTGAATGAAGGATATCCCTGATTTCCAAATTAAACACCAGTGCTAAATTCAGTGAAGCTGCCTTCTGTGTTGATAACATTTCTACGACTTCACGGAATTTGCGTAGAAATCTGACAAGATCTTCTAATAGGTTCCACTCCCTTTGACAAATTTTTAGATCACTCTCTCCTATCTCTGACAACATGTTATTAACTGGTTCTCTGTTACAAAAATGTGCCAGACTTTCCAGCATAGCTAGCACACTATGCCAACGAGTTGGCAAAGAAGTTTTGATAGTCGGCATATGATTTATGTTACCGAATTCATCGCTGATGGTTTGCGATTCGGAAACCAAATATGGTTCGGGCTCTTCATTAACAATTGGCTGATTTTCATCCATTTCTAAATGGTTTGATACTTCTTCCATAGATTGTAAAACTTTTAGTTGTTCTTCTTTTGCAGAACGTTCTAACTCTGGTAAACGATAGCGAACCGTCTTGACTATCTTTTTGCATTTTTTGACCAATGATGATAATTCGGGTACACTGTCAATTCCATCTACAGTCACCAGGTTATGTAAACAATGGCCTAAGCACAAATGGGAGTCTAGATCCGCAAGTCGAATCGCTCGTTGGACATTTGATCCAGAAACAGTCACAGGGTGGAGCTCTATTCCTTGAAGTCCAAAGCACTCTTTTGCGTCGTTCAACATCCCATTTATTTTTTCTCCGGATTTTTTTGCCCTCGATGAGTTTAGTGCACAAAGTAAAAAACTTGAGCTTTAAATCTGTAACAGAATTATAATTATGTATTAATATTTATTATTAACAAAGAAAAACAGTATCTAGCTATCTTTAAATATTGACATATTTCATTAATAACACCTCTTGATCGTTTGATCTTGAATGTGCTCAATATTAATTCATTGTGAAATAATAACAAAAACTACGTGAACATAAAACTGGATTCGCAATAAAGACGAGGCAAGCTATCTAGCATAGATAGATAGAAAATTAAATAAATAAATAATGAAGTATTATGATTATGACTTACCAGCTGTTAAGTAGTGAAATGTAAATGTTATGTAGTTCAGGTGTCGATATTGATCAGACCATAGATCAAATGTGATAGCTGCATGTCGAGGCGCATCTGCTCGTATTTGAGATTTGACATCATTCAGCATGCTTTCATAAACGTCATCAAGAGCAGTGCGAGACACCGTGTCTCTATAAGGCATGTCTGCATCAGACTCAATGATGTCATATTTCTGAAATGATAATTATAACTTGATAAACAAAATCATGTAGTCGTCTTAAGTCTTTGCCCAATCGAGATTCGACTTGGCCCAGAGGCACTACTGTGCCACCAAACAACGGTTTAAAGGGGGATGCCCACTGTGGGCGTCCCCCTTTCGAGGGTAACAGGACAGGTTAATAATTTAAACGTAAACTTACTTGAAAAAAATCCTTCATAGCTTGATCAGATATCGAATCGAACGGCATCAGAGACTTACAAAACCAGAGAACCATATCTCGAGCAAGTAACCATGCATTCGTCTTTTTTGCTTTTGATGTACTACTTCTACTTGTAGTTGCCTTTGGTCGCGGTTGTAAGTTAAAAAACTGTGTGATATTTTTTGAAGCTATTTTAGAGCTATCCTCTCGAATATCATGAGAATCTCGCAAATGTCTGCTTAGATTTCCTGTGCTCACAGTTTTGGCGTATGATTTTATTTTAGTTCTGGAAAACAAACAACATAGATATGGAAAACCACATGCAAAATGAACACTTTGATTGAAACAAACTCATTCACCATCAGTCAAGCCGTAAACATCTTTAAATTAGAAAACATTTAATGCTCAATATCTCACCGCATTACACACGCGTTACCTACATTAGGTTAGGTAGCTATGTACACTTTAAACCAAGCTCATCACCACACCACACCCACCAGTCAAGCTTGGCTCAGTACTGTAGATACTGAACAACTTTTGACTAACAAGAAAACATTTAAAAGCATCATATCGCGCAGCATCATGCACAGGCCAGGCACACACCACACACACATCACATTCATTAGTTAGGTTAGGATTTAGGATGACTGCAAATGACAAACAGTTAATGAAGCTAGCAGGTTATTAGTATTAGTATGTTTATTGTAGCTAATTATTTGAACACACTAACACTATGTTCATTGAATTTTACCTATTGTTTCCTGGATGAAAATTCCGTTTGTTCTCATCTCATGATGACGATGTCCTCAAAAATTAGGTAATAGTACATTATTGTCGAAATAAACTGAACAAAATGGTAGGTACTTTAAATATCGGTACTGTACTTACACGCCAAATGTAATTTCATCATTTTCTTAATGAACAGAAGATAAGCACGCGTTACAGAATACTTGATCAGTAGCCACTTTTTTCTTTCGATTATTCTCCTCGAAAATCAAATCTCCGAAATGCCGCCAGCAAAAACTTGATTTTAATTTCGCATCGTATAAAACTGATATCGAAAAGTGTTTCACTTTTGTTTTATTAAATGTAGCCAAAGCTGAAGCCATCGTAAATGTGCACTATAACCTACGTGCCTCCGTCAAAGCAATTCAAGGATAAAATGGCGCGGGCGACGGGCGACCGAACCGAACGAATGACAACACGGTGAGAGGCAGTGTTGCCATACAGCCGAGACTAAAAATCCGGACATCTAACAAAAAAATCCGTACAAAGTCCGTACGCATGGAAAAAGTTAAAAATTCTGTAAGAAATCTGTATGAAATAAAGTAAAAATACTAACATTTTTGTTTATGTACGTCTTTATTAATTTTTTAATATTTTCTGCACTAATTTCAAATTTAAAACACGGTGTATCAATTGTTTTGTATGAAGAAGACTTCGATAGTCTCAGTTGAAAGTTGGTTTCGTAATTTAATTAGGTTTTCATCAATAGGAGAATAATGCAGATGAACTTCGCACTTATATCCCGTCCAGAATCAAGAGAGAATTTTCACTATAAGAAAACCACCATTTAGTATGGCATAAATGCTCTCTTGATTCTGGACGGGGTATAGTGCTTAGTGAAATAATGTAGATTAAATAATAAATTATTATTGTTAATTACGAATTAATGGTTGAGCGTGCGTGTAGCTTTCTAAAATATTGAAACTTATCGGTAGATAGGAAATCCGTACGCATATCCGTACGCAACTTTTATCCGTACAGCATGCCCAATTTCCGTACGCATACGGAGTACGGACAAATCCGTACATATGGCAACACTGGTGAGAGGAGAGAAGTTCGCCTCTTTACCCTCCCCGCGCCCCGCTCTTCCCGCCAGCCATACGTTCGTAAACGCTCGGCCGCGCTTCGGCCATCTTCGGCGCGCCGAGAGAATATCTCGGCGGCGGCGGCGCCGGCGTGGCGCGCACGTCTAGGCCGTACCATACTTTTCTCGAAGCAATTCAAGCCATTTTCAACCCCATATAACTTCGTAGTGGATAAAACTAAAAGCATGAATTTTCAGTAACCAAGTAGGCATTGTATAAACATGGTATATTTCAAATTTCATTCAATTTGAACCAGTAGTTTAAGAATTGTAACAAGTCAAAGTTTCTTAATTTTGTCACTCACTGACTGACTGAACTTTAAAACTCTAAGGCACTTCTAGCACTATCTACTATACAATCGCACTAAGCGATCTAATTTAATATAATATGTATTACTTGTGAGATAAATTGTGCTTTCATGCGATGGCCAAGTCAATCTATATATTTAAAACATAAAAGATTTTTAATATTGATATGGTCACCATAAAATGTTGCTAGGTTAGCTAATTACGTAATAACTTAAAACAGAAGGACCCTTAAGTAGGGACTGAATA
Source organism: Parnassius apollo (assembly GCA_907164705.1). NCBI lineage: Eukaryota > Metazoa > Arthropoda > Insecta > Lepidoptera > Papilionidae > Parnassius > Parnassius apollo. The sequence continues at coordinate 364,464 of CAJQZP010000901.1, forward strand.
AATTAACCGACTTGGTATTACATGGATCTCACAACTTTTTATGGTAGAAGAACTGAGTTGCGAGACTTGGTTTTTTTACAAGTTATGTTTTTGATGGCATAGATGAGTAAAAATAACATTTGGCCACACAATAAAAATTCTCCTTTTGCTGTGGCATTTCTGCCACTTGTACATCATTTGTTTCAACAACTTTTTTAGGCTCTTTACAACCCAAGTAAAATCAATTTTATCCCGTTAAGCTAACAAACTTTTTTTGAAAGTTGTGACGACCTTTTTGGTCAAATTATTAAAAGCCATTTATTCAACGGTACGTAATACAATTTCTTAATATCTAAGTCATATAAAATCTAGATTGTCTTCTGCTGATTGCCAATCGGCAAAGGCCTCCTCCAACCTTTTCCACTCGTTTCTATCCTTGGCAACCCGGCTCCAAGTCACACCCGCGAATTTGACCAGGTCGTCCTCCCATCTTTGGCGGGGTCTTCCCCTCTTTCTTATATTTTGGTCAAATAAAAGTCTTCTATGCAGCGATGAATTACTTGACGATCAAAATCATCAAAATTTAAATCTTTCTTTCCCGGATAATTTTTCCGTTTTTTAGATGACGATTTCGGATTTCCTTGCAGGTCTGCAGGATCTGTCCTGATTTTACTTAACACACTTTTAGACAGACCTGTGTAATATACTGCCCGATCTAGTGCCTAGTTAACAGTAAACGTTTTAGCGTAAAATAGCTGTTTCACTTCCGGTATACAGGTTGGTCAAGATCATACATGATGCGATACAATGGTAACTCCTTGTTAGTTTTATACTTTTTATACCTTTTGATGACTCCGTGGCAATGAGTGGCTGCGCTGAGGGTCGCGGCTTCGAATCTCACACGTAACAAGTATTTGTATGACCTACAAATAACTGTTCCGGGTCTGGATGTTTGTCCTTGTGCAATTTATGTTTGTAAACTGCCCCCACGATACAGTAGAAGATCCTAGTGTAGGGGTAACGTTTTAAAAAAAAGTTCTTAGTAAGTGTTTGGCCACCCCAATTACGGACGGTTCAGTCAATTTGTCCAAGATTTTCTTAACCTCTGGTTCCGACAAACCCCTTAGTTTTGTGGAGAAAATTGTGTATCTTTTCCATACTGTCACATGACTGTTGAAGTAGACGCCTTTCTAACAAACCCCCTCAGAAATGTGGTGGGACGTATGTAGGCTTTAACTTTAATGTACCAAAATAATTCTTAGAGTTTACGTTACAGCCTAACAAAATTCCACCGTTAAACATAGGCCTTCGCTAAAGATTACCTCGTAAAGGGAATATCTGCCATAGTTGCCACGCTTAGCGGAAGGGTTGGCTACCGCATTTTTTTTTTTTTTTTGTTATAAAAATGACGATCCTGCCACTACTGGGTTTTCCCCCTTTGTCCTCTCTTACGATATCCACGGGATGATATGGTGTAGTGAACATTCTTACACGGTCACACAGTCGCACCTCGGCCATACTCTCAAATGGCACATATACTGGGGATGACCCTTTTTTCCGTCTGGAAAAAATAGGGTGTAACATGTGGACGGAGTAAAACTATGGCGCTAATATTTTACAAAAAAAAATAAATAAATTAAATTATATCAATATTCAAATCATACCACCCTACTTTACTAATGGCAATAAATCAATAAATTTAGTAGGCATCTTTGACCTTGTCATTACGCAGTGTCACAGGCTCAAGGGCAAAGTAATTGTTAAAAAAATATTTTCAAACGTTTTATTAAAAATTTTTGTTTTTATTAATTTTTTGTAAAATATCAGTGCCATAGGCTTCTACTCCGTTCACATGTTAAACCGTATTTTTTCCAGACGGTAAAAAGGTCATTCAGTATTTACAACAAAAGTTACACTCCATAGAAGTGAAATGTTTAAAATGTTACAAAACATAATTCTCCTGTAATAAAAAATTGCTTTCGTTAGGTTGAAGCCTTTTTGCATAATTACGTCCAATGAAGGATAGTAGTTTTCACTCACTAGATGTCACAAGTTGGGACTGAGGTGAAGTTCTTGTAAACACAATGTAATTTAATTGAGAAGTTAGTTTCAATTGAAAGTTTATCATTTACTGGAGTATTGAATTAATACGCAAAACAATTCCTCAGTGGTTTGCTTATTACTTTTTTTGCAAATGTTTAACTTTTATTCAATTTTTCTAACTTTAGAAATATCCGTAATTTGGTTTATTCATTTCTTATTCGATTATTATTAAATTTAATTAATAAAAACATTATTACGTTTTCCTGATTCTTTCTCTGTCTTTGTAGTTGTATAGTAACAGAAATGTAGATTTTTAATTAAAAAATCCGTATCACAAATATATTGTATAGATTCCATAATTATATTTATCAGTGTAGAGGTTTACTTTAGAAAGGCAATATCATTTACATCATCGAGGCTATGAATAACTGGAAGTATGGTACATATTATTGTATTAATATTATAATTGTACATAATTTTTATATAGGGTACTTGAGAATTTGTTTATAAATAAAAAATAATAATATAACTTGTTTTTTTTTTAAATCAAATTAAGACAATGGCCTCACTAGCCATATACTTCTAATGATTTAAACGACGACATACGTCGATGATAGATAAGATCAAAGTTTACCCATTAAACATCGATCTTATGTGAATAATATCGGAATTAGGCGATTGGAATCCATTACTTCCGCAGCAAGTAATAGTATTCGCCTATCCAAAGTAGAGGTAAGAAGCCATTAAACACTTTTGCTGCACAGCGACTTCGACAGCTTCGGAAATGTTTTTTAGACCTATGTTTACCCAAAAAATAGCTGAGTAACATATTTTTTGTGGTAAACGTAATAAACATTAAATAAATAATATTAGGTTGCTTATTTTGCCACCTAAAACATCGATTTAAATGCAAGAAAATATCGATGTCTAAACATCGAGGATATTTATCGTACATCGATTCCTTTATATCGATATTAACTTTATTTGAACATCAAAGTTTTTCTAATATCGATCATCCCTGGATTAGAATGCTACGAAGATGACACGTTTGTTTAACTATTAGTTTATATTACAGGAATAAATGAACTTTTAGTCAATTTGATGATAAAATGTACTACAGACCATGGGATACTTGAGGCCCATTTCGTACGAAGTCTTTAGTCCTGTGTAGTCACCACAGGACTATACAAAGGTTTTAAGGTGTGTTCCGGTTAAAAAATAACGGGTAAATATCGTTTAACCCCGCAGTCCCCTTAAAATTCCCATGCAGTCGCATGTGTTCGTCAAATTCCGAGCGGTCGCATGGGACCGCACCCACCCACAGCTCTTTAAACCATTAATACTTATATTTAGAGACTACTTTTCTATGAAGAAGTTTGGCATTATAAAATATATACAAAATTCTCTGTAGTCAGGTTTTACTTCATTACAAAAAGACTAAATTTTGATAACAAAAACAAAACATACCAAGCGTATGTCGGCAGCGTGAAAATCACAATTATTTCAATATATATTACTCGAAATTATTTATGTAAAAAGATAAATTATACTCACACAAAAACTTTCATTACAATTTTATTATAAAACACTATACTAAAACACTAGAAAAATTCAAAAATCGACACTAACATTCACACGAAAATGGCGTATGAAATGAACGTAGATTATTAATAAATATCCATAGTATGACTGTTTTTATTGCACTAGAGTACCTATAGTAAATTTCATATTGATTCTATAATGCTTAACTTCTTCATAGAAAAGTAGTCTCTAAATATAAGTGTTAATGGTTTAAAATACTGTGGGTGTCGCGGTCGGATCCGACCGCTTGAGTTTTGACGGAATAGCGCCGCGTTCGAATTCGACCGCTTAGAGTTTGAAGGGTTAATGCGAAAACCGATTATTCACCGGTAGTTTAAAAAATATCAGTACTTCACATTTCTTCTGCAAGCTAAAGCAACATCACCAAAAATAACGATGGATCTCTGTAATACCGCTAAATGCTTCGGCCGTCAGTGTGCCAAAAAAAAATTAAAAATCAGGTTACAAAAATGACTACACCAACAAACAGTGTGAAGTTTTTTTTTAAGGTAGATATGCGATATTTTTTATAGAATAAACTCAATGCGGGAAACGAGTATACGGTACACCTGATGGTGTGTAATGCAACACCGAACATTTAGAAGGGATTACGCTCTTTTCTCTAATAAAAAAAAAATAATGGTTCAATGTGTGTACTGCTTGAATTTAGCTACTGGAATTAATCCAAACAATTCCTTGTTTTACCGTATACCATCAAGTAGCGGTATAACAATATCCACTGCTCTATTTCGTCCCGTGAGTGTCGTAGAAGGCGACAGAGTGAATCTGAAACAGTTGATGGGCGGCAGAATTTTCCTAGATATATATATCATAGATAACAACTTAAAGTAATTAAAAAAAACTAAAGAGTGGTAACTGTGGAAAATTCCAATAAGGCAATCTATAGGGTGACAAACGAGCACACAGTCCCACCTGATGGTAAGTGGTTGTTGTGGCCCATTGAATGCCTTTCCAGTAAAAAAGGATGTCCGTATCTCTACACTCACCACACGAAACACAGCAGTAGGCAGTCATTAAGCTATGGAGAGGTAAGCGAGCAGAAATAAACCACTATTTTACGCTGGTGTTCTGTGTGAACGGGTCCTTCCCCAGTCGAGCCGAACCATTCGTGTTACAACTATACTACTAATATAGCTGCTGTATGGCTCTACCACGAAAAGGATATATTCAGCAGTGGCATTTAATTTAAAGAATGACGACGAAAAAGATGACTCTCTGTAGTATATATGATAGAAAATGCAGAGATGTGTCAAGTCGATAGGAAAGGACTTGGTTGTTGACGATTCCAGTCGCTCTCCGTTGATTGCTTTGAAAAGTTAGGTGCTGGTACGTGGGTGCCCAGTCTGATTGTTATGTTATTGAGCATTTGTTTATTAATACTCACACAATCTAATACAGATTAACAACCGGCCTCGGCGTTAACATGTCGAGTGAAATACATTTCTGGAGCTATTTGGATGTTAAGGTCAAATTAGCTTCTAAAAACTCTCATCTCAAAGATTAAAAAAGGCCTTACGTTACCACGTCTACGTGGTGTTTTGAGAGTCGAATCGTCTCGCACGCAGACTTCACGACTTAAAGCCTTCCGAACAAACCGATTTCCGAAAAGGCTTAAGTACCATAGACAACATAATACCTTCGACAAATTGTTCAGAATGTCGAAGAGTACAATCTGCCATTTTATCTTGCATATGTGGACTATGAGAAAGCCTCTGGTTTCGTTAGTTTGGGCAGTGCTACAGTCCCTTCAGCAGTGCCACTGACTGTTGGTATATCGAAGTCGATTATAGATAAAACATACATAAGCATACCTTGGGGGAGGCTTAAGTTCAGCAGTGGACTTGTGAAGGGCTGTACTGATGATATCATGCTATGCACAGTTAGTGCTCATATAATTTCCTTTAAGAACAACAAAATATGGTCTATACGTGACCAGCACCTCCCTGCAACACGTCTATAGATGACAAAAAACCCGGCCCACAAAAATATGAAATATAGACATTGGAAAACTATTACTGGTATTTTAATTCTACACCCCTCAAAAAAGTATAACCCAGCAACATGTGAGTATAAAAAACAAGTCTTCTAGAGCCACAAGTACTAAACACATTGACAAAATGCATTTTTATCTAACAAATACTATGTCCAGCACGCCAAAGTCGTCTATGTTAGACCGCTAGTGTTGTAATGCGTTAGCCATAAATTTATTGAAAACTATTCAAAATTAAGCTCAAACGTTTTTTCTATTATTATTGATATTTAAATAAAACAAAGTAGAAATATAAAACTATAATTAGCTACATGAATTTAAAAAAAAATAACAAATTATCTTCGCATAATAAATCTAATATCTCAACTCTGGCGCATCCTTAGCGCGACATCGAAAATCAGTTCACTGGCGCCGTGGTCAAGTATAGACACACACTATGACGTCATAACCGATTAGCGGGAAAATTAGTGCAGTGCAACATGAACGATTCCTCAGAACTCATTCGGATTTTGGAAAGCGTCGACGATGATGAATTTTCGGAAATTTAAAATTATCGTGAAACCAAAGTTTTTCGTTTTCGATTAACTCTACCTCAATGAGTTTGGAATACACTTTATAGTCTTTTTACGGTTAATTTCTTTTTTATAGAATAGGGTGAATAAACGAGCACACAGTCCACCGGATGGCAAGTGGTTGCTGTGGCCCATAGACATTTACATCTATCCTCGATTAAGAATCAAAATGCAGATGCGTTCTCACCCGGACTTAGATGGAATGCCTCGTTTCCAGAAAAAGGGTCTCCGGTTCTCTACACTCACCATACGAAACACAGCAGCATTAAGCTACTATTTGACGCCGGTATTCCGTGAGAGCGTGGTTCTTCCCCGGTTGAGCCGACCCATTCGTGCTACAACTACTAACTCCCGTAATATAACTGCAGCATGGCTCTACCACGTTAGAAAATTTGCTTTGGCCAGCTAAACATTTATGTTTTATTATTCCATAAGATTTTTATTATTTTAAGACTAATATTACCTATAATTTATTAATTATTTTTAATTGTTGTTTTCTATATTAAGTACTGATTGAGTTAAAGACCAAGATTTTAATATTTTATGACTAGACCTAGTGCAAATAATTATTTACAATTGTTGAATAATTATGTACCCTTTGTTGATTTCTGTAATAAGTACTGATTTTTTTATTCCATGACCAAGATTTTAATATTATAAGACTGATTTTTCTAGTGCGAATAATTACCTATATACAGTTGTTGATTAGTGAATAATTACGTACCTTTTCTATTTTAATAATATAAAATTACAAATAATAAATGTGTTTTCTTTACTTAAGGTATGAAGAGCAATTTTCATTTTGTGTTGTGCGATTTTCTTTCTCAATCTCAAAATCATTTAGCAACATCAGTATCATATGAAACCCCCTTTATCATAAGAGCGTAAGACTTTTCTTCTGTGATTCACTTGGCCTACGCCTTGCCATAAAATATTTTGAATAGATGTCTGTATATTTTGGTTACATCGATTTTGAAATCGATACACAACGTGCGACACGGCTACATCTCTAAGAAAGTTTCAAAAGGAAAGGTCAGCTACGCCGTTGTCGTCCAGTCGTGACAGTGACGTCATCACGACGGAGAGTAGTGTTGTGGTTTACTACTATTTTATTGTTATTGTTTGTTTTTTATTTATGTACAAAGTACATATATAAAAAAGAGTGGAAGACAGCACAAGATTAAATAAAACATACCCGATTATAAAGACTCATTTATTGTATAAAAAACCAACAAAAACAAGTTATTTTGTGTTTTCGATATATCAACTCTTGGCAGCACTGTTTTTTTCGTAGGTATTTTTGTTTACTTTTCGCTTTGGCGTACAGGACACGGTAGTGAGTTTTTGGCGTGGCGCTCAAAAGGTTAAGAACAACAAAATATGGTCTATTTGATATAAAATAGCAAAATTAAAACACTAAAACTTTATGTTTTACATTATACATATTTATTTTAATTCTTTTAAGAATTTTTATTTGCATCTTTTTCTTCTATTGTTGCCTTTTCTTTGGTGTGAATACGCTGATGGCCTTTTAGCACTTGCGCCGTCTGGGGAAAAACAAAAAATAAATTTGGCTACTTTCAAATATTACATTAATGTAATTCCTATATACAAACATTCTCAGCTGAGCAGTGGACATAGAAAAAATCTGCCCACATTGCGGGTATCAATCAGTCAGGCATGAAAATCCTTCTGTGGATATTTTAAAACTATTATCTGACCGATAATTACAATAAGATAAATATGCCACTACAAAATAGATGGAAGAGAAAACCCAAAAACCTATCACTATAGATCATCAAGAGACAATCCTTTTTTTGTTGATATTTCACTCAACGATTGGACAATTTTTCTTTCTTATAGAATAGGAGTGGAAAACGAGTACTCTGTCCACCGGATTGTAAGTGGACTATAGACATCTAAATCTTTCCTCGATTAAGAATCAAAATTTAGAATACATTGTCACCGGTTCCAAAAAAGGGTCTCTGGTTGACTTACTCACCGTACTAAATACAGCAGCATTAGACTACTATATCACGCTGGTATTCTGTGAGAGCGTGGTCCTTCCTCGGTTGAGCTCACCTATTCGTGCTGCAACCATAATATAGCTGTAGCATGACTAACGTGTAGAAAACGTTTCTGACATGCAAAGCATACAATTATAACAACGTACCGACCAGTCCAGACGGAAATAAGTAAGTATATTTAATGCGTTTTATATTTAAATCATGTACACAGAGATGTGCACCTTCTGAGAAGCTACTAGTTATGTTATAAAATAGCCACATTAATAGAGCAACGTGGCTTAGGAATAAAGAATAAGATCGCTAACTTTTTTTTTCACATTTTATTTATTTTAGCAAAGGAACTCATTCAAATAAAACTGAAACTGGACAAATAATTAAGAACGATTTATTAAACTGCTCGGAAATTGTTTTGTATGGCACTTATATTTATAAAATCACAATAATATGTAGCGCGGAAAATTTAAAAAGCAATTTAATACATTTTTAACTAAAATTAATAGTCAATAGCATATCCATGGCTTTTAATTACAGCTTTACACCGGCGAGGCATTGACTCTATTAATTTTTGACATTTCGCAAGAGAAATAGAGTTCCATTCTTCTAAAAAAACGTCATACAGTTCTCTTAAATTCCCACACCGTGTATTTGAAACCTTTTTCTTTACTTCGAGCCACAGATTCTCTATTGGGCTTAGATCTGGGCTGTTAGCTAGCCAGTCTAAGACAGAAACTGATTGCGCTCTAAGAAATTTCTTTACGGTGCTTGCAGTGTGCTTTGGATCATTGTCATGCTGAAACGTCCAAATAACCGGTAGAACGCCGTCAGCATAAGGTAACGTTGTTTCTTCCAGTATATTTTTACATTGGAACTGATGTTACCTTCATCAACTTTACAGGTCCAACACCATGTCCAGAAAAGCACCCCCCAGATTTTCACATTTCCACCACCGTGCTTTAATGTAACTGTCGTGTACTTAGGGTTGAATGCTGTATTCGGGGGACGTCGTACATATCGTTTTCTATCAGAACATACTCTGTTTATTTTCGTCTCGTCAGAAAAAGTACATTTTTCCACTGTCGCACAGTCCAGTTTCCATACTTTCTCGCAAATGCAAGCCGGGCTTGCCTGTGGCAAAGTTTCAACATGGGTACCTTTCTTGCTATCCTACCGTGCAATTTTTCTTCTACCAAACGTCTTCGAATAGTGCGTGCTGACATTGCTGAAGGGCTGTTTTTACCAAAATATTATTTTCTCAGCTCATTGGACCCTTTAAAAGGATTTTGTTTTGCCGACGAACGATGTTTCGGTCATCTCGAGGAGTTGTTTTTCTCTGTTTAGGTACACGTGGAACATTCGAAGTATTTTGATACGTAGCAAAATGCTTTACAGCGTGGAAAACCATCGTTTTTGAACATTGCAGTTGGTCGGCTATCTTTTTATGAGACCAATTCTTCCGGCGAAGTTTTATTATTACTTCCCTTGTAGATTTATCATAACTTTTATTTTTTCCCATTGTTTTTTCCTAAGAAGCAATCACTTTCAATCTTTTACAGCACTAAATGGCGCCAAAATTATACAAACAGTAACAAATCAACTGAGTGTCCTCTATTTAAATTTGAATATAGGTATACATTATTTAGCGTTCTTAATTACGTGACCAGCCAGTAAATGGAAACACTCTTATTTATTTCTAGCTAATCATGTGTATCAATAACTACAGTGTTAATATGGAAAAGTTTTACGATATCGAGAGAAATAAAAAAATTGCATGCCATTAGTTTTGTGTTTTAGTTTGAAAAAATCTTCCCTTTATATCAGCGTTCTTAATTATATGACCACCACTGTATATACAATCGAAACACATTACCCTCCTTTTGGGCCAGTCGGGTAAAAAATGTTCATTAATCGCGTGTTTGATGGTTATGAAATAAATTCCCAGGGGTTATTATCATCCATAAATTCCTTAATATTATAATAACCCTTTTTACATAAACTTAGTTTAATAAAGTTATTGAACATTGTGTATGTCAAATTTTGTATTTTTTTACTATTGTCAGTTGTTTTAAGATTATCATAAGTTCACAAACAAACAACAAACAGGAATTTCATCTAAATATTTACATTAAAACCTTAATCCTTTTTTTTATCCAAACGTATGCATTTTTTTCATTAAATTTATATACGACTAACCCCTGAGGAGTAATAAATTAAAAAAAAAGTTTAAGGAGTCAACCGTAAAATCCTAGTAAGCAAGGCGGCGATCTCTACCGTGCTTTGAAGCGATTTTAGATATTTTTAATGAGCGTGTTAAACGAGCACACAGTTCACCCGATGGTAAGTGGATGCTGTGGCCCAGACATCTACATCTATCCTCGATTTAGAATCGAATTACAGATGCATTTTTACCCCCGAGGACTACGATGAAATGCCTCGTATCCAGTAAAAAGGATTTCCATTTCTTTACACTCACCATAAAAACGCATCAGCATTAAGCTGCTATTCTATGAGATGCTTTTGGGTGGTTCTACCCAGGTCGAGCCGACTCATTCCTGCTACAACTAATATAGCAGCAGCGTGGCTCTACCACGTATTAGTCCAAGTACCCAGTGCCGAGCAATAAAACATATATAGGCTATACCTATACCTTAAAACTAACACCGCAAATCTCGCAAACGAAATCCCTTTTCGCAACGGTAGCAGTATGCCGTGTCCTCACATGCGAGCGAAGTGCGCGCACGCTGCAGTACTGGCGCGAGCAACGCACACACTGCAGCCGGTTGCGTTTCAAATGAACACGCTCGTGGTGTTCATCGCGCTCCTTTGAGCGAACAAAGCGCTTGTCGCAAGCTTGGCATGAGAAACTGTAAAAGAAATGGTACTAGCGTACAGTTAGCGGCACGAATCTAAAGCATGGAACCCACTGGCAAGATGCTTTGTCACCCCTAGCCCTTCAAGCGCCATAAAAATCACATGCAGTCGCATGCACCCGGCATATCCCAAGCGGTCGCATGCGACCGCACCCACCCACAGCACTTAAAACCTTTAAAACTTATATTTAGAGACTACTTTTCTATGAAGAAGTTTGGCATTATAAAATCTATACAAAATTCTATCTCTTATTTTCTATCTTGTGGTCTAAAAGAAAGTCAGGTTTTACTTCATTACAAAAAGATTTTATTGTATATTGATAAAAAACATACCAAGCGAATGTCGGCGGCGTGAAAATCACAATTATTTCAATATATAAGTATTACTCGAAATTATTTACGTAAAAAGATAAATTATATTCACACAAAAACTTTCAGTACAATTTGATAATAAAACACTATAGTAAATACTACTACTACAAAACACTAATAAACACTAGAAAAATCCAAAAATCAACACAATAACATTCACGCGAAAATAAATAAAACGAAAATAAATATTCATAGGATAACAGTTTTTTTATTGCACTAGAGGATAGAGTATTTCATATTGATTATATAATGCCAAACTTCTTCATAGAAAAGTGCTGTGGGTGGGTGCGACCTCATAAGACAGCTAGGGATTTGACGGAATATGGCCGCGGTCTCATGAGACCGCTAGGGGGTTGAGAGGCTAGGTATTAAGATAGATTGATTGATGGTCAAACGGCTATCTACGGCAAATACTATGGACGTTCCCCTGATATTTTATATAGTTATTAGAGGCGAAAGAGGTGTCCGGATCGGGCCAAATGAATGCCAATGGCGTGAGTGTTTATATTATGTTGTTAGAAAAAAAAGAAGAAGTAAAGATTGCGATTGATTGACTCATGGAAAAATCATGTGAAGAATTGTTTGCCGTTCTTACTTCGCGCTCTTCCTGTAAAACAGATATACAAATTGACTACAGTACAAGTCCACAGCTAAACACAGGCCTCCATCAAGGAATCTCACAAAGCACGGTCCTGAGCCACCTGCATCCATCAACTTCCTGCACGTCTTACCAAGTCGTCACTCTATATAGTGAGGGGTTGCCCACTTCGCCTACATGTATGAGGTTGCCACTAGAGAACCTTTTTCCCCCATCAGTTGCCGGTTCTTCGAACAGCAATATGATTGTGTAACTCTGTTGGAAATGTTTGCTAGTGCGAATAACTCCTTCACTGCATTATATTTCTTTTATAGAGACAAGAACCGGTAGTCCACCTGCCTGTAGTCTACAGATGGTATAGTTTTTTTAAATATAAAATAAGGGATACAAACGAGCACACAGTCCATCTGATGGTAAGTGGATGCTGTGGCCCGTAGACATCTACATCTATCCTCGATTAAAAATCAAAGCGCAGATGCGTTTGTCACCCCTGAGGACTAAGATGGAACCCCTCTTTTCCAATAAAAAAGGGTCTCCGAATCTCTACACTCACCATACGAAACACAACAGTATTAAGCTGCTGTTTTACGCTGGTATTCAGTGAGAGCGTGGTCCTTCCCCGGTCGAGACGACCCATTCACGCTACAACCATAATATAGTTGCAACGTGGCTCTACCACATATGAAATACGTCGTATAATAGTAATAGTATGTCTATAGTCATCTGCAACTAACTTCATATAAAAAAGGTAGAGATACACCGTCGCATCTGAGGATAGGGTTACTGGTAACTCGACGTATTCCCGCCAAGGCGTGATAGTTGGGGTCATAACCTATCAAATGAACCATAAAATGCATTATGCAAATGTAGACCAATTTCGAGATATTTAGTTTAATTATTTTTTTCAAAAATCCCAAAAGTCTGGTGTCAAAAATTTCTAAAAAAAAACTTACAGCTGTATTATTTTCATTTAATTTTATTTACTTAATGAAAACCTGGATACTTATTTATCAATACTACAGTGTGCAAAAAGTCTCATCATTTTCGAAGTAACGCTACTAAAAGTACAACTTTTTCCAAACAGAAGATAAGTAATTGAAAATAAAAATGATTTTGTGAAAAATAATTGTATGTGATCAATTGTGCAAATCATGTTAAAAACATCCCTATTTATCTAGCTACCTAATGAAGTATCAACTTTGTAGTTTGCTTATGTAGAAACAGAAAAAAAATTTAAAGAATGAGGTCAGGTAGTCGAGTTCTAAGCAGACAAAGGAATTTGTGTTTTATTTTTAACCAATATTAATTAAGGAAATGAAACAAAGCACTTGCTCAGACGAAATAAAAACTCAAGACGGAGCGCTGTCGACAAAGAAGTGAGGTCGGTTTGGTAAACATGTGTGCACTAAGCGAGTGTTGCCGTGCAGTAAAAAATTATTACCCTAATAAGTACTATCAGAATGAATGGATAAGTAAAAAGATAAGTTGGCAATTTTTTCAATTGTATACCTCACTTTAAGAAGTAGTATGTAAGTATGTTTATTTCGACTAAGAAGGGGAAAAATAAAACAATAGTAAAATGAAAGAAACATTGTTTTTATTTTAATAACCTTTTTGTTGAGTCAATTTTTTGAAATATTGGCGTTTACTGTCCACCATTTTAGAAATTGTTTCCAATTTTGAAATATGGTGGAAACGAATTGATAAATATTTTTCAATTATGCATCTTATTAAGCTTATTTTATGCATTTGACCAGCATAATTGTGCTCAGTCTCCAATTTAGAAAAAACGTTGTCAGTACCAATAAATCGTTTTAAAATATTAAAACGATTTATTACCGTCTCCTCTACGCCAGTTCCTATATCAACAAATCCAATGTATTTTTTGCCATCCCAGATTTTTTGAGATCGAATGGATACTTCATCAAACACCAGACTACAAATTGGTCGGTGTTCACTAACTCGTGACTTTGCTTTAAGTGCTTGAAAAGCTTCCTCCGTAAATCCCGGTTCACCTTTTATGTGTCCGTACCATTTGGCTAGGGTTTTTGGGTGTGGAAGACAGGTATTAAATGTGAACCTAACGTACTGATATGCTTTTGGCGAGAAATAGTTCAACGTTAAACAAAACTTTTTCATTGCAGGTGTATATTTAATGTTTTTTTTTAACTTTTTCCTGTTTAAGGCATTAAATATGTCAACAGCAGCAATATTTCCATTAAGTGAATTGTATAAGTCAGTGTCTACATAATTTTGGTTTTTTAAATTTTATAATATTTCCTTCAACGACTTATTTCTTTCTTTTAGTCGCCTCACTTTTTGATTTAAGTTTTTAATTTTTTTTTTTAATTTTTTCTTGTTTGTTTTTTAGGCGAAAAATACGCTGTCTCAATTTGTGTTTCCTGGGTGTGTCGAAAATTGATTCGCTTTCTTATATACTTGGTATAGGCGTCGACGACAAGACCGGTATCGCTGAAACGTGCTAAAAAAGGGAAAGGGTAAGTAACTACTTAAACATATAAGAACATTGAACATTTAAGTTTTATTTTTACTTACAGCCCGTGAAGAACAGGGCTGTATCAGATCCACATCAATTGATTTAATGGGTGTAGCTGGAACGTGCTGAAAGAAGAAACGGATAGGTAACTACATAAACATATAAGAACGTATACATATTTAACAATTAACTTTTACTTTTATTTACAGCTTGTGAAGGCGCAGAAATAAGAAACAGGTAAAAATACTTACAGCATATATAGTAGTAGGTTCACTCAGATCCATATTTGCTGATGGGTTTGGTGCAGCAGGTAGATGCTAAACATGAAATAAATAATCTATAATAAATAATCTATAATGAATAATTTGTAAATGATGCAAATCCTTATGACGTTAGGAGGTTGGTTTGATATTTGCGACACGTAGTGAATACGGTTGATATTATTATGATAGCCTACTTATTTCACTAAAAACACTGTTATTACTTGTCAATGCATGGAAAAATATCGATAGTAAACGACATTTTTAAATTTAATTTTTATATAACACTAAATATAATATTATAGAAACATTGGAAATAAACTTTGGATATCCGTTTCGTACCACACGACGAAGTCCTTTATTTGTGCAATAAAAATCGTCATCTGCAAAATGTGTCGAACAAACTACGCTGCGCACCGTTGGATTCCACGAAGGCTCATTCCGGCTAACTCGAATCACTTCTATCCACTTCTCTTTAATGGCTTTATTTCGGATGGGGAACCTTAAAAATATAGATTTTTGAAGTGATGATAAAATATGGAAAACAAAAAAATAATGCGTATTTACACTTACAATAATTTTATAAATATTATAAGTAAAATAGAAATACAGTAAATAGAATTACATTAAGATTCACGTCACATTAATAACTTACCGAATAAATGGGACTACTGTGACGCTCACTAGTGGCAACACTTGTCGACGTTTTATGTTCCAAGCTATCACAATAAATAATAAAAATGATTAATTAAAAATTTGGATTTTCATGTTTACTTACGTATGAAATGTGATTCCATCCTGTTTTTTATTTCTAGAAGATTGATTTTTACAACCTTTCACAACACAATTCGGCATTTTTTCTTTAAAAATTGGGAATTATTATAACGTGACACTCCGTGCGCTGGAATAGCTCGAATGAGAAGCTAAGGCGTAGTTTCGTTATATTTGTGTGCGTGAAACTGTGTATGTACGAGGCGAGGCGTAGTTTTTACCTGCCTCAGTGCGTTGTATGGCGGGGCTCTGTCTTGAGTTTTTATTTCGTCTGAGAGCACTTGATTGAAATTAGCTTTATTTATTTTAACACGATTTACAAATTTTGCTCAATATGGGAGCCCCTATTCCGTATACAGACACACATTCTTTCGTTTTCTTAATTCGCTTTTAATAACGTTTGAGGTTAATGTTCGTCTTATGTCGTTTGTCGCGTTGATAATGCGGTCTCTCAGTTGATCAAGGGTCGGCACTGGCATTTTGTCGCAGTACACGATGCTCTTTATGTGCCCCCAGACATAATAATCCATCGGTGTTATGTCAGGACTCCTTGCTGGCCATGGAATTGGTCCTCCTCTGCCAATCCACCGATGTCGATAATTTTCGTCCAGCCATCGTCGCACAGTTACATGACAGTGCGCAGGACACCCATCATGTTGATACCACATGTTTTGCTTTGTGGCGAGAGGAACATCGTGTAACAATCCGGATAAATCCTCCCTTAAAAATGTTTCATAATTTTCGCCGTTTAAATAGTTTGGCAGAAAATAAGGCCCAATTAAATTGTCGTTAATAATCCCCATCCAAACATTTAGTGAAAATCTTCTTTGTGATTTAGAAGGTCTCTTTTTCCAGGATATCTTTGCTTTTTTGGAGCCCAAAAATGTAAATTATGGTAATTTGTAATACCGTCTTGATCGAATTTCGACTCATCAGTCCACAATATTTTTCTAAAAAACATTGGATCTTCTGCATCTGCGTCTACATAAATCTACAAAAATTCAATCTTCTAACTGGATCTACTTCTTCCATCACATGCACTGGTGTGTAGTGGTACGGATAAAGCCCCGCAGTATGCACAGTAGACCAGACCTTCCACTGCGATACACCTAAGCGACGAGCAACTATGTTCGTGAAAGTGGTTGGATCTTCTTGAAATTTACTCAAAATTTCTTCATCTTTCGGCACGCGGTATGCCACGTGGCCTGCCAGCATCACGTTGTTTCTAATTTCACACTAAATGTAAACAATAGCGTAAGTTCAAACGCACAATCTTTTACGAGCATTCCCGCAGCTGTTGATAAGGTTCCGAGAAGCGATTGTTTGGGATTACCCAAAACATTGCTACTCGGAACTTGTCTACCTGACCCCTTTTTTTTTCAAGTTTTTTCTGTACCATTTAAGTTACAAGCTAAATTGATACCTCGTTGGGTAGCTAGATAAGTAGGGATGTTTTTAACATGATTTGCACAATTGGTCACATACAATTATTTTTCACAAAATCATTTTTATTTTTAATTACTTATCTTCTGTTTGGAAAAAGTTGTACTTTTAGTAGCGTTACTTCGAAAATGATGAGACTTTTTGCACACTGTAGTATTGATAAATAAGTATCCAGGTTTTCATTAAGTAAAAAAAATAAAATGAAAATAATACAGCTGTAAGTTTTTTTAGAAATTTTTGACACCAGACTTTTGGGATTTTTGAAAAAAATAATTAAACCTAAATATCTCGAAATTGGTCTACATTTGCATAATGCATTTTATGGTTCATTTGATAGGTTATGACCCCAACTATCGTGCCTTGGCGGGAATACGTCGAGTTACCAGTAACCCTGTATATACAATATGTAACGTAATTAACGCACACCCTCAGACACCCCAATTAGTATATTACGTTATAATCATAATACATACACTGAATTTTTAACATTTTTATGCACTGATTTATCAAATTCCGGAAGAATGTTGTGGTCACAGTTCAAATCCACGAAAGCAAAGACTTTAACGTGCTTGAAATAAAGTTCATTTTTCTTTATCTTTATTGAATGACAGAATTAGTAATAATACAAATAAAACTGCACTCTTAAAAGTCTTATTGCCTTAAGTTACGGTTCATTTCAGTTTGTTTTGACTGTACAGATTTAGTGTGGCTGTAACTTACGTACCTAGTTTTAATTATTTTTCGGATAAAAAATTACCTATATTAAAAATGATAGGAATCGATTCAGTAAACGATTCTGAACAAACTACTTTCTCAAAGTCGTTAATTATGTTACATGTTGTATAATATATTATTTTTTTTTTTTTTTTTTTTGTATATATATATATATATAATGCCTGTAATAATACTGATTTTCTATACCCTTCAGATCCGAACATAGCAGTGCAGACACTTAAGTACTAACATTACAACTTAAATAAGCCCACTTCTGTGCACAGACCTCTGTGTACTTTAAATCAACGCTTAAAATTACAGTTCACAATTGGATTGGTGTTGGCTGGCATCGAACCTGTGTTGCTAGTTGACTGTTACTAAAAACTTATGGACTTATGCCCCTGTCTCTATGTATAATCAACTTACCGAAGAGATTCCGGATTGATATGGCGGACGGATGTTCGAAGATGTTTCCGGTAGCTGCAACTTGTTTTAAAGAATTTAGCACACGGCTTGCAGTAATTTCTGAAGCTAACAAAATTAATATTATTAATATATATTATTTAAAATATAATATTATTTAAAAAAAATATTGGGTATGTTCCGAAACGTTTTCAGTATACTGGCCGAATACAAATGACGTCATCAATTGCCGCCGTATTGTACCGGCGTGCCGCCGCCATATTATGTCGGATATCCGGCCATATTAAAACAATTTTTAAATGTGTGTACGCTGAATGAAGCACGCTAGAATTTGTTTTTATTTAGTCAAATACAAAAAATTATGGAATAATTGCTGGTACCTCCATTAGGAGGATATAATGATTTTTGGAGCACAAAATGACAAAATAATCGCCAACACTTTTCCAAAATGACGCAAATGTATAACGTCGTATACTGTCCTATGTTTTGGAACGAATCACCAGTATGGCGTCGATTCATGACGTCATTTGCATTGGACAGTACACTGGGTTCTATTTTGGAACATACCCATTATTATGTACTTGGGCTCGTGGTTGCTAGCATGTGTCAAAACAGGCGACTAAATTAAAACATAAACTAACTAATGGCTTCTAATGGATTACACCTGGATGACCTTTTTTACCGTCTTGAAAAAATTGGGTGTAAAAGGTGAACGGAGTTGAAGCCTATGGTACTGATATTTTACAAAAAAAATGAATTAAAGAAATAAAGAAATTCAAATCATATCTACCCTAGCCTGTAACCCTGCCATGTGACAAGGTCCAAGATGCCTACTAAATTTATTTTTTTACTGCCGTTCTTAAAGTATATGATGGAGGATATAATTTGAACTAATTTATTTTATAATACAAAATGTTTGTTTTTATTTTTTGTAAAATATCAATGCCATACCAAGGATAAAATATCAAGATCGGTACTAATGTATAATTATTAATAATAAATAGTACATTAAAAAATAACACTACATACACAGCAGCGGCTTTCTGATAATTGCTAAAAAATATTTTATTTTATTTAAAATTAAAATACTGCAGTTGCTAACACACCCGCCTGCCAAGAGTGGCAACTATGGCAAATGTCCATCCTATGAGGCAATCTATGGAGGAAGCCTTTGTTCAGCAGCAGATTTTAGATAGGTGAAACGGTAAAAGGAATGATATTTTTTATTTTTAATGTAATAAATTAAAATTTCTCTTGTCAAAAGTCAACACGTTTTTAATCCATTTACCACTGTTTGAAAATGACACGACATTCCTCTGTCTGGAGAAGAAATGGCAATAGAACCTTGCCTTCCTAAATCTAATATCAAGAGGAGAGGGGGCAAACGAGCACCTGATGATACGTGATTACCGCTGCCCATGAACAACTGCAACACCAGGGGATTTGCAGATGCGTTACCGGCCTTTTAAAAAGGAATAAGTTCTTTTCTTAAAGGTTCCTAAGTCATATCGGTCCGGAAAAATCTCTGGTGGTAGTCGATTCCACAAAGAAGTTGTGCGAGGAAAAAACTTCTTTTAAATGGCACATTGGTGGACCGCCAGTCATCCATATGGTATGGATGGTATCGCGAGTTCTGTCGCGATGAGCGATGGTGAAATTGTGCGGCTGAAATTAGTACGAACAATTCCTCAGAGCACTCCCTATTAAGTAACATCCTACCTACATTTATTTCTATTCTGGGCATAAGCCTCTCATTTCTGGTAATTTTGGAACGGGAAAGAGAAATGTGTTACATGCATAGCTATTTCGTGGTAGAGTCATGCTGCAGCTATATTAATTGTATATTTGTAGCACGTGGCTCGACCGGGGAAGGACCACGCTCTCATAGAATACCAGCGTCAAATAGCAGCTTAATGTTGCTGTGTTTTGTATGGTGAGTGTAGAGAACCGGAGACCCTTTTTACTGGAAAATAAGCATTCCATCTTAGTCCTCAAGGCTGACAATGCATCTGCATTTTGATTACAGAAAGTGTTTGCCTAGCATGAGGCGTCTATTCGTGCTGTGTAGTCATTGGCATCTATACACTGAGTCATAGTCGAAGATAGATGTAGATGTCTATGGGCCACAGCAACCACTTACCATCAGGTAGATTGTGTGCTCGCTTGTCACCCTTTTATACAAAACCCTATAAAAAAAGGCAAAGCATGAAATAGGTATAGAATAGTGATGGTATTTTTCTTACCCATCATCACTCTGAGAAGCTGCAGTGTGCACAACACTGCGGTGTGTAGTGAGAGCACTCCGACTTGAAAAATCTCGGCTACAGATCGAGCATTGAACTCTCCCACGATGCTTTTGCCTGTGATACTCATATTTGCCTCTGCTTCTAGTTAAATAAATATATTTTTACTGATAGTGTGCTGTGATTAACATGTTAACTGCCCCAAAATTCATAACCTCAATGCCAAATCATTTTTTATAATATTCTTATAAATTGATTTAAAATGGCTAATTTTGGATAGTTAGCCCAAAAATAACTAATTATCCTTTCTTACTTACAGTAGATAACTATTCACTTAGCCACTGCACTTTGAACGGCTAGTTTTTAAAAAAAATAGCCTGTCTTCATCATCCTCAAGTACACTGTTAGGATCCAATAGGAGCGCACATTTTTAAAACCCATTGGCAATGTTAGGGAACATATGAAGATGTTGCTTTGGGTGTTATAAAAAACTTATTGACTCCAATGTTTTTTGAAGTTCCATTGCACAAAAAAAGCCAATTTCTTATTTTGTTTTCAATTACCCACACAGAAAAAAAATTAAATGTTTTACGGTTTTTTTTATTGATTGGTTCTCTGTTAACAAGTCCTGACAAATAGAGCAAACTAACTTCATGAAGTTAGAGCTCAATAAAAGAGGTAGAGGCGCGTGTACCGTTTACGGTACACGGACGTGACGAACCCAAGCGGCGCGTACTATATTCGGTGCACTGGACAGCTAACCTGTTAATAAGGTCAGCTTTTAAACTTATATGAAGCAATTACTTCCAATGAGCACTTGGAATTTCCTGAATTTTTTTTTATCTGGCTCAAAAGACCAAAAACATAATCTACACATATAAATGAAATTGTGGTATCAGTTCGCAATATTGAAATAAATGCTAATTTCATGCGTGTTAGTCACGCTGCAGCTATTATGGTTGTAGCATGAATGGGTCAGTTCAGCCGTGGCAGGATCACGCTCTGACAGAATAAGAGCGTAAAATAGCAGCTTAATGCTGCTGTGTTTCGTATGACGGGTGTAGAGAACTGGAGACCCATTTTACTGGAATCGAGGCATTCCATCTTAGTCCTCTTTGAAGACAACGCATCTGCATTTTGATTCTTAATCAAGGTTAAATGTAGATGTCTGCAGGCCACAGCATCCACTTACCATCAGATGGACTGTGTGCTCATTTGTCCTCCTTATCCAACAGAAAAAAAACGCCTTATAATGATCTGAGGTCTTATTTGCAAGCTATTAAGACATTAATAACCATTTTAAACTTTTTTGACTGTCCGAGCTAACCTTTAGAATCAATTGTAAAGATACCTGGCGAATGAATATAGAGCTATGATAGAAGTAATCTAGGCTTTATTTTATCCAAAAAATTTGAATATTAAAAAACGAAACCAAAAATCCTGCTATAGTTTTTTATTATTATAAGTCTATAAATCATGAGTAGATTCTACCCAGGTAAAGCCAGGGCCGTCACTAATACTAAACTATTAATCATAGTGCAGTTTAAGAATTAAAACGATGGGAGTGCATTGAGCCAGTGAAGACTGTCGCTAAGCATAAGCCTGCAGGGTAAACTACAAGTCATAATTATGTGATAACTATAAACACACATCCTATTTATTTGATTTTATTTTTGTAATGTACTATAAACTTTTTTTATAGGATAAGGGTAAAAAGCTAGCACACAGTCCACGTGTTGGTAAGTAGTTACTGTGGCTCATAGACATCTACATCTTTACTCAACTATAAATCAATGTATAGATGCTTTGTCACATGTGAGCGCTAAGATAGAATGTCTCATTTCCAGTAAAAAGGTTCTCTGGTTCTCTACACTCAACATACGAAACACAGCAGTGATAAACTGCTACTTCATGCTGGTATTATTTGAGAGTGTGTTCCTTCCCAAGGTGAGCTGACCGAGACTGCCTGGTTAGTCTATTGGTTGCAGTAGTGTGAGTACTGATCATGAAGTTTCGGGTTCGAATCCCGGGTCGGGCCAAACAAATCAGTTATTGAATTTTTCCATTAAGAAATTCTCAGTAGCTGCCCCGAGTTAGGAAGTTGGCGGTGTCTCACCCCGTGCCTCGGAAAGTACATAAAGCTATTGGTCCTGTGCCTGATCTCTTTCTGGTTGTGTCAGTTTACCATCCCATCGGATTATGAAAGAAGGAATAGAGAGTGCACCTGTGCTTGCGCATACACTTGTGCACTATAATCCTGTCCTGCACCGATGGCTAGTCTCCATTGAGGCTGGTCGCAGTGATTAAGATTCAGTCTGGAGGACATTATGCGTTGCAGTGGCACAAAAATGCATAAAACAAATGCATATAAGAATAAATAGAAGCTATTGATGAAGAACATTGGGAAAACAGAGTTACAATTAAACTGGAGACGAGCAGCAGCATCTTCCGGATAACAACTCAAAATAATATAAAACTATGTTTGCCAACTTGCCTACCAAGAATGACTACTATGAGTAAATCCTCCCTACGTAGCAATCTATGGAGGAGTCCTACTTTTTTATAGGATACGGTGACAAATGAGCACACAGTCCACCAGATAGTAAGTGGTTGCTGCGGCCCATAGACATTTACATCTATCCTCGATTACGAACCAAAATGCAGATGCCTTGTCACCAATGAGGACTAAGATGAAATGCCTTGTTTCCAGTAAAAAAGGGTCTCCGGTTCTCTACACTCACCATATGAAACACAGCAGCATTAAGTTACTATTTTACACTCGTATTTTTTACACTCCTTCCTCGGTCGAGCCGACCCATTCCTGCTACAACTATACTACTACTATAACTGCAGCATGGCTCTATCACATATATATATATATATATATATATATATATATATATTTACATTTTTATTTACTTAGGAGTTTTACTAATAAAACTATTCCTTGAGGAAGACCTGTTTATCAGTAGATGTATGAGAGGCTAAAATCTACATTTTCCTGTTAAATAGATTCCCAGTACATTTACATTTTTGTTATAAATTATTACTTACTCAAATGTAACTTTGCATTCACTGCAAGTGTAATGCTTATAGGAAGTTATTTTCTTTTTTCTCTTAGCTTTTATTTTCTTTTGCTTACTTTTCTTCAAATTTTTTGTTTCAGCCTTCTCTAGAAGTTTTGAATCTCTAATAGTATTTACATTAATACTTGAAGATCTTTTGAATGCTTGAGTCAAATCATTTTCATAAAACTCTTTATCTTCTTTAAATTTTTTAATATCGTAATTCTTTGGTGTGGAGCCTTTATCTAAGAAGAGGTTAGTATTGGTAACTTCAGTTTCTTCAATATTATTTATATTATCATCACAGATGGAGACAGCAAATATGTAAGATGTTCCCAAATCAGTTTTGCTTTGTAGAGAGACATCCAATGTACATCCCTTGAATATTAAAAAATAATGAAACAGCTTGTATCTGGACTACAGAAGAGTGCAAATGTATTTTCATGTGTAATATTAAGGCTGAAATGTAGCTCATTTATTCTACAGTACAATTTATAGTTTTGCTAAAATATATTACTGAGTTGCAAATATATATAAATATATTCGCAACTCAGTATATCCATATAATTCCATCCGTGTGTATGTAACTAGCTCCCAAATGGTTGGACAAGCTTTGATGAAATTTTGTATGTGTGATTAAGTTGATTCGAGAATAGTTTAGGATTTACAATTGGACCCTGTAGGTGGCACTGTTGTCGCGATCCATAAATGTAATACAAAGAATTACCTTCGTTAGCACAAAATTAAATTAACTGAGGCTATAAAAATATTCATTCTTACCTCTGCTAGTTTATCTAATATTTCTTTAGCATTTAATGCCTTCCGCCTTAACATATATAAATGTTTTAAACAAGCTAAACACTCCCAACACAGTCTCGGTATTTCCAATTCAGGTAATATCATTTTGGCAATATTTACTAAGGCCAATGGAATTTGAAACATTTTCCGATTGCTACATAAGCAAACTACACAGAGTGTTTCCAAATCCATATTCTTTACGTTAATACATCATAAAAGTTTGTCCTTTTAATTTACGCTTACGCCAAATCTACGACCGAGAGAATTTCTGTTCTACTGTTCTTCTTTTTTATTCCTATACATACAACTTTAAAACTTGTATTTTAATGGCGGTTTTGATCGTTCGCCAAGCAACTGTCCTATTGTAGAATTAAATAATTTATAACAAAATAACAATTTATAAATAACTTGTGAACGCACAATCGTGCTTGATCAGCTGCATCTGCTGTTTGACAGTTGACACTGGTCATTTGTTGTTTTTGTATTTATTATTCGCCGGAGAGAGCAGGCAAAGGAAGTAAGCCATACAGCCTTGTCCTTTTTTATCTTGAATATATAGAATTTTGAAGTATAAAGGCCGGAACCAAGTCTTATTTTTCTTCTTTCCATCTCTTCAAAAACCATAAAGGCCGAAGCCAAGTCTTATTTTCTTAAATTCTTCATATTTTAAAAACCACAAAGGCAAAGCCAAGTCTTCTTTATATTATAATCTTAGCTTATAAGTTTCAATCCATATAGATTCATCAGTCCAGTTTCAAGGTTCCCGCGCTTTTTTTCTTTTCTTTACAATATGCTGATGCGTCACATTGAGAAGCCCTTGGGACATTTTGAAGACAGCTCAACCCAAGTTCATAAGGCGCCTAAGCGATCAAAATAACCTAAGGTTTATATCGACATCAAAGCACTTGTTTCGACGTTTTCTCTAGTTGTTCACACACGCGGACACTTAATTCACAAAATCGCATCACTTTTACGAATCAAAATCCACTTCAAACCATTATTCAGGCGACAAAACAGGAGCGACAATCCGTCTACGGCTAACTCCCACTTGTCATTAACACTGACAAGCAAAACAAAGTCAAACTTTTAATTATATAAAGGCAATAAGACCTATATACATACAGCGTATTTTGCGTAGACAGAGTATCTTCTTTTAGAGTTCTTTTGCATTCGCACACGAAAAAGATAGATTTATGCATACGTCTTGCATAGGAATGAGACAGGGCGGTGTGATTGTTTGTCCCTTTCTCCGTGCCGGTTTTTATTTAGCAAACTACACTTTGCCTAACAACTTTGACAGTTCGTAGCAATCTAAGGAGTTTACAAGTTGGTTTAAGTGAGAAAAAAGTGTTTTGTGAGCTTAAGATTGGTGAATCTTGTTCAGTTCAGTTCTTAAAAAAAATGTAAATTTTTATCTAAATATGTTTAAAAGTCATAAAGATTATTATATAACCTAAAACTACGGTATCGTCCTTTCTCACTCGAGGCCACGCTAATCATTAGTCTATAGGTTTTTCTGTCTACGGTATTTTGTTCATAAGCGGTAGGATTGAAGGTAAAAATGTTCTCCCATACATCGATATACGCCACGGTCAATTCTCCAACTGCAAATGTTTGTAATCGCAAAAACATATTTCTGTTAGGTGATAAAACTACAAACTAACGATTATGATAATTTTTCCTTTATTAGTGCAGTGCGACCTTGCTTATAGCCGTATTTAATAATTCTACGTCTACGGAAAGTATCTCATGGGTTTTGATTTAATTTCAAGCATCAACGCCAGCGTGGCTTAGCAATGAGTTACTGCGCTGTGGACCACGGGTTCGAATCCGCACGGAACAGGTATTTGTATGTAATGATTTCTTATATTTACGCGAATACTACACATTGAAATAATACTAGTTTTTACGGAATTTATCGCGTATATTTTAACTTTTTAAATACCCGACGTTTCGAACGCTTTACAGCACTCATGGTCACGGGCAGGACTGAGATGTTCAACGTCCATCTGTCATAGTTAACCGCGGTTACCATAGATTAAAATTTAACTTTTGTTCCGATCTATGCAGTATGAACTTATGGTATCTTGAAGTCTTGCAGTTGTATGCTTGGGTTGGGATTTAATTTTATTTATTATAGGATCCCAAGCAGATAGTAGCACCCAGCCATCTTCTCTATTGAAATTAGGATGTTTTTTGATTTCAATAGCCTCGCGAATCATCCTTGGAAGGAATCGGTGTTCTTTAGCGAGGATCTGCGGTCTATCAACTTTGATATAGTGACAGGGGCGATCCTGTACGTGTTCATGTTCACAGCTCCGGGAAGTCTGCAGTCTGTGAACACGTACAGGATCGCCCCCGTCACTATATCAAATTTGATAGACCGCAGATCCTCGCTAAAGAACACCGATTCCTTCCAAGGATGATTCGCGAGGCTATTGAAATCAAAAAACATCCTAATTTCAATAGAGAAGATGGCTGGGTGCTACCATCTGCTTGGGATCCTATAATAAATAAAATTAAATCCCAACCCAAGCATACAACTGCAAGACTTCAAGATACCATAAGTTCATACTGCATAGATCGGAACAAAAGTTAAATTTTAATCTATGGTAACCGCGGTTAACTATGACAGATGGACGTTGAACATCTCAGTCCTGCCCGTGACCATGAGTGCTGTAAACAGTGTTGCCATATATACAGATTTCCCCGTATTTATACAGATTTTTGGTGTGTGATACAGATTAGCACTGGGTACAGATTTTTATACAGAGTTTTCTAACTCTATTGATTGGATTACCATAATATTCAACTTAAAATAGAATGAAGCAAAATAAGTGACTAGATACCGCGTTACACACATTCATGATTCTATTCTTTATGGTTAATTTATTTTTTCACAACGTAACTACAAGTGTATTACAAAATATGTATACAAGGTGTAAGTGTAAATACCGTTGTCACTAAAACCACAGGTAGTTGGCTTTAATATAAAAATATTTATCCGAATTTTTAAAAAAAACCCATTTTCTTTCATAAAATTTAAGAGGTTTCTGTCCGAAACCGTCCGTAAATTCATGGATACCCTATGCGCCCGGGTGACGTAATCACTGTAAAGATCACCGCCCGCGCTAGCTACCTACACTATATTCCAATAAAAACACAATAGGTACACATAACCTGTTATGTAACTTTTCCTTCATACTTTCATTCTGGCTTAGGACAGGCAAAATTGAGGAATTAAGGAAAAATTGAGATTTTACTACAAATAATGTTGTTATTTTTCATTGAATTTACGTTCTATAAGTAAAATCAAACCACTGTTTTCAAATATAATGGTGTTTACACTAACGCCCTGTGTATAAAATATGTATGACTGAAAATAATAAAGTAATTATATGTTCATTTGGCAAATGTTTGAGTTTTAATATGTTGTTTGCTTAAATTAACGTTTTCAATTTTGCTATATAAAAAATAGTGTATAGTGTGTATTTTATACGTGGTAGAGTCACGTTGCAGCTATATTGTGGTTGCAGAACTGCAACCATAATAGCTGACACTCGACCGGGGAAGGACCACGCTCTCACAGAATACCAGCGTAAAATACCAGCTTAATACTGCTGTGTTTCGTATGGTGAAAGTAGAAATCCGGAGCCCCTTTTTACTGGAAATGAGGCATTCCCTCTTGGTCCTCAGGCGTGACAACGTATCTGCGTTTTAATTCTTAAGCGAGGATATATGTAGATGTCTATGGGCCACAGCATCCACTTACTATCGGTGGACTGTGGTGTGGTGACTGTGCTCGTTTGTCACCCTTATTCTATAAAAAATATTTTTATTTAATAACGATAATCAAACCTTATCTGCTTATCACGTTAGTAGTTATTCCTTGTTTTTCAAAAAAAAAGCGATGATGATGTTGATGATCAATTATTGTATTTTTGTTTATTAGATTATACAGATTTAATACAGATTTTAAGTTTAAATAGCATACAGATTTAATACAGATTTTAGCAGTGTCTAATACAGATAAAAGGTTCAAGACATCTGGCAACACTGGCTGTAAAGCGTTAGAAACGTCGGGTATTTAAAAAGTTAAAATATACGCGATAAATTCCGTAAAAACTAGTATTATTTCAAGGTATTTGTATGACCTAGAAATAATTGTTTTGTATGTTTGTTTGTCTGGATGTTTGTCCTTGTGCAATTTATGTTTGTAAACAGCCTCCACGATACATGAGAAAATCCTACTGTGGGGTTAACGTTTTTTAAGAAAAAAATTTGTAGCATAAATAGCAGTATTTATTGTGTTGACTTAGAAGCTTGATTTTTTTAGAGCTACAAGGGACTAGACCTTTGTATTTGATATTAATTTTAACTTAAAACTTTCATGTGTTCCCGAGAAAAACGTTTTTGACAGACTGATGGACGGACGGACGGACAATGAAGTGATCCTATAAGTTCCGTTTTTTTCTTTTGAGGTACAAGCGAAAAAACACAAGGAACTAAAAGGAATAAAATAATTTCCACGCAATGTACCAACCAATCAACCTGCGCCGTAAAACTGATCAGTAGAAACATTCTTCATAAACCAAACACAGTTCAAGTAAAAATATTTTTATTCAATTTATCAAATGCTGTAAAAACGGTACAATCTATACTATTGCTTATCACTGCACTTCCCTACTTATTATTTATTTCATTATAAAATTATTACAGTTTTAAAATTAATAAATCATCTCTTAAGGCACTTAAAATATTCTTTGAACATTTTGTTGCATATTTACTAACACAGAAATAGTTGAAACTTTTACAATAAAAGTAAAGATTACAGTTTTACAACGTAAGCAGCTCAATACGAAAGCAACTTGCGTTTTTAATACGCGTTACGTTACGTTATAACGCCAACGAGTACCAACGTAACGCACAAAAAAGAAAAGTAGCTGTTAATACCATGGTTACTTAATAGTTATAACATGCTAGAAATGATTTCTATGCTTATAACCATAGCAAATTCATCCATAGTAAACACAGCAACACGGGGAACCGGAGGGGAATAGCCATACGCAGGTGTTCCCGTCTATCAAGATATTTTTTTATTTTTTTTTAACTGGCGTTACGGCTCTGGATACTAGCCCTTCGAAGCCTATCATTCCTTTCAAAATCATTTTATATATTTTTTCTTCACAATATGCTGATTCGTTACATTGCGTTTGAAGTTTTTGGGAGATTTTGACGACAACTCAACCCAGCGGACTGTTGAATGTTGTTAGCCACTCAAGTTCATAAGGCGCCCAAACGATCAAATTAACTTGAGATTTATATCAACATCAAAGCACTTGTTTCGTCGTTTTCTCTAATAGTTCACACTCGCAAGCACTTAATTCACAAAATCACATCACTTTTACGAATTAAAATCCACTTCAAACTATTATTCAAGCGACAATCCGTCGTTGGCCAAGTTCCCGCCAAAACTCCTGTCAAAATATAAGTCCATGCGGTCCTATGCATACAATAATACAGAGGGGAAAGCCAGCGCATGGCTACTTCCCTCCGATCCACCGGTGCGGTAGCCCCTGCTGCTCTTTGATAATAAATCATGGTACACCTTAGCCTTAGAGCGTATACGCCTAGAGATTAGAGCTTTTGTTAAAGTTAAAGTAGTATTTATTTTATCTTTTATTTATATTCAACAACTGTTTGTGTGTGTGTGATATTTTTCTGGAAGATTTACGGTTGCGATAAAGTTTGATTATAATTTTTTGTTAATTATTATTAAGCGGTTATTTATATTCCACTGTAAACTTTAATATTTTAAAGCTATGAGTGCATTTTGACTGTTTTGTTTTCGTACTATTAAAATAGAATTTAAAAAATTATTTTAAATCTAAACGTTTGCTCACTTTTCTGCCAAAATGATGCTTTTTCTGCATAGAAAGAATGAAATGAATTTATTCCAGTTGAAGCATGCAGCACAATAAGTGCAAAGTAATTAAATGCAAAAAGATAAACAAAACTAAAATAATGTATTTTACCAACATTACAAATTAAGAAAATACACTTAAACAAATTCTTATTGCAAATATATATATATATATATAGAGAGAGAGAGAGAGAGAGAGAATAACAGATAAAACAAGATAAGTAAAAATGCCTTCAGTGTTCATGCAAATAAGGAGGCACTGATTATAAAATACTAATTTAATGGCAATACTCTCTCAGCCATATATGAGTAGGACATGGTGACAAGCTTGAGGATTGGAATGTTTGTGCTCGACACGGTCAAACTATTTTAAGTTTTCAAAAGAATGATAATGATTACTAAAATAATTTCAGAGTGCACGAAATCTATTCTTTATGTGATTAAAAAAATTATTAAAAATATGTGAATTCTTTCTTACACCCATTTAATATCTCTGATGTATATGCTCTAAGATTTGTTTCAAATTTCAAATTAACATTTTAAGCATCTAATCAGTATAGTACAACACAAAGTTAAAATAATTATTATTTGTGATGTTATAAAATAATTTACATTTCAGTGCTGAAATATTACAATACTTCTTCAAACTATAACATGAATTTATTATCGTAACACAAAATGCATTTATACACATATTGTAAAGATATAGTAGGTAATAAAACATAAAATATAAAATGTTAAATAAAACATAAAATGTTTAAAGGTAAAATATCACACTTCCTAAACTAATTCATAAACTAAATTATTAGATCAATTTGTATTGAATGGATTACCTGTAATCCCAAAATTTGAACACATACAATATTATCATTACTTTACTTCTGTAATTACTTTACTTAAAAATTACTTTAATTATTAATCACATTTCAAATGCTTTTTTGTAAATAACAGTAACATTTTAGCACCAACATTATATTTCACAGAACAGAAATAACACAGTTGGTATTCCATTATGATGAAGTGTTCGGTTGAAACATTAGCAATTCTGAAAATTCAACATTGAAATAAAATTTGCTTCTACTTTTTTTTACTAATATATAAAAACAACATTCGAAAAGTATAAGGCACAATGGACAACGCATTAACATAGAAATTATAAACATTTTACATTGAATATTTTCATATACATATTTGAAAAAAAGTGTTTATTTTTGTTTTAATGACAAGAGAAAATTTTATATAAACACACAAAAATATTTCACAAGACTGGAGACAGCATGTCGTAGATAATATATATATATATATATATATATATATATTTTTTAAATATTAAAAATGCTATAAACATTACTAATATTCCCCTTAACCACTCGTGGTAAGCTTAAATTGCTTGTTACGAGTGGTTCACGCCAGTAGTCGAATGGTGAATTCGAACCCACGACCCTTTTTGAGTTCGCGGTCCGCGCCCTGCCATTAGGCTACTGTTGCTATAAATATATTTAAACAATAGGATATTATTCTTACAGACGATAAATAGGCAATTGACAGTTGCGATCAATAGATTCAATCAAAACCTACATTCATTTTTATAAACACATTTTAAACAAACAAGCGGAAATATGGATTAAAGAAGAATGAGAAGGCAACTCCAGTTTTAAGGGTGTGTGAGGATGTAACATGTAAACATCGAAACATTCGCATCAAATCACTTTAAACCCTGTAAATTAACAAACAAGGAAGAAACTACAGCATACGTATTCGGAAATACCGACTCCCTTCACAGACTTGTATCGAGGAGCCGCATCTTATTCTTATCGAGCAACAGTTTTTTTTTTAAATAGAATAAGGGTGACAAACGAGCACACAGTCCACCTGATGGTATGTGAATGCTTTTACACATAGACATCTGCATTTATCCTCGATTAAGAATAAAAATTCAGCTGCATTGTCACCCCTGAGGACTAAGATGGCATGTCTCGTTTCCTATAAAAAGGGTCTCCGGATCTCTAAACTCACCATACGAAACACAGCAGTATTAACCTGTTATTTTACGCCGGTGTTCTGTGAGAGTGTGGTCCTTCCCCGGCAGAGCCGACCCATTCGTGCTACAACTATATTACCAAATACTACTAATATAACTGCAGCATGGCTCTACCACATAAAATCTACCACATACTTTCTATTTGACCAATGACACCCATTTGATATCTCTAATGTATATGCTCTAAGATTTATTTAAAATTTGAAATTAACATTTTAAGCATCTAATCTACAACCATAATATAGGTGCAGCGTGGATGTACTACATATAACATGATACAACATATACAAGTTCCACGTATACAAGTTCAGTTTGACTAAATCTTAAATATGTCAGTAAGTGAATTCTGAAAATTCCTTTCTTCAATGATAGATTATGAGAGCCAAATTCTACTATTAATACTGATTGCAGTATGCATATTTGTTGGCTTGCAGGACCATCATCTTATAGAATATTTATGCTAAGTTGGTGGCATATATGGACTGTTTTAACACAGTGTGCGCAACATCAGAACATTCATAAATAATGGACTGAAATGAATGAATCATGATCAATCACAAATATAATTTTTTTAACAAAGTAAATGTTGTGTTCTAAAGATATGTACATCTACCCTCAATTAATAATCAATGGGATGTAAAAAATGGTGCCGTTCTTAACCCTGAGGACATAAATAGAATACCTGGGACATGGAACAAATATGTTCGTCTCAAAACATCATTAGGATCTTATTCAAATAAAACAGATGTTTCAAAATGGGCCAGGTCTATGTACACTACCTCCAAAAAAAAGAAAAAAATCCGTAGAATTCGGGAAAAATACAGATAATTCATTTAAATGTATATTTTAAATGTATATGCGCTATCTTGTCGTGGTAAAACAATTAATGTTTATCAATTATTTTATCGACTTCCAACGTCTGTCGCGTCTCACCGATTTAGTTAATCTGTGCTTATAGACAATGACAGTAAACCATATAGAAAGTGACCTGTCAGTTGTCACAACAGTGTCAAAAATACTTGAAATAAACATGTCAAACGTCACTAATCAATAAAAATGACAGCTTAGTGCCATGGCGGGTTTTTATTTTGTGTTGCAATTTCAAGTTTAAATTCCGAGATTATAAAATAATCGGACAGTTGAACGGCAAACCATCTCATTTAAATTTTAACGTGGTTGCTGCACAATGCAACTATATTATGGTTGCAAAACGAATAAGTCGGCTCGATTGAGAAAGGATGACGCTCCTACAGAATATTAACGTGCAACAGGAAAATAATGCCACATACAATTAGAGCGACTTTAAATGTGTTTGTTAATAATATTACAAGAACACTGTCGATTCGTTTAAGATTAAATTGTTGAAGAAAAGTGTTCATAGTTTGAATTTTATTTTTCGAACCTACATACATATACAAGGTGTAAGTGTAAACATCGTTGTCACTAAAACCATAGATAGTTGGCTTTAATATAAAAATATTTATCCGATTTTTAAAAAAAAAAACGCTATTTTCTTTCGTAAAATTTAAAAAGTTTCTGTCCGACACCGTCCGTAAATTCATGGACACCCTATGCGACCGAGTAACGTAATCACTGTAAAGGTCATCGCCCGCGCTAGCTACCTACACAACATTCCAATAAAAACACAATAGGTACACATAACCTGTGAGGTAACTTTCCTTCATACTTTCATCCTGGCTTAGGACAGGCAAAAATTGAGAAATTAAGGAAAAGTTGAGATTTTACTAAAAAAAAATGTTATTTTTCATTGAATTTACGTTTTATAAGTGAAACCAAACCACTGGTTTCAAGGATAACGGTGTTTACACTAACACCCTGTATATGCCATCTTCAGTATTACTAAACATAAATAAATTGTATAGTATCAAATTTATATAACCTAGTTTGTATTTTACATACATTACATACATATGTAATTATACATAAATTATAATCAATGTATAAAACAAAAATATCAGTAATTGTAAGTGACATCACTTATATTTGTACACAAATTTGTACATAAGGTATCCCGTTTACGGCTTTACTCATAAAAATCGACGTTACTTTAAAGAAATGCTTAGTTTCTCCCTCTCTTTTTACTAAATTACAAAAGAAATAGACAGATATAGATATAATTAATACTAAGCAATCAACGATTATGAATGAGGCCGTTAAGTTATCGTAAGTCAATAATGGCGCGTTTAAATTTAGGCGAAATTTTAAGTAATGCAATAAATCAACTGGGTCTTCACCTTGTCTTGTTGAAAAAGGCAAAAGTAATTATGATACTTTAGTTAAAGGCTTTTGTTTTTGTGGATACGCCCAATCAACGCTAACTCTCGCTTTGTTTGAAGAAAGTAGCACATTTTTTTAAATGTAAGTAATACTTGTTTTGTAAAACTCTAAAAGGTTTACCAGTAGGACGCAATACATTATCTACGTCTGTTCCTACATTGTACTACTGATAGTGTTGAAAATTTCTTGTTTTTAAAATTACACATCTTCGACTCAGTTGAACGATCTTGTTAGATCAAACTAAACATAATAAATTATATACTGTCTGGGCCAAAAATAAACGCGCCAATGAAGATTAAAGAGATATCCAAATGAGCCACTGGATATCCAAATAAGTTTGGAGAAATGCAACAAAAGAAACGAACTGTAAAAACAGTTTTACTAAATTCGTGCTTCCGATAGTTTTGGCTCCAATTCCCATTACGCTTTGTAAAAACGCTAACACACGTGGCGCTAGCTTAATATGATATCTCTAAAACTCTTACCACAGGCTCTATATCTTACGATGGACTTTTCGTAAAATATCAATTGAAAGTTAAATATTGCAATAAAAAAAGTTGATTGGGATTTTGTACTGTAAACGTGAGCACCCTGTTATCCGTTAACACTTAATCAAGACTTATTACATGTGGGACAGTTCTTCACCCGATTCTCTAACTGAGCGAGCTGTCTTTGTAAATGCATTATGGTCGCATCCTTCTGTTTCAACTTCATTTTCAACGTGGTTATAGAGTCCTCTAACGCCCCGTACACCGCTTGTACCTCTGGTTGATAACTGAACACTTGAGGAGGCTCGTCTAGACAGAAAAACTCTCTAACAACCGGGTGATTGGGTAACTTCGACAGTATCGCGTTGACGAACACTTGAAGACCCCGAACGCGATCTTCTAAGAACGCCGGCTCAAAGTTGTCCCGAAACCACCTCTTGCCCGGCAGTGGAAGTATAACGTTCGGTTGCTCCGACTTGATTCTCGTGTAGAGCCTCACAAAGTCCGTATACCGTCGGAAAACTAGCCAGGATTGGTCCCTTTTATCATCCTCCACTTTCAACTTGTAAATGGTAAACCGAGCCCTCTCTTCCATTACTTCATACCCGACTATAGGTATTTGTAAGGAGTCAAATTTTTTGATTTCATCGCTATGCAAACTTAAATCTATATTACTTATGCTATTTTGTACAGTACTTAGGTTTCTATTGAAATCCCTTGTTCGGTACGCTTCGTTTATGTTCCCCATAGATTTGTAGTGACTTCGGGGTTGTATGTTCGGCCGAACTCTCGGTTCGACGGCCTCGTTGTCCGAGTTTGATTCTTTATACCGTGCTTTGTAGAAATTGTTAAATTTTAATATGGTATCATTTGAATTTTGTGTCTGGCAATCATCGCTAGACGTTGACGAGATTTCATTGTTCATAGTATCTCTTTTGTCTATGATTGAAATTGTTCTGCCATTTTCCATGTTTTGTACGGTCGCCATTTTGTTGTTTGTACCATATGTTCACTGTAAATAAAATAAAAATATTTAAGATCATCTGAGAGCCGTGGTGACTGTGTAGCGTTGGTGTAAGTATATCCACTACCCCATATGATCCCGTGGGTTATAAGAGGCGACAGAGGGAAAAAAATCAGGAAATGGGCAGCTGTGTCTTCTTAACAATGACTAAAAATAAAAAACGGCGCCTACCAACCCGCTTGCTGAGCGTGGCAACACTCTATGAGGTAATCTATGGGGGAGGCCTATGTTCAGCAGTGGACTTTAATAGGCTGTGACGGAGTGCCGTAGTAGCTCGGAGGCTAAGACATCGCTTTAAAGTTTACAGTACGTTATCAACCCGGGTTCGAAGCCGTCGGCACCAATGAAATTGTTAATTGCAATTATAAGTGCAGATTGACCACGTGCTCTACGGTCAAAAAAACCCGCACGTCTGAGAAATTTAAAAAAGAAACGTTTCGAAGACGTGAAGCCTCAAGAGCTAACCCACCCCAGCGGACCTTTCCTTTTTTTGACTACTATCTCACCTGATAGTGAGTGAAGATGCAGCCAAAGATGGTGAAGCGGACTTAGCTTTCACTGGATATTCACTCTTGGCCTAAAACCGTATCAGAAAAGAGTGAAATCCTGAGCTCAGGTGTGGGACATTAGAATATCATTTTTATTTGATTAAAACTACTTTCAACCTATTTACTTTTATTTGATTCCCACTTTGCTTTCACCCATGGTCACGGGGGACTGAGATGACTGACGTCCCGATGTCATTGTTAAACCCGGAGTACCTTCAGCTTTTTTAATTATTGTTTATGGTCCGATCTATGCAAAATGAACTATTTCCTGAGGTCTTGCAGTGGTATGCTTGGGTTTAGTTTCAATTTTATTGATTATAGGATCCCAAGCAGGTGGTAGTTAGTACCCAGCCTCCTTCTCTATTGAAACTAGGATGTTTTTTAATTTCAATAGCCTCACGTATCATCCTTGGTAAGAATCGGTGTTCTTTCGCGAGGATTTGTGGTCTATCAAATCTGATGTAATGGTTGGGTCCGTCTAGGATATGATCACAAACTGCAAATCTGCAGTTTGTGATAAAATCCGTAAAAGTAGTTTTAATCATGTATAGTGTTCGCGTAAATATAAGAAATCATTATCATTTTTATTTTTAAAACCAGCTGGTACCCAGCGCGTTGCAACCACAGAAGAAATAATTCCACGTAAATATTATATTAAATTTGGAAGTATTATATTGTTTAATTAGGAATGATAATAAATTTATTGGCAAAAGTCAGAATGTGTCACAAACGCCACGTATGGCACGTACTTTATTCACTATGTTGTGCCATTTTCCATGTTTAGTCCCTACTTTAACGTATGGTAGTGAAAGTTGGGTCGAAGAAAATGCGGTCGTTAAGGAGTATATTACGGCGGAACCTGAGTGACAGGGTGAGAAATTGTGTGATAAGAGAAGAGTGTGGTTTGCAGAATGATGTTGTGACCAGAATTAAGAAAGGAATGCAGAATGGTGGATTGGTCATGTTGAAAGCAGGCAAAGTCGGAAGGGGACGTCCTAGACGAAGTTTATCGACCAAATCGACGAGCATGTATGCGTAGGTATATGGATGTGGTGGAGACGAGAGCGGTGTGTCAGGATCGTGCCATGGAAGTCTGTAGTCTCTGCCTACCCCTCTGGGTGACAGGCGTGAGTATTTTGTATGTATTATGTTATGTATTGACTGCCTCGTTGGTCTAGTGGTTGTAGTAGTGCGACTGCTGATCATGAGGTCCTGGGTTTGAATCCCGGGTCGGGCCAAAAAATCAATTATTGAGTTTCTCTGTCAAGAAATTCTCAGTAGCTGCCCGGAGTCAGGAAGTTGGCAGTGTCTCACCCCCGTGCCTCGGAAAGCACGTAAAGCCGTTGGTCCTGCGCCTGATCTCTCTCCGATCGTGTCGGTTTACCGTCCCATCGGATTATGAGAGTGAGGGAACAGAGAGTGCACCTGTGCTTGCGCATACACTTGGGCACTATAATCTTGTCCTGCGCCGTTGGCTAGCCTCCGTTGAGGCTGGCCGCCGTGGGCGAAATTCGGTCTG
The DNA here is from genome assembly GCA_907164705.1 of Parnassius apollo. NCBI lineage: Eukaryota > Metazoa > Arthropoda > Insecta > Lepidoptera > Papilionidae > Parnassius > Parnassius apollo. Next base: position 402,569 of record CAJQZP010000901.1, read on the forward strand.
GAGGTGATGTTATGTAGGAATGATAACACATTCACTTAGTAAGATATATGTATAATATACAACTTTCAAATAAATTTGTCGCTACGATACGTGCGTCTCCTATTGTATGTTAATTTTACTATGCCAAACCTTCGCGCAGGTGCCAGCAATATGTTGACAAAGTTTTACCGCAATCTGATGAACGATATGGCAGCGCCAAAAAAATTTATAAATAGTAATTTTTATATTAGATCACCTATGATGAACACTCTAAATGGGTTGATATTTAAATGAATTGAGTATGCGCGTTTGTAAATTGACCTCGACATTTCAAATTTATAGTCATTATGCAATTCAAATATCCCATATACATGTCTCTTGAGTCTCTTGAGTTGCTTGGCACGTAAACGTGTGTCTTCTAGATTATATTCGTAAGGAAATTATTAATGTTATTCAAATAAAATATTATTTAAGTACATAACACATTATTATTTTATTTTCATACTACGCTCGTACACAACTTTAAAAAAAAAGTTAAAATCGTTTCAATTTTATAGGCATTAACATCGATCACTAATATGAGTGATCGATGGGCATTAAGTTAAAAAGTTAAAGTTACAGCTTATATACGTCACACTGTTGGGCACAGGCGTCCTCTCACCTCTGGTGAGACAAAGAAGTTTCTGCTGTCTACATAGTTTCTAGTCTGAAGAATATACAGATCTTTAATTACAGGCTGTGAGGGACTCTAATTAAGGCCTCAGAGGTGACAACGTGACCGATATAGCCCAACGGATTAGTAAGCTGAAGTGGTCATGGACTAACCATATAGCTCGAATAACCGACAACCGGTGAAGAAGAAAGGCTCTCGAGTGGCAGCCTCGTACCGGTAGGCGTAGTGTAGGGCGACCCCCCACTAGATGGAGTGACGACCTGGTAAGACAAGCGGGAAGTCGATGGATGCAGGTGGCTCAGGACTGTGCTTTGTGGCATTCCTTGGTGGAGGCCTGTGTTCATCAGTGGACTTATGAAGGGCTGTAATGATGGTGATGATGTGCAAGACCTCTGGTATTGCGATCTTCCTCCTGCTGTACTGAATAGAACACGTGGTAGAGCCACGCTGCAGCTATATTTCGGTTGCAGCACGAATGGGTCGGCTCGACCAGGGAAGGGCCAAGCTCTCACAAAATAACAGCGTGAAATAGTAGCTTAATGCTACTGTGTTTCGTATGAGTATAGGGAACCGGAGACTCTTTTTACTGGAACCGAGACATTCTATCTTAATCCTCATCGGTGACAACGCATTTGCATTATGATTATTAATTAAAGACAGAAATTTAGATGTCTATTGGACACAGCATCAACCTACTATCAGGTGAATTGTGTGCTCGTTTATAAACTTTATTCTATTTAAAAAAAAATCTGTTATTTTTAAGGTATATTTTTCGCTTCTCGCTGGATTTGTTTTTATCGGTCTTTTGGAGTTTGTCATCGCTGCCATTTCTAAAAAAACCCCCCACAAAAAAAAAAAAGAAGAAGAAGACCAAAAAATAGTCTCGAACAATTATAGTTTTTATCGTTTAGTACAGTCATTGGGCAAAGGTTAATGTACTCACGTATCTACTTAACTGCGCCGATTGCGTTTAGCCAAAACCTATCTCGTACCAATCTTATACATGTTCTTAAACCCTTTTTTAAATTGGGAATTTCTCCTGTATCGTTAAGGTGTTATACATATTAAAATTGACCTGCCTCAATGAGAAATCAATGAAACTCAATGTACAAAATAATTGTATTAGAAATCAAGGGATCCCTACCTTTGGGTCAAAAAAAATTGGTAAAAAACAAACAACAAAACAAACAACAAGTAAAAAATTGCTTTAAAGGGGTGGAGGGTGCAATAATGTACGTGAGGTTAGTATGATCACCTTAAGCTTTGGCGCCATATAAAACCAAAACTAGGAGTAGGACAGAGATAAAAACACAAAGTTGTGTACTATAACTAATATATTAAGAAAAACAAACAAACAAGCTTTGGCAATAACTATGCACTATGAACACTTCGAAAAATCAACTTAAAAAAAACTACACTACACCATAATAAAATAGACTAAAATAATTACTATGATGTCTACTGTCATAATGGCGTCGATAAAGAAAGGCACTTTAGACCCTTTATTATTTGATTGACTGATGAAGTAGTTTACCACGATTTTTCCGGACCGATACGACCTAGGGACCTTCAAGAAAAGAGCTTACTCCTTTCTAAAGGGCCGGAAACGCACCTGCAATTCCCCTGGTGTTGCGGTTGATCATGGGTGGCGGTACTCATTTAACATCAGGTGAACCGTATGCTCGTTTACCCCTTCTCTTATAAAAAAAACTAAGAGCTACCGTATCACGGAGCCGTCTTTGCAAACAAGGTTGTAGTTTTTTAGTTATAAGAAAGTGACCATATTAAACTCACGTTCTATTTTTTTTAACTCTTTATTGTACACCAAAATACAAAAATCAAGTACAGTTAAATCTAAATTAGAATATGTACAATGGCGGTCTTATCACTCTGAAAGTGATTTCTTCCAGACAACCTTTGCGTTCAAAACTGATGCAAACAAAAGTTAAAATAGAGTGGGGCGTACAAAATAGTAATAACAAATACATACAAATAAAGATAAGTGAAAATTATATATAAAATATCATATAATAGATTAAATGAAAAGAGTACGAGAAAGGAAAAGTAATTTATCTAATAGCGTTCTAAGTAATATGATTTAACAAGACTTGAAAGAGTGAAGAGATTTAGCACGACGAATATGGAGAGGTAAAGAGTTCCACAATCGCACAGCAGTTACGGTAAAGGATTTCTTAAAAAAGGAAGAAGAGTGCAAAGTCGTAAAGAGAGAAAGATTGACGGAGGATCGTAGGACGATTATGGGTAAGAGAAAGACATTGGAAACGGTTTTTAAATAATGAGGAGTGGATGGATTAAACAGCACGCTATACAACGTGGGGAGAATATACTATAGTTGGCACAATAGAATACTATAATACATACATAATAGAACGGGGGTGTGGGCGGAGTCCGCGTAGCCACTAAAATGTCACTAACACGTCAATTCACAAGTACAACTGTCAACACGAGATGTGTTTTGACGCTACAATCGTTTCCAAATTTCGCATGCAAATTATTTAAAAAATGCCAAATTGCACCCTATTTAAGAATAAATATGTATTAAAATTTAAACGATTTTTTTTAATGATGATCTTAATTATGACACTTAATGATGACATTAATCAAAAGTCTAAAATGCGTAAATTTAGTCAGTCTGTCAACAGAGCGAATCGGGTTTGACGACGCCAAACCTCGTACAAAATAGAGTTGACAGCCATTCTATTGTGTATAGTATTCTATGGTTGGCACGCTTGCTTGACGGGTTGTTGAAATCGCAGTTTTTTAATATTTTGAGTTGTTGTTAGGAAGATGCTGCTGCCCTTATCTATCTCCTTATTCATTTCCCTATTTCCATTTACGACAGCCACGGGATGATATAAGCCAGTGGATACTCTTTCACACTACACAGTAAGTCTATGACAGCTATTTGATAATCTTTTGTACTTGGTAGAGTCACGCTGCAGCTATATTATGGTTGTAGCCACGAATGGGTCAGCTCGACCGGGGCAGGACCACGCTCTCACAGAATACCAGCGTAAAATAGCAGCTTCCTACTGCTGTTTCGTGTAGTTAGCGTAGAGTACCGGATACCCTTTTTACTGGAAACGACGTATTCCATCTTAGTCCTCACGGATGACAACGCATCTATATTTAGATTATTAATCGAGGATAGATGTAGATGTCTATGGACTACAACCATCACGTGGACTGTGCACTCGTTTGTTATCCTATTCTATTTAAAAAAAAACTAAACCATATTATATTACACAAATTTTGACATGGACTGCCTCGTTGGTCTAGCGGTTTTAGTAGTGCGACTGCTGAACATGAAGTCCTGGGTTCGAATCCCGGGTCTGGCCAAAAAATCAATTATTGAGTTTTTCCGTCAAGAAATTCTCAGTAGCTGCCCGGAGTCGGGAAGGTGGCGGTGTCTCACTTCCGTGCCTCGGAAAGCACGTAAAGCCGTTGGTCCTGCGCCTGATCTCTCTCCCGGTTGTGTCGGTTTACCGTCCCATCGGATTATGAGAGTGAGGGAATAGAGAGTGCACCTGTGCTTGCGCATACACTTGGGCACTATAATCCTGTCCTGCGCCGATGGCTAGTCTCCGTTGAGGCAGGCCGCCGTGCCCGAAATTCGGTCTGGAGGACTTTATTATTTTTTGACATTATGAAGAATGACTTTGAACTTGAGTTTTACTCCGATTATCATCGGTCTCAGTACCTACGGATAAGCGCGTTTAATTACAATCTTAATTAATTCAATTAGAACGCCTTCAAATGAGAACAGCCTTGCCATAATATGACCGTTTTAATTGCATGAAATAACATTAACTGTACAGTTATTTACGTATATGAGAGAAAGTAAAGATTTGTGCCGTTCTGGAATTTGTAAAGAAAGTTAGTAACATTACTGTAAAGTGAATTGTAAGTTTTATCATATCAAATTGAATGTTTTAAAAACCCTCAAAACATTTTATACGTGGTAGAGTAATGTTGCAGCTATATTATGCGTGTAGTACGAATGGGCCGGCTCGACCGAGGCAAGACCACGTTCTCACAGAATACCAGCGAAAACAACAGTTCAATGCTGCTGTTTCGTATGCGTACGGTGAGTGTAGGGAACCAGAGACCCTTTTAACTGGAAACGAGACATTTCATCTTAGTGCTCATGTGCATTTTTTTATAGGATAGCGTGACAAACGAGCACACAGTCCACCTGATGGTAAGTTGTTGCTGTGGTCCATAGACATCTACATCTATCCTCGATTACGGATCAAAAGATGCGTTGTCATCCGTGAGGACTAAGATGGAATGCCTCGTGGCCAGTAAAAAGCGTCTCCGGTTCTCTACACTCACCATACGAAACACAGCGGCATTAAGTTACTATTTAACGCTGGTATTCTGTGAGAGCGTGGTCCTTCCCCGGTCGAGCCGACCCATTCGTGCTACAACTATACTACTAATATAACTACAGCATGGCTCTACCACTTAATTGAAGGGAAACATCGTGAGGAAGCTTGCACGTCTGAGAAATAAGAAAAAAATATATTCCGAAGACATGTGAAGTTCGCCAACACGCATTGTGACAGCGCGGCGGAAATTTCCTTGTCCTTTTCTGTGGAGGCCTGTGCCCAGCAGTGAGACGTATATAGACTGTAACTTTAACTTTTATAGCATTGTAGTTTCGGCACTGATCTTGACCACGTTTTATCCCGTCAATATCACTACATATCGATCGCCGATGTTATTTTCTTTCTTGTTTTCCAATTTCTGATACGAAAATGTAGTTGCTCGAGAGATCTTTTTTTGTATTAAAATGATTTGAAGATAAACTTAAACCCACGTCCATGAACGAGGATAAGTGAACACGTCTATGAGCCACAGAGTACACTTACCATCAGCCGGGATAGCATGGGCAACCCTTGCTCAGTTTTATCCACCCTGCGAGCATGGGCAGGAGTTAAAAATTACATCCCCCGATTATATCCACTGACAACAGATATAATTATCTTATCCCTATAGTATACCCCCATTTGACATTACGAGTAGACATATATCCCCCGTCCGTAGCATGGGGCCGAAGGAAAGAGAAAAAATTATTCCCTTTTGACATTTGAAAGGGACAATTTTATCCTCGTTCATAGACGTGGGTTTAAGTTTATCTTCAAATCATTTTAATACAAAAAGATGTCTCGAGCTAACCACAACTACATTTTCGTATCAGAAATTGAAAAACAAGAAAGAAAAATACATCGGCGATCGATATGTAGCGATATTGACGGGATAAAACGTGGTCAAGATCAGTGCCGAAACTAGAATGCTATAAAAGTTAAAGTTACACTCTATATACGTCTCACTGCTGGGCACATGCCTCCACAGAAAAAGACAAGGAAATTTCCGCCGCGCTGTCACAATGCGTGTTGGCGAACTTCACATGTCTTCGGAATATATTTTTTTCTTATTTCTCGGACGTGCAAATTTTCTCACGATGTTTCCCTTCAATTAAGTGGTAGAGCCATGCTGCAGTTATATTAGTAGTATAGTTGTAGCACGAATGGGTCGGCTCGACCGGGGAAGGACACCCTCTCACAGAATACCAGCGTTAAATAGTAGCTTAATGCCGCTGTGTTTCGTATGGTGAGTGTACAGAACCGGAGACCATTTTTACTGGAAACGAGGCATTCCATCTTAGTCCTCAAGGATGATAACGCATCTTTTGATCCGTAATCGGGGATAGATGTAGATGTCTATGGGCCACAGCAACCACTTACCATCAGGTGGACTGTGTGCTTGTTTGTCACCCTATCCCATAAAAAAAGAAAAAAATTACAATTTAATTGGTGCCGGCGAGGATCGAACCCGGGTTGCTCGCGTAAATGTGTTCATTTAATGTGGTAATTAATATTAAGGCAGGGACTTCCTACATTAAAAGGCTTTTAGCGCTTACTCCTTCGCTGCATGCTTATTTTTATCCAGCGTGAAGTAAGCCTGTGACATTCGGTAAACAAAAGTTTGGTACTTTATTAGTAACGTTTTTGCTTATTATCAGGAAATAAACACTAAACAAAAATATAGCCGATTAAGAATCGAATTCATTGTGCCTTTTACATTACCGGAAAATATTGTAAGGTTATCGCTTAAAAAATCGAGAACTCGAACGTCAAAGTCTTTTCCGGCTAATGATATTTTTTTTATTGGAACGAAGCGGGCGAAGCGAGCGGAGCTCCCATGGCACAAGAAAACGATTCTTTGAAATCTATCTCCTCCGTAACCCGTAGACCAATTTACATAATTTTTTCGGCAATATTTGTAACTCAACGCAGAGAAGGTATGTAAACAATGAAAATCTGAATTTGATTTTTTTCCTTTTACTATCTAATCAATTCGCTTATTTACATCTGCGCAATGTTTGATCGATCTTTTGTTAAAATAAAGATAGTTATGACTTCAGACTTTTACTCCGCTCCGTTTATGATGCTAGCAAAAGGTTTCACCTTTGCATCTGCATCGGCCCTAATCTCAATTAACATACATTTTCGAAATCCATCGTGATTGAATATTTTATGTACGCGCATATTATTTCCGAGCGTATACTATTTCAAAAAGTGTCAATTCTCGAGCATAAAATACGATATTTTGTCCCATGCTCCCGACAGAATCGAGTTCTGAATCAATCGAATTAATTTAATTTCCGTATTCACGAAAACGTAGCTAGTGCACGATCAGTCGGTGGTTCAAGTTGGAATTCGTGCAACGAGTCTTCAGCTCTCCGCTGCTAGGATGGCCGCACGTAATCGTCGAAGTAATATTCTATTTTATTAAAATAATCTCCAGATAATGATATCCGGATGTGCTTAACGGCGCCGATAACACTCGATCGCGATCGCGTTTCTTGATTCGAGTTTTTTCGGAAGGAAGCTTTTAAAATCAATTTAGAAAAGAAGACATTTTGAATTGAAATCCGAATCGAATTCGAAAAGAATTTCGGGAGTAAGCACTCTGGCCTTAATACATTAAGGGGGAAATATAACCTCAAATGGCTTAGCAAGATCCTCCGTTATGCCGAAAGTATTGCAGCATTAATTTTGAAATAAATATATGGTAAAGTTGAGGATTAATGTTAAGGTTTATGTTAGACGAAAACACGATTCCGTAAAATTTTCTCGATAGAAAAAAAATCCAAAGTTACCTCCAAACTGAACAATAAACCGCTGTTATTCATAAAATACTTTAAATAAGATCATGAAACTTTGCACTCCGCAGGAACCAAGCTTACGCGCCGATAGTTTAGGTAATTTCCTTTTACAGTGAAAATAATGATATTTAAAAAAAAGTAAATAACATAAGCACTGCTTTATGGTTAGTTCAGTTAGTATGCAAAGTTTCATGATCTTATTTAAAGTATTTTATGAATAACAGCGGTTTATTGTTCAGTTTGGAGGTAACTTTGGATTTTTTTTCTATCGAGAAAATTTTACGGAATCGTATTTTCGTCTAACATAAACCTTAACATTAATCCTCAACTTTACCATATATTTATTTCAAAATTAATGCTGCAATACTTTCGGCATAACGGAGGATCTTGCTAAGCCATTTGAGGTTATATTTCCCCTTAATGAATAAAAATACATACATAAACACTCACGCCTGTCACCCAGAGGGGTAGGCAGAGACTACAGACTTCCATTTGGCATCATCCCGACACACCTCTCTCTCTCCTCCTCCTCCTTCACATCCATACACCTACGCATACATGCTCGTCGGTTAAGGGTACTCCCAATTTGGCCCGTTTTCAATAAATCGCCAATTTGGTCGATAAATTTTGGCCTAGGACGTCCCTTTCCGACTCTGCCATTCACTTCTGCAACATAAATTTTCTTTGTCACTCTTTCCTCATTCATTCTTTCCACATGACCAAACCACCGAAGCATTCCTTTCTTAATCCTGGTCACAACATCATCTTGCAAACCACACTCTTCTCTTATTACACAATTTCTTACCCTGTCATTCAGATTCAGCCCTAACATACTCCTTAACGACCGCATTTCTACTGCGTTCATTCTACTCTCGTGCTTCTTCTGCCACACCCAACTTTCACTACCAACGTTAAAGTAGGGACCAACACAGCATTGTGAATTGCCATACGTGCCTTTTTCGACACATTTTGACTCTTCACAATGAGTGCAGGGCCCCATTTACTCTATTTCCCGCATTCACTCGTCGTTCTATATCCTTATCATATCTTCCATCCCTGCTAAATACGCAGCCCAAATATACAAACTCATCTACTTGCTCGATCAACTCCCCTTCTATTCTTATTTCACAAATCGTTTTACTTTCTTCTCTTTCAAAAACCATAACCTTCGTCTTACTTGCGTTTACTTTCATACCCGTTTCTTTTAATGATCTGTTCACCAATGTAACCATCATTTGCAACTCGGCCGCCGACGACGCAAGAATAACTTGATCGGCGTACAAAAGGCATTTGACGGTTAATTCACCCATTCTTAATCCGCATTCTTCAACTTTCAAATTTTGCAAACAACTGTCCATAAATAGGTTGAACAGCCACGGGGAAGCCACACAGCCCTGTCTGACACCTTTATAGATGTCGAACCAGTCCGAGTAGACCCCGTTGATCCTAACACAAGCACTAGAGTCCTTTTCATTACGTAAGGATTTATTAATACGAACATAATGAGACTTTTTCTAGGTGAGAAAAAAAATTTTGGTATTTTTTTATAGGATAGGGTGACAAACGAGCACACAGTCCATCTGATGGTAAGTGGTTGCTGTGGCCCATAGACATCTACATCTATCCTTAATTACGAATCAAAATGCAGATGCTTTGTCACCCGTTAGGACTAAGGTGGAATGCCTCGTGGCCAGTAAAAATGGTCTCCGTATCTCTATACTCACCATACGACACAGTAGTATTAAGCTAATATTTTACGCTGGTATTCTGTGAGAGCGTGGTCCTTCCCCGGTCGAGCCGACGCATTTGTGCTACAACTATACTACTAATATAACTGCAGCGTGGCCCTACCACGTATAAAAGTAGTAGTAGTAGATCAATGGCAAACATGGCAAAGGCCTTCTACCGGGTTTGGCAAAAAGCGCTTCTTTCGAAGCTCCCTTCCTATGGGCTTCCCGAGAAATTGTGCGTTTGGATCACTAGTTTTCTTGCTAATCGGAGCATCTAGGTCGTAGTAGACAGTGCATGCTCTGATTATAAGCCAATTAACGCTGGTGTTCCACACCACTATGCAGACGACAGCACTGGTGATGCCTTATACACCGACCGTGCCAATATTTCTCGGAAAATCGTTACCAAGTACAGGGACAAACTTGTTTAGTCTTCGCTTAACAAAATCTCGGATTGGGGGCGACTAAACCCAGTCCAATTCATTCCCCAGAAGACACAAGTTTGCGCGTTAACCGCTAAAAAGAACCCTTTTGTCGTATCTCCTTGAAGGCACACCCTTGCTGCCTCAGCTAGCATCAGAATCCTGGGCGTCGACATATCGAATAGTGTACAACTTCGTGGTCACTTAGAGGGGAAGGCCATATTGGCCTCTAAAAAGCTTGGCGTACTCAGCAGAGCGAGACAGTATTTCATGCCGGCACATCGCTTGCAAATTTACAAAGCGCAAGTTCGGCCTCACATGGATTACTGTTCTCATCTTTGGGCCGGGGCACGCTAGTGCCAGTTCCTTCCACTTGACCGCATCCAACGCAGAGCGATTCGAACCGTCGACGAACGAGTTCTTTCTGATCGGCTCAATTCACTAGCGCTGCGTAGGGATGTGTATCCCTTTGCGTTTTCTATCGTATCTACCATAGAATACTATAATACACAATAGAATGGCTGTCAACGTTACTTTGTAGGAGGACGGTGTCGCCAGGAGCACACATACAATCAATTACGTCGTATTATCACTCTACAAACCCGATTCGCTGTATTGACAGACTGAGCGAATTTACACATTTTAGACTTTTGATTAATGTTTTTGACACATCAATGTTTCTTTATTTTTGTTTCTAATATTCAGAAAATATAAATGATTTCGACTTACTGGTTGTAGGATATGTTTCCTTTATTTAAATTCCATTTCCCAATGTTCTTTCGACACGTAATTATTGCACAACTTGCCATTTTTTAAATAATTTGCACGCAGCGACGCTTGACACGAAAATTGTAAACGATTGTGTTGACATTTATAGGTGTTTTGACATATTAGTGACATGTTTGTGGTTACACGGGCTTCACCCACTCCCCCGTTCTATTAAGTATGTATTATAGTATTCTATGGTTACAAGTCTAGTTATGACGTCACAAATTCTTGGTTTATGGGGATGAGTAAGTGTAGATGTGGTACCGACTGGTGGTAGCTTTCAACCCATTGGCGACGATATGTCTGTGATGTGTTGGTCAGTAGAATAGCAACATAGTTGGTTCCATACATTTTAGTGCAGAAATATTGGCTAGCTTGTATCTGCGACGGTATATTGTTAGCATGACGACCAATGCTCTTAGGCATATAGGCTCAACTGGTCAAAACCTACAATTGATTAGAAGGTTCTAACTTCTACAAGGGATTGATTTTGTTCTTGATAGTTTCATTTTAAAACTTTTCAGAAGCGACAGTAGCCTAATGACAGAGCGCGGACCGCCAACTCAAAAAGGTCGTGGGTTCGAATCCGCCATTCGACTACTGGCGTGAACCACTCGTAACACAAGTAATTTATGCTTACCACAAGTGGTTAAAGGGGAATATTAGTAATGTTTACAGCATTGTTAATATTTTTAAAAAAACATACCAACGTAACATATAAACTATATGTTACTCTACATAGTATAAAACAAAGTCGCTTCCTCTTCTTTCTTTTAAACAATCTTTTAAACCACGCAGCGGATTTTGATGCGGTTTTCATTAATAGACAGAATGATTAAAGAGGAATGTTTATATGTATAATACATGCAAATATCACCCATGCTAAGCCAGGGAAGATAATGAGGCTAATGAGATAATATTTATTAAATTTTTTCATGCATATGTGAAATTTACAATTTTATTTTATTTGGAACATACTTTTGTAGTTTTAATGTGAACTTTTATTATCTACAAGAGATCTTCAAATGTTTTAGCGTCATTCATTTCCAAAAATATTTAAAGTCACAGCCCACAATGGTACTGTAGAGATAAGCATGCCTGGGTTTTATATGCAGGCCTGACTTTGGCGCAATTGCAATGCTAAGTTGATGACTAACTATAGTTTTAGCTGTTATAAACCCCACCAGGTTAGTAGTGCCATAATAGGCCACAGCTTTCAATAAACACCTCTGTACTATAAATATCACCAAAACCTACAGTCTGCAAAGGGCCTAAGGAAGTGGCAGCCAACACCCAACTTGATTTTCCAGAAGTTGCCTGCCACATAGCTAAGTACCTTGGATCACCAAGGTTCTTTCAACTTGCTCAAGATTCCACCATGTGACAGGTGACAGTGTATAAATATCCGCCACCCCCATAACATCCCGTGGGAGTCATAAGAGGCGACAGAGGGAAATAAATCAGGCGATGGCAGCAGCATCTTCCTAGTAATTATTAAAAATAAAACATGCGGTTGCCAAGCCATTTGCCAAGTGTGGCAACTATGTCAAATAACCCCCTATGAGGCAATCTATAGAGAATAGTTCTGTGTCGATCGCGATTGATCGAATCATGGATCTCTAAAATATTCGATCTTATTTGACCTGATTTCAAGGTGACAAGACTAACCAAATTCAACTTTTTTTTTGCATATTTTTACATACATATAATTGATCGAATCGTTCAATCAATTACACAACAACGTAATAAATAAATCGTAGTATGTATTATTACTATTATAGCACCCGTTCAGCATTCTTCATCCGGTCATACAAAGTACACAAATGAGCTGCGACCTAAATGATCGAAACTATCGAATCTTTTTAACCCAATCACCATACGAGTGCGTTGTAATCAACCCGGGTTACGAAAAATGATCGATCAACACAGGTCTAATAGGGAAGGTCTATGTGCAGCAGTGGAATTTAAAAGATTGTAATGGTAAGATTCTTTAAGGAGCACAGGTGGCTCAAATAGTTTCAAATATGTTAACAACTATCATTCCTCGCATCAACTCCCCCTTTTTTTATAGAATGTTGTGACAAACGAGCATACAGTCCACCTAAATGTAAGTGGATGCTGTGGCCCAAAGACCTCTACATTTATCTTCAAATAAAAATAATATTTACCCCTGAGGACTATAATGAAATGCTTAGTTTCCAGTAAAAAGGGTCTCCGGTTCTCACTCACCATAAGAAACACAGCAACATTAAGCAGGTATTTTATATTGGCATTCTACCCATTTTTGCTACAGCCATAATATAGCTGCAGCGTAGCTCTACCACTTAAACCACATAGCACTTGCCCTCCATATCCTGAGCGAATTGATCACAACCAAACATACGGAAACATTAATTAATTCTATTTGATATTAGTAAAAAGGCATAGAATAGGGTATTTTACACCATGTTAAAATATATATATATATGAGGGTGGATTGAAAAGTTCTCGGCCTAACACAGACCCATTCAATTCTAAAAATCAAATCTACCCACATTATTTAGTTCAGTTCAGACTAGTTCATTGTGTGAAGTTCGAAACGTGTGCGATAATTAGTTGTGATTTTATAAATTTATTAACAAAGTAATCGGACATAATTTCCGCGAATGGAGCAAATCGAGCAGCGTGCCGTCATTAAGTACCTCCATAAGAAGGGGCTATCATCAAAAGCCATCCATGATGACATGGTCAGTACATTAGGCGATTGTGCTCTGTCATATTCATCCGTCAAAAAATGGATAGCAGAATTTAAGCATGGTAGAGAGAGTGTGAAAGATGAACCCCGCTCTGGAAGGCCTTCGACATCAACTACTGACGAAAATATTAAAAAAAGTACTTGATTTAATAATGGGAGACCGCAGATTAAAAATTAGAGAGATAGCCGAGATTATAGGCATCTCTTATGAACGAACTCAAAACATCATTGTCAACGAGTTGGGTTTCCACAAGGTGTCTGCGAGGTGGGTTCGGCGACTGCTTTCAGTTGAACAAAAAAGGACGCGATTGACTATTTCACGCGACTGTTTGGAGTTATTTGAAGCCGATGCAGATGATTTTTTGAATCGTTTTGTTACTATGGATGAAACATGGGTTCATTACTGTACACCGGAAACAAAACAACAATCAAAACAGTGGAGAAGACCTGGTTCACCATCCCCTAGTTTAGTTTAGTTTAGTTTGCGACGGGCTGTTTTCCGCAACTCCACGTCTATACGCGTATTTTGCGTGTGGGCAGGAATAATGTGATTATTCGAGTCATGAGATCTCCCCGAAGAAGCTCAACAGTCCCTTGATGTTGCATGCAACTTCGGGGGAGTGATCCCGGCGTGCCGAGATGTTTAGCCCTGTACGTAGCGACCTCCGGACATTTCAGTAGCACGTGGGCCGCCGTTTCTTCCTCCCCCATACATGCCCTGCACAGGGGACTTTATGTAACACCTATAGTAAATAAATGTTTGTTAAAGGTGCCGTGTCCTGTGATAGCACTAGTTACTATCCTGATCTGCGGCTTGTTCAGTCTCATTAGAACTTTGGTTAAGCGACTGTTTATTACAGGTAGGGCCTCCCTAGCTTGTCTACAGTCTACTAGATTTTTCCAAAGCTGAGCGTGTTGATTAGTGAAGTGTCTACGTACCATTGAACGAACGTTACCAAAGGGGATTGGTATGATTGGTTCCGGCCCTATAGTGGCCAGACCCGATCCTCTTCTGGCCAGTTCGTCCGCTGCATCGTTGCCTCTGGATCCACTGTGTCCCTTTATCCATTGCAGAGTCACATTGTTGTTTTTACATACCTCATTTAATCGTTGATGGCATTCATATATTAGTCCCGAGTTCACCCCATTGCAACTCAGAGCTTGTAGTACCGCCCTACTGTCGGTCAGTATTCTGATGGGGAAGTCATTAACCCTCCTAGCATCTATTGCTATGGCGCTTGAATGATACCCATACATTCCGCCTGAAAGACCGTGTTATAGGTACCCAGCGGTGTGCATATGTGAATATTGAGGTCTTCAGAGAAAGCTCCAGAACCTACACCTTCATTTGTTTTAGAACCATCGGTGAAAATTCTAAGCTCTTTTGGGCTTAATCCTTCCGACTGGCTGTTTTCATTTAATTGTATCTTGTATTTCTTATCGAAAACAAATTGTTTAGGAATCCTATCGTATTTGGCTTGTAGGATAGGAATTTCTGAGTGAATTCTATCAATTACGCCTGTGTGAGGGACACTATTCTTACTCCAAAGATTTAGGGTCTTGAGTCTGATGGCAGCTAAAGTCGCTTCTTGCTGTATATGTAGATGAAGCGGAGTTAGCTCCAGTATTGCTTCCAAGGCTGCTGTTGGCGTAGTTCTTATGCAGCCTGTGGCAGCCATACATGCCAGTCTCTGGTAGCGCTGAAGCTTCTTAATTGTGGTGGCTTCATTGGTCTTGGTCCACCATACCAGAGCGCCGTATGTGATCATGGGCCGAATTACAGTTTTGTAAAGCCACAGTATGATTTTTGGCGTCAGTCCCCATCTTTTGCCAATCATGTTTCTGCATTGCCAGAAAGTTATACTAGCTTTGTTGATTTTGTTTTCTATGTGTTTATTCCAGTTAAGTTTGCTGTCCAAGGTAAGACCTAAATATTTTACCTCAGAGGATAGCTGGAGTTTTGTGCTGAAAAGACTTGGAAGATGATAGTTATTCAGCATTCGTTTTTGTGTGAACATTACTAAAACCGTTTTATTTGAGTTGATGGTTAAGTCGTATTCCCTGCACCATCTCTCCACTATACGGAGAGCCGCTTGGGTCAGGTCGCACACTATGCTTGCTGTCTTTCCCGAGACCAGTATTGTCAGGTCATCAGCATAACCTACTGTATAGAAGTGATTAGTATTTAATTTGCTGATGAGTTCATTAATGACCATATTCCACAGGAGAGGTGAGAGGGACCCCACCCTGCGGGCAGCCTTTCTTAATTAGGATTGGTTGAGATTCACCAGCAATCTTTATTATTCGTGTACTGAGCATGCAAACTATCCAGTCGATCAGTGCCGATTCAACTTTATGTCTACTGAGTGCACCTTTTATGCTGGAGAAGTTTGTTCTGTCAAAAGCACCTTCTATATCTATGAAGGAACCTAGACATATTTCTTTGTTTTGGATGGCCTCTTCAATCTTTGTAATTACCTGATGAAGTGCCGATTCTGTTGATTTGCCTAGACTGTAGGCGTGTTGCTTGTCGTGTAGTGGTAAGTTCATTAGCGCCGACCCCCTTAATTCCCTTTCACACATCCTCTCTATCGTCTTTAGGAGAAAGGATGTGAGGCTAATGGGCCTGTAGGATTCAGGGTCAGTGTAATCGCTCTTACCTGGTTTGGGTATAAATATAACTTTCACTTCCCTCCATCCCCTAGGAACATATTTAAGAGCCAGACAGGCTCTCATTATGGCAACAAGTCTGACTATTAGGGCTTTACCCCCCCCCACTGTAGGAGTGCCGGGAATATGCCGTCAGGTCCTGCCGCCTTATAGGGGAGGAAACTGTGAATGGCCCAATGGATTTTGTCCATCGTTACCACTCTCTGTGCTAAATTCCAGTCTTCTACTGTTGGTGTCAGTATATCGTCATGCCGGTTTGCCTCCTGGGTTAAGCAGCAACCTGGGAAGTGCGTTTTAATTAGGATGCGTTGGGCTTCATCCGGCGATGTTGAGTAGCTACCGTCGGGTTTCTTTAGAGACATGGATTCTGACGTGTTCTGTTTAGCTAGAATATTCCTTATCCTATTTGCTTGTTCGCAGGTTTCTATGTTGCCACAGAATTTACGCCACCCAGTCGAGCGTCGATACCTGATACATTTTTTGTATTCAGACTTAGCTTTCTTATATAGTAGCCAGTCTTCATCCATTGAGGTATTCATGGCCCTATTTAGGGCTTTTCTTACCTTCTTACGTTTCCTATCGAGTTCTTCACCCCACCACTGTTGCTTTACCTCGGCATGCCTTGGTGGAGTGATTTCTGGACATGATTCATGGTAGCTATCTATCATGGCCTTAGTAACAGCTACCTGTTCTTCTAGGAGCGACTGATCTGCTATAGTATTTATCCCCTCAGAACCCGCGAACGAAAACGTCAACCTATTTAGGTATTTTGTTTTATCCGTCTTGCGGGGATTTCTCCATGGTGGTGTAGAGGGGATATCGACCTGTAGTGCAAAGCAGATCCATCTATGGTCTGAGCATGAGGCCTCTGCGACTGCTTTCAGTTGAACAAAAAAGGACGCGATTGACTATTTCACGCGACTGTTTGGAGTTATTTGAAGCCGATGCAGATGATTTTTTGAATCGTTTTGTTACTATGGACGAAACATGGGTTCATTACTGTACACCGGAAACAAAACAACAATCAAAACAGTGGAGAAGACCTGGTTCACCACCCCCTAAAAAGGCTAAGTCGATTTTGTCGGCAAATAAGGTGATGGCTTCAGTATTCTGGGACTCGAAAGGTGTGATTATGATTGATTATCTTGAAAGGGGTCAGACTATAAACTCTGATTACTACTGCACCTTACTACGTCGTTTACGAGAGGAAATAAAAGAAAAACGTCGAGGAATGCTCAGAAGAAAAGTCCTGTTTCATTAAGATAGCGCCCGTGTTCACACATCAGTACAGTCAATGGCTGAAATTCACAACTGTGGCTTTGAACTGTTACCGCATCCGCCGTATTCACCTGATCTGGCACCATCAGACTTCTTTCTGTTCTCTAACCTAAAAAAGCACTTGGGAGGTCAAAGATTTTCGACAAACGACGAGGTCAAAGCAGCTGTAGACGCATATTTTGACTCTAAGGAAGAATCATTTTTTTTCAACGGTCTAAATGCTTGGAAGGGGAGGAGGCAAAAGTGTATTGAACTTGATGGTGATTATGTAGAAAAATAAAAATATAACTGATTTAGTATGTGTTTATTTTCTTGGTTAAGCCGAGTACTTTTCAATCCACCCTCGTAATATATATATATATATATATATATATATATATATATATATATATGATAGATTTTTTAAAAAATAAACGAGATATATAAATTTCTATTTATAAAATTGCATTATAAATTTTATATTTCAATTTTAAGAATATATTTTTGTTGTCTGTATCTCAAAACTGAAAAACGCTATCCGCCATACTAAATCCTGTTGTGACGTCACTGATCCAGCCTAAGGGTATTAGTGTCCTGTGTCAGTGATTAAGACAACCAGTTAATGCGCTGTGTTAATTCGAAAATTTGCAAGTTATCATTATGATTATTAAGTTTTATTATGAATTTTATTGAAAAGGCATCATGAAAGAAGAATTCGTAAAAACAGAAAGTACTAATCTACTGAAGATAAATAAATTGATGGTGGCAAAATTTTTTGCATGCAACCCCAATATTTGTTCTGCTGAGTTGAAGAATGTTAAAACATCAATGTAAGTACCTATTACCAACTATTGTTTATTATACAAAAACACATTACCAGGTCAGAGTATATTTTGATAAAACATAGTTTAGCAGCTATCATAGTTTAGTTTATCTATAATTATAATCACTAGTAATCATTAGTTATAATACCTAAGTGAACGCAATTTATTACAAAATTTGACTTGCAATACCCTTCCCTCATGTTTTGTTTTATATCAATGATTAGTTAAATATGTCATACATCAAAATTATCTTCACAGAAGAATACACTAGTTTTTGTAGACCATATGTGTTTATTATAATATTTGTATCTTCTTGCCAGTTTTAACCAAGTATTTCTTATATTTAAATCAGTTGGCACTTGAATGCATAACTTTCTCCTATTTTTTTTATTTTTGCATTCAAGCACAACACCGCAATGATATAGCTGATAACTCATTATTAAACATTAAAAAGTATCTTATTCCTTTGCAAAATCGGCAAAATTCGAGGACTGTGACGTCACGTGGTGAACAGCATGGCGACTAGCATTTTCACATGAAAATTTAAAATGTTAGATTAAAAGTGATTTTCATGGCACTACTTGATTGAAAAAAAAATCAATAAAAATTATAGTTGTTCATTATCTCTCTAGGATTCATTTAAAACACTTTGAAAATTGGTAAAATACCCTATTGCACTAAAGTGCCCTTCTGATAGACTTTTTTTTAAGTAGTCTCTCATTGTAAATTACAATTTTTATATATATATATATATTTCAAATTCAATTACTTACATTGAAATATATACAATATTAAAATACTAAAAGTAAAAAAAAATATTATCATATAGTCCTACACCCTGCAGTATTTTGCCTAAAACTGGCTGCGATTGCTCAGTGAATGCCTATACTTAACATTTGAGAGAGGAAAGAAACAGTTTAATTTTTAAATGATTTTACACATTTGTGAGGAACTCTAGCTTTTGTCCACAAATTTGTTCAAGTAAGACTTAAACGAAAAATTTGCAGATCTAAAACAATTCTTTGGTTTTCTGGGCAACGATTGGGTAAAGAATGATTAATTAAGTGTCATTAAATTGAAGTTTATCTTCACAAACACTACATTCCAATTGAAACTTAAAAACTGTTATCTAGAAAATCATCTTTCTAGAGTTTTTTGGGATCTTGAGTAACCAGTAAAAGATAAGAAAAAACGGTTTTTACTAATGCACATGATAAGTTTATGTTTACACATTATATGTAAAATAATTTGAAGATCTATTTATTTTACCTTAAAGTCTTATTTGGCAATCAGTTTATTTAATACGTGCAAAATTCATTTATTGATCGAAGGGAAAATAATATTAAAAAGGCAAATTTTTATTCATTTCAAATAACAAAAAAGAACAACCAAGCTTGTTCATAACCGATTACTGTAATAACTCGCAACATTATAACCCGATTACTGTTAATAAGTGGTACGTGTGTACTTACAATGAATTAGAATCTTCCTAGAAATGCATCAAATAGCATAATAACTGTTTATTTCATTACGTAGTAAATTCCAGGTTACATATGCACTTTTGGTCCTCACTTGTATAGAGAACAATAGACATTTTTCACAATAGAACTTCGTCGCAATATGACGTCAGCATTCGAATTGAATGTCGATGAGATGAGATTTATTTTTACCAAAGTTCCTTTAAATAACTCACTTTAATACATGCAAACAATTTAATGTAGTTAAGAAATTACGCCACTGATCCGACACCAAAACAAAAACAAAACAATTTCACTTCTCGTCGCTCGTTCTCCGTTCTCGTCGCTCCACAGACTACTATGCGTCGCTCGTTCTCTGTCTAGTATAGTAGTATTAGCGATGTGAACCGGTTTCATGAAAACCTTTAAAAAACCGGTTTTTTTAAAAACCTATAATCACCGGTTCTCATTGGCAAAACCGATTACAATCACAAAACATGTATCCTAGTCTTTGATATGTATCCGAACATGATTCTGTTCTGTTTAAAATGTTGTTTATGGTAGGGAAATTCCCCGATATCCCATTTTAATATGCGACTAACTTCACTATATTAAAATATTTCAGTTTCTGTTTTGCTTGCGAGTTCTTTAGAGTTAACAATATTTCTTTGCAAATATGCCTAAAGTAAAAAGTAAATCAATTACCAGAAATTATTTTGAAAAGATTGATAATGTTAGTGCAAAGTGTAAGCTATGCGCTAAAGTGATCAAAGTTGGAGGAGGAACTTCGAATATGTTGGCACATATTAAGAGAAACCATCCTCAGGCTACAGTGGAGGTGGATCGAGGTCAAGTGGGTGATCAGCCAGGTGCCACACAGGCACAGGAAACATCTACTAGCACGACACAAGAAAAACCAACGGATACTCCGCGCCCCATATTTCAGACTACTCTGAAAATGACCGCATCAAGTAGCAAAAAGAAAATCGATAAATATTTGACTATGATGATCGCCACGGACTTTCAGCCGTACTCAATTGTTGAAGACAAGGGTTTTAGGAAGCTGGTTGAAGCATTGAATCCAAGCTATAAACTACCAAGTAGACAGAGGATCAGGTATGACCTAATGCCAGAACTTTACCAATGCGCAAAGTTACAGCTTGCTAGCATGCTTGAAAATATTAAGAATCTTGCACTCACTGCTGATATGTGGTCGAATCAAAACATGGATTGTTTCCTTACTGTCACAATACATTTTTTTAACCAAAACATTTTAAAAAGCTACGTATTAACTACATGTGATGTTCCAACTTCACACACAGGCGAAAATTTTGCTGAAATTATGACAGATTTACTAACAGAATGGAAAATATTACGAAAAATTTCTGCTATTGTTACTGATAATGGTATTAACATGGTGAAGATGTGTAATTTGCTGGGAATACGGCACATGCCGTGTTTTGCCCATACGCTTAATTTAACTTTGGACGATTCTATGAAGCTTTCTCAGGTGGAGGACATAACTAACAAATGTAAAGCCGTAGTGAATTTTTTTAAGAAATCATCTGTAGGTTGGCGAGCGCTAAAATTAGCTCAGAAAGAAAGAAACCCCGATTCTACTCCTTTGAAGTTGATACAAGAAGTATCTACAAGATGGAACAGCACATTCTACATGATGAAGAGAATACTACAGCTAAGTGACATTCTCGCATTGGTGTGTAGGAAATTAGATCAGGCGCCAGACTACTTAACTGCTTCCGAAGAAGAAGCAGGGAGAGAAGTTATCAACATTTTGGAAATATTCGAGGAAGCTACAAAACTCGTCAGCGCTGATCAATATCCAACTAGTTCACTAGTTATTCCGTTAATATGTGGACTATTTGAAAAATTGAACACAATAGAAATTTGCCTAACAACAGATATAGGCAAGATGTTTCACTCATCAGTGAGGCGAAACATAAGTAGCAGACTCTTGGCATATGAGACAAGAACTGTATCCCAAATGGCTACATATTTACATCCAGTATTAAGAACAGGATTCCGTCACCCGGAGAACATGCAGTCGGCTAAAGAGTTAGTCAGGAAAGAATTATCCCATAACTTAAAAGATTGTGCCGATAGCTCTATGCCATCGACTTCGGAGCAGCCAGGTAGTAGCACAGAACAGAAAAAACCTGGACTGCTAGACTTCATAAAACAAAGAAGACCCAATACTAATTTAACTGCTTCTGCAGTTAATATTTTACGAATGTATTTGGAGACAGATCCACAAAATGAAGAAGCCGAGATCACAAAAGCAGCTGAAAGTGCGGGAGCTTTTTGGTCCAGCAACAAACACTTGGCGCCATTAAATACAATAGCGCTAAAGTATTTAGCTATACCAGCCACATCGGTACCTTCAGAGAGGATGTTCTCTAAATCAGGATATGTATTGTCCTCTAGAAGGAGCAGGCTACAAGCAGATGCTGTGGACCAAATTTGTTTCATAAACCAAAACTACGATTTGTTAGAAACAGGCAAAGTATAACATTTAAATTTGGTAATTACTTATCTGATCGATGACCACTTCCTTTCTGTGATTGTTATTTTACCTCATTATTTTAAGAAAAATAAATAATAAGCCATAATTCAAAACTGGTATTTTATTAGGAAAAACCTTACTATCTTGACTCTGGTAAGTAATAAGAAACAAATTTATAAATATTTAACCATGATGATCGCTACTGACTTCCAGCCCTATTCAATTGTTGAAGACAGGGGATTTAGGAGATTCACAGAAGTTTTGAACCCAAACTATAAATTACCAAATAGACACAAAATCACTTTCCGCCGCTTTTGCAAGTCGTCTGTACCTCCAGAAAGGATGTTTTCGAAGTCAGGTTAAGTGTCTTCAAAAAGAAGCAGGTTGCAAGCGGATGCTGTCGATCAGATCTGTTTTCTCAATCAAAATTACGACTTATGCGATTAGTTATTTTCAAGTTAAAGGTATTTTGATTTTAATAAAGTAGATTTAAAAAAAAAAGATTTGAGCTTTTGTTCTTTCTATAAAAAAATAAGAAAACCTAAAAGTACCTTAAAAAACCGGTTTTTTTCTTAACGTAATCGGTTTAAACCGGTGCTGAAAATTGTAATCGGTTAACATCACTAAGTAGTATATACACAGTAATCTATGCTGTCTACAAAGAGTAGAGTGGCTGTCTACGCTAGCGGGTTGTGACCATAGACAAATATTTAGCGCATAGATAAATAGAAGTTTTTGGAGAACAAATTATCGGATGCGTCCGTCAGTCGCGGCTAACAGACGCGGCTTATAGAAATCTAGCCAGTACATTTAATACTACACTGTGCAAACTATCGGCCTTAAGACGCGGACATGACCTTGCGTTGCTCTTGAGCGTTCGGACGTCCGAACAGAATCTAGCCGGCTGGATGTTTGTGTGTCCGCGGACAGTGTGAACGGGGCACGGGACGCGTCCGCGGACGTTTCGAGTGTCACAAGCGAACCAACTGCGCTCGCGACATGATGTGTGTTGAAGAAAAATTAATTGAATGTGTTCGTGGCCACGAGTACCTATATAACCACAAACTGCAGCACTATAAATGTATTAATTCTTAAGTACATTTTGTAACGTTTATCATCTTTTTGTAAATCTGGATACAATGTATGAAATTCACCATACTCGAGTCGTTTTACATTAATATCATGGACAAGGAGTGTTTGGGTCCCCTTTTTTTTTGGAGGACGACAAAAAGCAGCTGCCGCTAACTTTATAAATTCGTCCTCGCGGTCACTGTTTGTCATGTTTCTCGATTGACAAACCTTCCACGCCGTCTCAGCTACCGTGCACACCGCTAAGCCGCGTCAGTCAGCCGCGGCTGACGGACGCGTCCGATAATTTGTTCTCAGCTTAAGGCCGTAGACATACATAGCGCCATATTATAGCTACGTTAGTACTCTTATTAGTTTGTGATTATAGCGCTCTATCTCTCCATAGCGCATAACGCATGCTATGTAAGTAGCGGGCATGAGGCTATAGCGCTATGGCACTTTGGTATCTAATTAATTGTCTAATCTATTTAATTGATTTATAATTTACATTAAGTTTAAAATAACGTTTACCTATATCGATCATAGACAGTCATAACCCTGAATAGTATGAAGGAGTGTTCATTGGTTTTTCTTTACTGTTTTATTTTATTTTAGTCTAAAATGCGACTTACTACGAAATAATGTTCTTATATAGCAAACTGTCTATCCAACGAACGACATGAAATGCTACGAAATTTAGCGTGCTGCAAAATTTTACACGCTTGCTGGCCTTCCACATGCTTTCGTATAAATAGCGCGCTATAACATAGCATTTTAATAGTGCGCTAGAAATTTACAGCTTATAGCCGGTAGCGTATAGATTTATAGTCGTTTTGAACAACTTTAGTACATAATATATACAATATGTAACAAAAACCCTGTGGTTCCTGTTAAGTGCGTTATCAGAATTAGTATTCAAATGTATAGAAATAACTTTACTTCAGAAAACTCGACATAAAAATAATCAAGTTAAATTTTAATTAAATAATTTTTGTAAATTTTATGTGGATTGATACCTCTGACTGGAATTATCGACAGTGGCAGGCGGCAGGCGGCGGCCGACGGTGACGTACATCAAAGACAGGGCGCGTTTTACCTACACTAACTGCACACTGAGGTCGTGCACCTCGTCACATCACAGATGTTATAGTCAAACACTAATTTATCACTACGCGCGTGCGTTTTACCTACACTAACTGCACACTGAGGTCGTGACCTCGTTACGTCACAGATGTAATAGTCAAACACTAATTTATCACTATAATTATCTACTTGACGACCACGAAGATGTTGTTCAATATGTCCACCTTGTACCTCTATACATTTGCGACACCGGCTTATAATGTCTGAACGCACGCGTTGCATAACAAAAATTTTCTAAAAAAAAACATTTCTGCCTCGGTATCGCATGTTTTTTTGGAATACAGTCTGCTTAATCGTACCCCAGTGATAAAAATCTAAAGGTGTGAGATCAGATGATCGCGCCGGCCAGTTGAACGGTCCATCGCGGCCAATCCATCTTTTATCGAATTCAGTATCCAAAAAAGTTCTTAAACGACGGGAGAAATGCGGTGGTGCGCCATCGTGTTGAAACCACATGTGACGAACGAGGTCTAAATTTATTTCGTCAAGTTCATTGCTTAGTTTTTCTCGCAAAAAACGTCCGTAGTTTTCACCGCTCATTGTGTGGTCAAGAAAATACGGAGCAATAATTTTGTCACCTCTAATTCCCGCCCACACATTGATTTTCCATCGGTGTTAAGTGGCTTGGTTTATACGAATGCGGATTTTTCGTTGACCATACGTCTTCATTATGAGCGTTAAATACACCTGTTCTAACAAAAGAGCATTCATCCGTAAAAAGTACGCGGTTCAAAAACTCAGGATCTCCTTCAACCTTATCCATTCTCGGCTCGTAGTCGTTGGGAAAAAGACACTGAACTCGACGATAATGATACGGGTGCAGGCCATCATCTTTGAGGGCTCTCCAAACGCGCATATGGTTCACACCTAGTTCACGTACCACCGATCGGTGCTCCGCGTCGCATCTTCCTCAAACATATCGAGAATGTGCTCTTCGATGTCGTTGTCGTACATCCTCGGTCTTCCTGAATCTGTAGGTTGTTCATCACGGCAATGCACACTGCCAGTATTGTACATACAAATGTGAAGTCGTTGGAATGTCATCGCCGACGGCAATTGTATATTATATTTCGTGGAGTAGCAAAGCACTCCTCGTAAAGTCTTCGTGCTGCTGCATAATTGCAGTGACATTTCCCGAGACACATCAACATATTAAAATATTCCTTGTTTGTGTAAAACATCGCACACAAGTCACTCACGGCGGAATATTAATTTCGCAATATAAAACGCAACCGTCAATATCAGTGCTAATGCGTTACTGGTGCTTGTTTGTTTGCATGGACGCGGCAAAGCTATTGTACTCTATAACATAATTTTGATATTTTCTAAATCAATAAAAATTTTCGTAATTTTTTAATGTTATTTTTTAATAATAGTTATTATTTATCAGACAGCGTCCGTAAGTGTTATTAAGAAATTAAATTATAGCTAGGATTAGTAAAAATACATTAAAACACTTTTATAACAAGAAACATTTAAAAATTGTGTTATAAAGCCACACAATAACAAATACTTAAACTGTTATGGTGCTGTGTTTTTCAAAATCTTATAATTAGCATTTTTTTATCAACCGACGATAAATAATACTTATTTTCATATCTATTCTTGACCACTGAATTGTGACAAAATTTTATGTTTATAAAACTTCCCATTTTTTTTAAATATTACTACTAAATATTAGCACAGAATAAGGATATTGGATCAAAATTAGTTAGTCGGCATAAAGTGGATGCTACTTTTTATCATTCGAAGAGTGGAGTTTTTTGGGTTTTTCCTAGTACCTAAGTCCTTCGTCGGCTTTCGCTTTTGAGTTTAAAGAGCGCGCAAAACCCCGCGTATATTACCTATATTAATTTTGTTTTGTTTATTATATTCTAGCAATAAACGACAATATGAATTTATTTAAAGAAATAATCTACATATTCTTTATCGTATAATATTTCATATGAATAATACATACTAAATTTCTCCTACAAATAGTTGCAAATTTGGAATTAATCACGATATTTTATGCTTGAAATAACCTTTTTTTTTTAAATATTTTCGTAGATCTGTTTAGCAATAAAGTGGAAGTTTATAACATAAGTATTCAAATACTATGTGTATTGCTGTTGAAATAATATCCATTTCATTATAATTTCTATTATTTTTAAATTAAAATTTTCGGAGAATAACTGAGTCTAGATAGGTATAAAGAATTACACAAAAACCTTGGGGAAGCACGGGTCGCTTAGCGGCAAGCTTTGAGTCGGCCGTGTCAGTGACTTCATAGCGGCCGTAGACTATTATTTATTATGTGACGTAGACAATATTACGTCAACACGTGTCGGTAAGTTCAGAAGCAAATAACATTTTTAGAAATTTAATATTTCTTAAGTTATCTTATAAGAAACCCAAAAGCCCCATTTAAAGCAACCAAAAAAAATGTTCATTAAATGCCATGCCCATATGTACTCCTAAACGTCCCTGAAACGACCAACAGGGTAATTGTTACATACTGTAATAGGTATATTCTTATATACATATAGTCTTTGCATACATACTATATATATGTACATATAATATCCTTTGTTGTAGGCAAAGATATTGGCCGTGTTACCAGTGACTGTAAGGTGTGACGTCAATTCAGTATACTGTGATGCCGTTCGTTTTTAGTTTGCTATACTAATTACTGTTTAAAACTGAACATGGTCCATTCTGGACTGTCATCCCCATTTTTTTGTTTTCAAATGAAAATATTTATCATGTACACGTTTTCTATTCAACAAGAGAAATTATTATATGAAACTTGTTGATTTTAAAGCCTAATGTCTGAGTTTATTGAAATAATAATATTAATTAATAATCATAACAATCATTCGTAGAAGCTGTTAAATCTCTAGGCGTTATTATGTTTTTGATCACGTGATCAAAGTACTGAGAGCACCTTACCTCGAAAGCATCAGTGCTCACAGTACAAAAATGATGGCAATTTATGACTTTATATTTTTTCCTAGCTCAGCATAATAAAAAAAGGTATGATAATTACCGACGATATCAAAAGAGTTATCGAACACAATTTCGAAAATAATAACCTTAAGTTTAATGAAAGAAAGTCATATCGTGGCGCCAGAACCAAATACAATGATGAAATCAAGCCATTCGCTCTATTATATGAATTATGTATGAACTAAACTATTATACAACATTTTTATAAATGTCTTGCAGGCGGAAATATTCGTCCAGAGGAAGTGATTGTTGTTGTTGAGCGGTTGGATGAAGAGAACGACGACGAGTACTTTTTCGCGTATTAGCCCGAACTTTTCAACTAGCAGGTGGTGGCGAGTTCGTTGTTATCTCGATAACGGTAAGGAGAACTTTGGGCGGCTGCGCGAATCTGCGCATGGATGACATGGGCAGAGACTGTCATGGATAAGATATACATAACTGAAGTTCAGACCGGAACTGAATGCGTTATGTGTTTGTCCTGCCCAGAAAGGGAGAGAGGCGATTTGGGACAAGGAGTAGAATAAATAACTTGTAGGGATTCTAGAAAGTGTACATGGGAAAAAATCACGTGCATCTCTCGAGATTCGGCCCGTATAATCGCTGTGGTGCATGGTGTGGCATGTAATAACGATTGGTGGGGCCATGGGAGGTGGAAGGTTGTCCTTATATTCCTTATCTCATATTTATATCGTACATAACTTATATGATCTTAATGCTTGTAGCATTTTATGTCATATTATGAAACAGTAAGAGATTGGACATAGTGTATTGATTCTATATAAAGTTGTAACATTCATAAATATAATAAATAACTGTTTTACAGTGGCAATTTGTCACATTAATTGGTTTGACATATTATGTATATTTGAGATACACTAAGTTTTTTAATTTTAATAGAAGAATTGTAATTATGATATAAAATGAGATTGTTGCATGATTTTTGTATCTCTTTAATATTATGACACAAATAGAGACTAAAATAGTGCATTTTTTCTATATAAAGTTGTAACTTTCACAATAACTAATTAATTTACAGTGGCTACTTGTCACTGTTATGAAATTGTTAATTAGTTTGAACTAAAAGTATTAGTATTCCATCTATGCAAAGCATATATGTATATAATATTGTTACGCGCCTAAGTCGACGGCACTAGCGCCATCTAATATCAGAGACGAGAGCGAGGGGAGCTTTCCAGAAAATGACATCACTAATCTTTCAACCGACAGCGCCATCTAGTCCCGAACCGAAGAACTAAACTTCTAGAAGTTGAAACTCGAACTCTCGGTACCTTGCGCGTGTTTACTTGAATATTCTGGATATTTCGGTGCTAATTTATATTTATAGGCGCTGCAAGATGCGATCGGTGAAGTAGTGAAGTTGGCGAGACAAGCTAAGCTTCGGAGCGGAATAAAGTGAATCAGTGTGATTAATTATTAGTGTTTTTAACTTTAGTTAGTGTAAAGTGAATTAACGTGTTAATTTAGGTAATTCTATCGACAATTTTTATTGTCACGAACCTCAAGCTCGTAACAATATTAAAATATTGTTTTTGTTTGAAGATAGCTTAACTGAATTTCTCTTGGCTTTTATAATAATTTATTTTGAATAGTATATAATTAGTTTTTATTAAATATAGATGACACTTATCCTGTATTTTATCATTGCTTCTAAAAATCTTCTCTTTTTTAGTTGTTTTTATCAGTTTCTCTCTGACACCTCTTACGTCACCCACCTAGACAGGGTGGATAATCGGAATACACTTTTTGGTCGTTTTGCCGCCTTTCCACCCCAAGTACAGTTCAACAGATAATATATTCATACTTTAACATATTATTGATTAATTTTTAATAACCAAAAACGTTAACAAAAATTATATTACGTTTTGCATTTAAACCAAATTAAACTTTCTTGTTTTAACTAATAATAGGTAATTTTAAATTCTGCAATATATCGAGGAAATGACCAACACAAATTTCATTATTGAGTAGACGTAATTGTATATCCTATATAAATTCGTCTCTTTTAATGTACATTTGAAATCGTTTTCTAAATTTCTTTGTTATAATTAGAGGTCAGAATAAGATAGAGTTATTTATGTACTTAAACTGATTTCATATAGCGAAAGAAGAAAGTAGATAAGCCTCAAATCCCGTAATTAATTTTAAAGAGCAGAAAAATCCAGTGATTTATTAAATAAAAAAGTTATTTATTTTTAGACAATTTAAACCACTGTAAGCTTGACTTTTCCAAATTTACTTCAACGACATAGGCTGTCCGAAAATGCAAAATTCCAAAGTGAACACGTGCGATGTTGCCACATTTGTAGTTCGCACAACATAGCTTGTGAGAACAAAAGAAAAAAATAGCGGAAATGCGGAGCCCGCCTCATTTAACGAAATGTACAATATTTTATTTATTTCTACTGCATTTCAACTTTCCATTTGCAATAAATCGGTTTAATCATTCAGACTTGTTTCCTGTTGTGTTTTGTGTGGTAAATCCTGTTTGACCCTGGTTTTCTTACTGGATTCTGGACTCTACGACTATTTCGGCACGTATTAACCGATATTGATTTGGCCTTACTGTATTGGATGATTGGATATTTGAAGTTGTTGATATACTTGCTAAGTTTCTTGTTCATATTTTTATTATATATCCTTTAAATTAGTCCATCTGTCCGTTTGTATGAATGTATGCACGCGTAGATCTTTTAAAATACGCAACTGTTATGCCCTATCTCTCTAACACTTACAAACACACTCATACAATTTCCTAGATTCAGAACTTTTACTCCAGATTAATCCTTTGATTTAAAGTATTACAATGGCCCAGATTTCAATCGAAGTGCCCACCGTCAACAAGTGGATCATAGATAATACGGAGCTTCTTTAAGAACATGCAAGTGGGTTAAGTTACTGCTCTAAATGCGAAGCCCATTTGAATACAACTCGTTGGTGTATCGTCAAAAGACATGTAGAAAGAGCAGTACATAAAGGCACGAAGAACGAACAACACACTTCTGAAGGTGGATAAAAGGAATAACCCCAGTGGGCTTGTTTAACAACAACAAAGTTAATTAAATTGTTTTAATTTTTGATACGTAAATAAATAATAAAATTACCCTTGCCTCCTCTTTACAGGCTCCTTAGAATTATTACTTCATCATCATCATCATTACAAGCAACGCCACAAAGCACGGTCCTGAGCCACCTGCATCCATCGACTTCCTGCATGTCTTACCAGGTCGTCACTCCATCTAGTGGGGGTCGCCCTACACTTCGCCTACCGGTACGAGGCTGCCACTCGAGAACCTTTCTTCCCCATCGGTTATCGGTTCTTCGAGCTATATGGCCGGCCCATTGCCACTTCAGCTTACTAATCCGTTGGGCTATGTCTGTCACTCTGGTTTTACTGCGGATATCCTCATTTCTGAGTCTATCACGCAGAGAAACTCCGAGCATAGCCTTCTCCATAGCTCGCTGAGCGACCTTGAACGTCCTCATACGGCCAGCAGTGAAGGACCACGTCTCTGATCCGTGAGTCATCACTGGCAACACGCACTGGTTGTACACTTTAGTTTTCAGAGATTAAGGTATACCTGACAAGAAGATGTGTCGTAATTTCCCGAACGCTGCCCAGCCGAGTTGAATCCGTCGATTGACCTCTCGGTCGAAGTTGGACTTACCTAGTCGGACTATTTGTCCCAGGTAAATGTACTCGTCAACAACTTCGAGCATAGTGCTCCCAACAACTACCGGCGTAGGTGTGACATGGACATTAAACATGATCTTTGTTTTGTCCATGTTCATCTTAAGACCTATCCGTTGGGAGACACCACTGAGGTCATTGAGCATAGTGCTAAGGTCCTCCAGGATTCTGCCATAAGGACTATATCGTCGGCAAATCGAAGGTAAGTGACGTACTCGCCATTGATGTTAATACCGTATCCTTTCCAGTCCAGTAGCTTGAAAACGTCTTCCAACGCAGCGGTGAAGAGTTTCGGGGATATAACGTCACCCTGTCTTACACCTCTCTGCAAATGGATAGGATTCGAACTCTGGTTCTGTACTCGGATAGCCATCGTAGCCCTACTGTACGAACACTTCAGCACTTCGATATACCGACAGTCAACTTGACACCTCTGAAGGGACTGTAGCACCGCCCAAATTACGACGGAATCAAAGGCTTTCTCATAGTCCACATACGCCAGGCAAATTGGAAGATTGTACTCTTCGTTCTTCTGTACAATCTGCCGCAGGGTATGTATGTGGTCGATAGTACTGAAGCCTTTTCGGAAACCGGTTTGTTCGAGAGGCTGGAAGTCGTTGAGTCTGCGTGCGAGACGATTCGTAATGACTCTTGAAAACAGCACGTAGACGCGGCTCAGAAGGGAAATCGGTCTGTAGTTCTTCAAGAGAGCGTTGTCGCCTTTCTTAAAGAACAAGACCACCGCACTTCTGCTCCACGCCTCCGGAGTAGTGCCACCATGGAGGACGGAATTGAAGAGCTTCTGAAGGACTTCAAGTACCGGTGTTCCACTCGCTTTCAGAAGCTCCGCTGAAATTCCATCCATCATCATCTGAATAGTGTCGGATAAGACTTGCTCTTCGATCGTTACTCACACTTACGTGTGGCTCCAACGATGATGTGTACAGCTGCCCATAGAACCTCTCAATCTCACTCAAAATCTCAGGTGCCTCGGAAACGATGCTGCCACACTCAGTCTTCAGCTTTGACAGTTGGCTCTTTCTGGCAGACAGATCTCTGGCAAAGACTTTGGAGCCCTGGTTCCACTCGATCGCTTCTTTAATACGAGCAGTATTAAAGTTGCGTAAGTCTCGCCGCATGCATTTGGAGATCTGTCTGTTCAGTTGCCTGTATGCTGTCAAATCTGTTGACGATTACAGCCTCATCTCCCGTCTAACAGCCATGAGATTAAGAGTGTGATCGGAGAGTTTTTGTGTTCTTCTGCGGCGGGTCTTGCAGAACTTAGCTCCAACCGCATAAAAAGTTTCCACGAGCTTGTCATTCATATCGTCCACTGCATTGCAATCTTCTAGGCACTGAAAGCGGTTACGCAACTCGAGCTGAAAGGTCTCGGGATTCTGGATCAGAGCACGAGGAGGACGGAGCGTTGACTTCATTAGACGAGACCTCTCCAACTTAACGTGAAGGTTCAGTGTGCCTCTAACGATTCGGTTATCGCTGCCGGTTTTCACCCTTGCGATCACTGAGACATCACTGAACAGTTGGGGTCTGGTCGTCATAATGAAGTCAATCTCATTTTTTGTCGAACCGTCGGAGCTCGACCAGGTCCACTTCCTATGGGGCCGCTTCTGGAAGAAAGAGTTCATCATAAAGAGTCCCTCTTTCTCCATAAAGTCAGCCAGTTGCTGGCCCCTACGGTTCCGTTGCCCTACTCCAAATTTCCCTAACTTCAGCTCACCGCCTTCTCTTGTGCCTAGTTTTGCGTTGAAGTCTCCCATCAACAACGTGTAGTGGGTTTTGGAGGAATGCATGGCTCTAGAAATATCCTCATACATTTCCTCCACCTCCTCATCGGGATGTGCCGAGGTTGGTGCGTAGACCTGTATGACCTTCAGCAAATACCGTTTGGTGATTCTGAGTATCAGGTACGCGACCCTCGTCGACACACTCCCAATCTTTACAACGTTGTTGACGAGAGACTTGTGGACGATAAATCCGACACCTCCTTGGGACAGATGGTCGCCCTCCCGGTGATGGAACAAGTTGCCGGATTCGAGGATTACCGTGTCCTCCTCCTCTCTTCGGATCTCAGATAATCCAATAATATCCCAGCGCAACTTGTCTACCTCTTCTTCCAGCTCCAATATCTACTCGTCAGTCCTCAGGGTGCGTGCGTTATACGTTGCCAGGTCGAGTCGTCGTAGGTGGCAACCGAACCTCCACCGGAGATTCTTAGCACCCCCTGCCCCGCCGTTACCATGGTCGAATTATTACTTAATCAGTCATAATCCACAGCTGGCCATGGGTCATGCAAAAAAGGGAAGCTCAAAATGCTCAAAATCACATCGGCAACCTGTCCTAAACATCGAACGGAGCAGTCACGTTCCGCCGAGATTACATTTTTTTCTTATCACTATTACGACAAACACCTTACAATAGATAATTTCTCAAAACATTTAATTTATCGACTGTCTTGCAACCGCCGTTACTCTTACGCTAATTTGACCCCTATTCAAAAATTTGATATTTTAATTTTTGATAATTTTTGTATAAAAACAGTGAAATTGTGCGCATCATGGCACTATTAAATTAAAGTCAAATAGAAAATTTTTGGTTCCCAATGGATCTCATCGGTAGTTCCAGAGTACTGGAAGCCCGAAATGGATATTTAAATGATCGATCTGAATGTACCGGAAAGCGTGAAGAAATGTAATAAAATGTCACTAGAAATGAATGATTGACACATGTCTAATTTGTGCATATTTCAATGCCCACACGCCCGACAAGCTTTAGTACGAACCAAAGATATTATAATATGCTGCCTAATCTTTGGTATGAACGCGGTCTTACGACCAAACAGCTGTGAATTATTTTTTCTACATTTATTTTGGCATTGTCTATAAGACCTTTAACCAAAGAGAATATCAAAACCTGAGATGTGTCACCATCGCTGACCTCTCTATATACAAGTAGGTACGCTGGACTGGCTAAACACCGTGACATGATGAGGTGGTTTGATTTGAGCCATTTTGGCGCTGACAACAGATTTGGACGGCCACGGAACTAATAATAGGGATAAAACAGTGTGACAAAATATATCGATAAAAATTCTATACCCTACCTATACGTAAATATATAGAATAGACACTATGGATAGATGGCCTCTACCCGTAACGGACGTAACGGACTTCCTGAGCCCGAAATATTTTTTATAGGATTGGGGCAAACGAGCATACGGCTCATCTGCTAGTAAGTGATTACCGCCACCCATGAAAAACTGCAACACCAGGAGAATTGCAGATGCGTTGCCAGCCTGTTAAAAAGGAATAAGCTCTTTTATTATATATTTTCTTTCCATATGCGAATGGAGCCAGTAAAAAAAGAACGCTTGGAAGCATCAAGTGGTGCAGCCTCACTAAAGTAACAATATTCCATGTGCGACCGAACCTGAGCCTTGTGAAGTTGCAGTCGGTGTGCCAGCATGAAATGCTGTCCCGCTCTGCTGAGCGTGCCAGGCTTTTTAGAGGCCAATTTGGCCTTCTCTTCCAAGTGTCCACGAAACTACACGTCACTCGATATGTCGACGCCGAGGATTCCGATACTGGTGGAGGCAACCAGGGGAGTGCCTTGAAACTGAGGAAATATGACAAAGGGTTTTTTTAGCGGTTAACGCGCAAACTTATGTCTTCTGAGCGTTAAACTGGATTAGATTTAGACGGCCCCAATCCGAGACTTTGTTCAGCAATGACTCGACTTCCTCAAGTTTGTCCCGGTACTCGGAGGCATTTTCCCAAGAAATATTGGCACGGCCGATGAACAGAGCATCACCAGTACTGTCATCTGCATAACAATGAATGTTACAGGCTTGCAACATATCATTGATATGCAGAAGAAACAGCGATGGTGATAGCACGCAGTCTTGTCGAACACCAGCATTAATAGGCTTGTAATGGGAGCATGAACCGTCTACAACGATCATGATGCTCAGATCTGCAAGAAAGCCGATGATCCACTTGCACAATTTCTTGGGAAGGCCGTAGGTAGGGAGCTTTGAAAGAAGCGCTTTGTGCCAAAACCGTTCAAAGGCCGATGAGTCAGGTAGACCAGAAGATCACCAGTTGATCGACCCTGACGAAAACCGTATTGGCGGTTTCGCGGTCACTAATCAACTGGTGATCCTCAAGTTACCGCATGAGCTAGCAGTTTATAATGGATTCCATTATTTTGGAGAACAAGGAGGTGATGGCGATAGGCCGGTAGTTGGACGGGTCTGAGCGGTCGCCTTTTTTAGGGATCGGGTGGACGAAAGTCGTCTTCCATTATTTTGGAACTACGCCTAGGGAGTAGGAGTACCGGAAAAGACGCGTTAAAACTGGTGCCAACTCTGGAGCACACGTCCTCAGCACAATTGGGGAGATTCCGTCAGGCCCACTCCACTTGTGGATGTCCAGGGAGAGGAGTGCTTTGCGAACCGAGCGCTGTGTGAACTGCACTTCTGGCATGGAGCACTCACACCAAGAATTCTTTCTTGGTGTGAGAGAGAGCCTAGCAGATCGGCTTTCTCCTTTGCGGTATGGGCCAGTGAGTCGTCCTCCCTGTGCAGAGATGGAAGAGATGGCTGAAAGAAATTTCCTTGGACAGCCTTGGCAAGAGACCAGAAGGCACGGTTTCCAGAAGAAAGGTGAAGAAGTTTCTCGCCAATTCAGCCTATCCCAATCGGCTGACCTATAGTGCCAAATACGGCGGCAGCCTGCAGATTGCAACTGCGATTTCAGCGTGGCACCACATTCCGGACAAGACAATGATCCGAGGAGCCAAGGGGGGTATCGACGGAGACCTGGTATCTGTCCTGATGAGAGGTTAGCAGAAGGTTCAACAGGGAAGGTGCATGATCCTCCACATCTAGAATTCGCGGAAGCAAAGTAACTAGTTGTGTCAGACCATATGCCAAGGCAAAATCAAAACCTAGCTTCGTCCGTTATTCATGGTGGAATAGCCATCTAGATTCAGAGAAAGCTCTAAATTTAAAACAATAATAATAACATTTTGCGATCACGCGTGTAGTTACCCGTTGTCTATTGGCTATGTAGCTAGTCACCGTAGTAGCTGCCGGCAGCCGCGCGTAACTGCCAGCTAAATAACCAAATCTTCAGCTATTTGGCTATTTGGATAAATGACTCACTAACCAATTCATAGTTGATACCGTTAGCGTAGCAACTTTTGTATAGCTAGGACTTGAATAATGCTCAATTGCCCTGTGATTGCGTTCGAATCTCGACGCGTAACATTTTTATATTTATATAAATAAAAAATTATGACCTTTGTTTTTATTTTCTTATTCATTTTATATTTCTTAGTAAAGAAATGAATTTCCCTCTTAACTATGTCGTACGTATTATTATATCAATTTATTAAAAATTGTCGAAATATCATATCTATTTATATGTGACAGTGCCATCTATATGGGTATGAATTAAGAAACTGCTGTAGCGTGACTTAATTTAATCCAGTCAGTTTAAGACATTTTTCTTAGCCAAAATTCGCATAGAGCTGAAAATTGGCAGGGACGTTAAATACATCATTATAAATAAAATGTCAAAAATTCCCTTTGATCCTACATCTGCGAAAAATTTTATACAAGGTCATAGGTAAAAATTTATGTTTTTTCCATTTTTCTCGAAAATGGTAAGTTTTATCGTAAAAATATGTTAGATAAAAGTTGTAGATCATACATTTTCCTACAAAAATTGTCCAGTTACTTTTTCTCTTACGACTCATCATTCGTGAGACATAGCGGTTAGAAAATTCATATTTTACATAATATGAACACATTTACGAGTATGAGGTAATGTACTCGGCGCATTTTTTAAAGTGATTTCGCCAGTAGGTATACTTCACGATCTATTGTAATACAGAAAGTTTGATCAGATCGTATCCTATTGATTGAAAGAATGGTAATATTGCCAATGATCAAAGTGGAATAGGTTGTTTTCTTTTTTTTATATAGGATAGGTGACAAACGAGCATACATTCCACCTGATGGTAAGTGGTTGCTGTG
Organism: Parnassius apollo; assembly: GCA_907164705.1. Classification (NCBI taxonomy): domain Eukaryota; kingdom Metazoa; phylum Arthropoda; class Insecta; order Lepidoptera; family Papilionidae; genus Parnassius; species Parnassius apollo. The sequence continues at coordinate 439,765 of CAJQZP010000901.1, forward strand.
GCCCATAGACATCTATCCTCGATTAGGAATCAAAATGCAGATGTCTTGTCACCCGTCAGAACTAAGATGGAATGCCTCGTTTGCAGTAAAAAGGGTCTGCGGTTCTCTACACTCACCATACGAAACACAGCGGCATTATGCTACTATTTTACGCTGGTATTCTGTGAGAGCGTGGTCCTTTTCCGGTCGAGCCGACCCATTCGTGCTACAACTATACTACTTATATAACTGCAGTATGGCTCTACCACATATAAAATTCTCTTCTAAATGTTATTATATTAGATAATTGTCTAAGTAGAATTAGACAATCTTCTAAATATTATTATATTAGATAATTGTCTAATTTTACTTCGACAATTATTTCATCGTCTTCATTTCCTTCTTCTTGCAGAATTTCTGTTCTAAGAAAAGGAATGCATCACTTGTCTCTTCGTTAATATCATAAATATTTTCATCTGCCGTATTTGTTGCAATATGGGAGCCTGACAATTGATGCATACTGGCGAACAAAACAATCCCACTTTTTGACAGCTACAATTCTTACTACAATCCGTCTTGCATTTACAAAAAATAGTATTTAGCAGTTTTTCTGGAGCAGGCGGGAGTGGTTTGAATCGTCTCCAAATAATTATCTGTTAATTTCCAATCCTTCTGGGTCCAGCTCATTGCCTAGCCACAATTGAACTTGATAATACACACGGTACAAGTGTTGAAAGGTAGAAGTAGATGTTGGAGGCAGGCAAGACAAACTATACTGTTTTATTTGTTGATTGTACTTGAGCTTTCTCAGGTTTCAAGTTTTAGTTCATATTATGCTAAATATGATTTTTCTAGTTATTAAAACCGCGATATCTCACGAATGATGAGTCGTAAGAGAAAAAGTGACTGGACCATTTTTGTAGAAAATTGTATGATCGACAACTGTTGTCTTAACTGTTTTCACGATAAAACTTACCGCTTTCGAGAAAAATGAAAAAAAAAACTTAATTTTGTACGTTTGACATTGAGTAAAATTTTTTGCAGAAGTAGGATCGAAGGGGATTTTTGACATTTTATTTATAATGATGTATTTAACGTCTCTGCCAATTTTCAGCTCTGTGTGAATTTTGAACGAGAGTCCGACTCATACTCGTTATATAAAACTAGTTGCTCCGCGTCCTGCGTCATTCCGAAGTGATCGTGCCAGTAAATAGAGCACGGACAAAATGCCGAATTGCAGTGTATTTACATGAAAAAACAATCAAAAACGTCAAATATACAAAAGGACAATCTGTTGCTTTCATAGTTTATTATTTATTCTTCCAAAGCTTTTGTACCCCACAATTTTACCTCATCTTCGCAGGCAGTTAACAAGTAGCTCTCAGTTGGGTGTTGGCTTAATGTTACAACTGGCTTTTGTTTACAGTGAACTAATTTTCGAGTACAATTACTATTTATTAAATCCCAATAAAAAACCTCTCCATTTGCAGAGCCCGAAATAATATGACTATCTTTCTCATTAACAGCATTCTCTAGAAGTAAATCTTTGCTCTCATGACCAGAGAATGTATTAAGCAACTCTCCTGATTCTTTATCAAAAAGCTTAACTGTGCTATCAGCACAACTTAGAACAAAGCACTGTCCATCATGAGTAATGCTACCAAATGTAACTATCTGTCCAATATAATCTGAAGTCATTTTGCCAACTCTTATATCATATAAACGCACATGACAATCCACTGAACAGGTCAAAATTTCATGATTAGTGACCTGTACAGCAGTAATTGTGTCTTTAGCATCCTTTAACACTTGCACTGGCTCCTGTCTTCTACTCAACGTGTCCCAAAATGCAACCGTATTGTCTACTGAACCAGAAATGGCCATTGTTGATTCTTCATTAAACTTAACACAGGTAACTGTACTAGCATGACCACGATATCGCCTTATTGGTTGACCTGTGGCCACATCCCACAATATTACCGATTTATCTGAACTACAAGAAACAAAATGACTACTATCACATGAGCCGGCCGCGTCGAGCACTTCGTTGGCATGACCGCCATAAGTTTAAAAGAAGTTGGTTATGCATTCCATGCTTTTTTCTTATCGGCACCACACGTCAGGCAGTACGAACCGTCCACATTGAATCGCACTGCTCTTATAGTCTGTTGCTTGCATTTTATTGTAACTAACGTTGACAGCTCAGGTTCACTCATTATTATTTTATCTATTTTATCATAATTTATTCTCAACTATGGTATAAATGCAAAACAAACAATATGCCTTATCAAATGCATCTTTAGAGATCAGCCGCGCGTAGCTGTCAGCCATAGATTACCACAGAACACTAATACCCTTAGGCGGGTAGATTACTCTCTTGACTAACTGACCTACAGATACGACAGTGACTTTTAGTCAAGTTTCCCAATTACGCCTTTTGGCGCTGCAGTCGCCCAATTTGACAGATGAGTAATGACTATACAATTTAGTATAGCTATGTATAGCTTAGGGATTGCAAGCACACATCCTTCAAATTATCGATATCGATGTTTAGTGGTGTTCTTATTTTATCGATATCGACATAAGTGCATTATACAGGAATAACAATACTTAATGAAACAATTATAATAAATCTAACTTATTTATTTTTTATTGAAGCACACCAACATCATATACATACAAACGTAATCTTAGGATTAAATTAAAGGCACATTAAATTATATAAACAAATTAGAAAATTGTGCATAACATTTTACATAAATAAGTACAATTTGACGAGAAACAGTTCAATATTTATAATTCATTAAATAAAGCAAATTAAACCACAGGAATCATTAAGTGCTTAATATTTTACTTTTCAAGTTATTTTTTATTATAAGCAATGCTATTTATTTTTCATCTGGGGTACACCTGGCCATTCTTTTACAAAAATTAAAAAAAACATCTCTTCTTTAATTTCATTTTCTACACCACGTAACCTGAAAAGAAATAAATAAAAATAAAGTCCAATATTCATATTTTATGGCTTAATGATAATCATAAACTATATATTATTTACATTAAGGTAACAAAGGGTGGCTTCATGGCAGTTGGCATTTTTTATCAGTCAACCCATGGTGTGGTGAAATAAAGTAGTAGATGCAGTAAATAAGAGCTTTCTCAATGTCTTCAGGCACGGAGTTCCAAATAAGTGTAACCTTAATACTAAAAGAGTTGTTGATAAAACCATTGAAGTGTAGTGGAACTGTAATCTTTAGATTAGATGAAGAACAAAGAACTCTTATTGTGATTTGAGGATAGATATGCTGAATATAGATATAATGGCTATGTTATCTTATCTTACCTAATTATGTCTAAGAATAAACTGAATTTATCATACCTTTATGCCAATGTGTACATTTTGTTATCTTCAGGCAACATTTGTCTCACCACATCAGCATTAGATTTCTATTCCTGAAAACAAATAATATTTGTGAATTTTATGTTCTTATACATAAACCCAAAATTAAAGAATAAATATATAATGTTATACTTCTGTATTGTATGTATTAATGCTGTATGGCTACTGTTAACAACAGTTTAGTATAATCGTAATTAAAAGTGATCTATATTATCATATAATTAAGTTATATGGCAATTGTATGTGGTAGAGCCATCCTGCAGGTATATTACTGGTATAAACAATTTGTTATTTAGAATTTTATTATAGCTAGTTGTGTAATTTAATTCCCTTTATAATTTTGATTAATTATGATCAATATAGTGTAATCATACTTTAAATTAATGCCAAATGTAACACTTAACTCTATAAATATATTGAACTTATTTAAGAATATTTTGACTTCAACCTTTTGTAATTAAACTATTAATAGCTTATGTACCTACATCTTAAAGCTAAACTAATATTATTTCATGAAGACTGTTATATACCTAGTTTTGTTGTTAAATACAAGTACTTACTATAACTAAGATTAAACCAAAAATATACTAAATATACCTTTTTATATCAATCCTATATAATACGTTTTAATATGTATAAAAAGGTAATTATAATTATCTCAACCCACCAAAGAGCTAGATAGAAAAACAAATTTATAAAAAAGTAATTTGTAACAAATCATTTACTCTGATTCGTACTGCTAACTCTAGTTGCGTGAATTTCAACTCGAGTTAAATCAATTCGTAATTTTTCCAAGTCGGCACATCTATAAGATCAGAATTCCTAATATTCACTTCACTTAGTTGTTGTTGTTTTAACTTTCATCAATTGTTTCACCATATCGTTTCATTATTAACCACAGCTTTTTTGGTGATTTTTTATTGACCCTGCATTTATATATTTAAGTAATTATAGTGAAAAATAGCCTGTAACTGTAATTATAGTGAAAAATCACCTGTTACAGTGCAGCCAATGGATAATCTCACTTTTACTTATTCTACAATAACTCAGTTCGTACATTGACAAATCCTGCGAGATTTTCAGCTATGAATTGTCTATATAGTATATGCTTACAAATGGTCGTACTTTTATCTTATTAATACTTGGGCCCAAGAATGTATAGAGACGTGTTCTTCTCCTTTAAGTACCATGGTTGAAAGTAATAAAATGACTCACCTGTTGCAGTCAGAGGCACACCATGAGCTATTTCATTGTCAGTAAGCAAGGACGGGTAAGAGTATCGAAGTCTTCTGCCTTCATTGTCGAACTGAAATATATCAAAATGTTTTTCACAGACACGTTTGTTAAGTAACTGTTCTTTGGAAAGTACAATGAGCTGGGGATTTGTCGGCACTATGAAAGACATCCACAAGTTTCTTAAATTATCGTTCCTAGGGAATCTGAAGAGCCGGTGCGTTTCACGTGTTGTATTGCAACCACTAATACAACACTTTTCGTATACCATTATGATGGTATATGCAATGTTCACACGAGCAACACAAAAACAGAATATTGTAATAATTGAGGAAAATTTGGATAAATAATGGCGGCAATCAATATCGATAATTTTGATTTTTGACAATATGATTTGAATTTGACATTAACACAATATGGCGTCTCAAAATGGCGTCCGTAGACAGAGGACAAATTGCGACTTTAGCGCCAAGTTGCGTAGAATGGAACTAAGCTGTCACGGGCTGTCAGCTTGCTACATATTTATTTATCTATGGTCAGTTAGTCAGTAATCTATGGCTGACGGCTACGCGCGGCTGATCGCTAAAGATGCATTTGTTATGGCATATTGTTTGTTTTGCATTTATACCATAGTTGAGAATAAATTATGATAAAATAGATAAAATAATAATGAGTGAACCTGAGCTGTCAACGTTAGTTACAATAAAATGCAAGCAACAGACTATAAGAGCAGTGCGATTCAATGTGGACGGTTCGTACTGCCTGACGTGTGGTGCCGATAAGAAAATCAAGCTATGGAATCCGCATAAACAACTTCTTTTAAAAACTTATGGCGGTCATGCCAACGAAGTGCTCGACGCGGCCGGCTCATGTGATAGTAGTCATTTTGTTTCTTGTAGTTCAGATAAATCGGTAATATTGTGGGATGTGGCCACAGGTCAACCAATAAGGCGATATCGTGGTCATGCTAGTACAGTTACCTGTGTTAAGTTTAATGAAGAATCAACAATGGCCATTTCTGGTTCAGTAGACAATACGGTTGCATTTTGGGACACATTGAGTAGAAGACAGGAGCCAGTGCAAGTGTTAAAGGATGCTAAAGACACAATTACTGCTGTACAGGTCACTAATCATGAAATTTTGACCTGTTCAGTGGATTGTCATGTGCGTTTATATGATATAAGAGTTGGCAAAATGACTTCAGATTATATTGGACAGATAGTTACGTTTGGTAGCATTACTCATGATGGACAGTGCTTTGTTCTAAGTTGTGCTGATAGCACAGTTAAACTTTTTGATAAAGACTCAGGAGAGTTGCTTAATACATTCTCTGGTCATGAGAGCAAAGATTTACTTCTAGAGAATGCTGTTAATGAGAAAGATAGTCATATTATTTCGGGCTCTGCAAATGGAGAGGTTTTTTATTGGGATTTAATAAATAGTAATTGTACTCGAAAATTAGTTCACTGTAAACAAAAGCCAGTTGTAACATTAAGCCAACACCCAACTGAGAGCTACTTGTTAACTGCCTGCGAAGATGAGGTAAAATTGTGGGGTACAAAAGCTTTGGAAGAATAAATAATAAACTATGAAAGCAACAGTAGCCTAATGATTACAAATAACGTTCAACTGTTTTCATGAACCAAGCATTAGTTAGATGTGCTTAAAGGCAACACTAATAGTATATGGAGACAGCTAGTTTTTTTGAATAAGATTTTTTTTAAGTAATGTTTAAAATGGACAAGTATATAATATTTTAATTGAACTGAAGGTGTTGACCATTGTAAACTATATTATATAAGTTTGTACAAATAAGTATTATAATATGATATGTTACACAAAATTTGCTATATCATATGAAAGCGAAAATAAGCCGTCTACAGCAGAGACACCCATCTATATGAGTATAATTCATTTGTACATAATCATGGTTATTATCCTATTGCTTGATATTTTTTTATAGGATAGGGTGACAAACAAGCACACAGTCCACCTGATGGTAAGTGGTTGCTGTGGCCCATAGACATCTACATCTATCCTTGATTACGAATCAAAATGCAGATGCGTTGTCACCCGTGAGGACTAATATGGAAGGCCTTGTTTCCAGTAAAAAGAGTCTCCGGTTCTCTACGCACTCTCTACTTACCATACGAAACACAGCAACATTAAACTACTATTTGACCTGTGGTCCTCCCTGGTCGAGCCAACCCATTCATGCTACAACTATACTACTAATATAACTGCAGCATAGCTCTACCACATATTTATGAATAAACATGAATAAATATCTTTACAACCCATAACAAGTCTACTTTAAACATAACTCGCCAAATGCCAAAAAACCTGGTCCTGAGTAACCTGCTTCCATCAACTCCCTGCATGTCTACTAGTCTAAAAAGGTGAGATATTCAGTAATTAATCTAATAGGAATTTATTTCCTGAATTCCCAATCACTCATGCGAACTACTGGATATTGGGAAAAAAACTGACTTGACTTTCATTAAGAATTATTTATAATCTTTACTAGAGCAATAAATTGACTTTCAAAAAGAATTATTTATAATCTTTACTATATAAAAATTATTCTGTTCTATTCTCAATTAGGTTTAGACAATGAATTCATGTTCACATGCCTACATGTTGGAACAGCGCTAACCCGGTGCCCTGGTCCTGCATGAACTCACCCATGTGTAATTACTCTTTAACATATACACAACACTCTGCCATAGTTTTATATAGGACAGTTGTTATACTCTTTGCGAATGGAGCAATGGTTTGGACACAAGATGAGAGATGAGGAGTTTTCATCATTCGTGGGTTCGTTGCGTTCCGAGCTATGAATGACCAAAGTTGCCGTAAATTGATAAAATTATATGGTTTAAAAGAACTGCTGTGGAATAGCATTATCATAATAAAGAGCTTAGAGAAGATGCATGGAGAGAACAAGCTATAGCTGCTCGCACAGGACCGACATCCATGTTGAACGGTCAAACACTTGAAGCAACAGTAGCGGACCGCGAACTCAAAAAGGTCGTGGGTTCGAATCCGCCATTCGACTACTGGCGTGAACCACTCGTAACACAAGCAATTTAAGCTTACCACGAGTGGTTAAGGGGAATATTAGTAATGTTTATAGCATTGTTAATATTCTTAAAAAAAAAACACTGGAACGGATGACGCGCGCGCCAGGGGCGCTTAGTTGATTTACTTCGAACATTTGGAACACGTTCCGCGGAACGTACTAGTCGTCGCGGTCATTAATGATGCGCGCGCCAGGAGCGCGTTATCAATACGCGGCTTGACGCTTTAATGGAGCTTATGTAGTCATTTCTAAAAGGAACTTAGGCCTTGCTTGACCCGAGTGGCCACTCCGAGTATCTTGGTACGCCCACTTCGAATGTGTGTTTGTGGGTGCGGCGAAATGGACGTCTTTTCCCCTTACCGCTGCAACTGAGGTGGAGTCGCGGGGGGAAGAGGAGTGTTAGAATGGCGATGCGCCACTTGCCCTCCGCGACTAGTTGCTAGCGGGGTTGCACCATTGATGAGGTGGTGGTGGCGTCGCTATAATTGTCTGCGACCGAAACTTGGTTGGCGGCGGAGCCACAGACCCATATCGCTGGGGTCAGGAAGGTTATTTCAAAAGTACTCGTATTTTTCTGGGCCTATCGGTATCGGCTTATAGAGTCTCTTTTGTACTATGGTTCTGTACTCAGATAGCCCGTTTATACACTGTAACACTTAAGCACTTCAAATATATAGACAGCCAACTTGGCACCGCTGAAAGGACTGTAGCACCGTCTAAATTTCTATGGAATCAAAGAAATTCTCATTGTCCACATTGCAAGACAATGTTTGTCGAAGATTGTGTATGTGGTCTATGGTTGTTTGTCCAAGATCCTGATCCTGGATGCGGCAGAAGCTTTTGGATGATGAATATATTGATTTAAATGAAATAAATAATGAAAATCTTGCTATTTTTCGCCCCTCCGGAAAACAGGACGTGACGGGTGGCGAACCTCGTCGCCTAGTTCTTTATTGTACCCTTTCTGAAAGAACATTGTACTTTTAGTACTTGTTTTGTACACTCTTAGAAGCTCCGCTGTTATTCCTTCCTTATCCGGGGCTTCATTGTTCTTAAGCTGCTGGAGAGCCACTAATTTCGCACAGACTTATACGGGATAATATATAATAGGAAAAGTGTTAGATGACTTGGATCTTGAGAGTTATTTACACTTACTTGTGGCTCCAGGCAGGGCCTGATTTACCCACAGGCTAAGCTGGCTGGAACCTAGAGCGCAAGGTTCGAGGGGACGCGGAGATTGCTTTTACAAGTACCACTAGTTTCTATATTTACAGTTGGTAGTTTCTATATTTACAGTCCAAAACAAATAAATACATTGTAAAAATAGACTGGAAGTATTTGGTACCTTTCGTTTTTAGATTACTGACTGGGGGTAGTTCAAAGATTTTAAACTACTTAAGCTCCCTTCTCTACCTCTAATTTTATTAAGGTATATTGCTAAGGGAACTTCTGTCAGTCATATGTTTCATTTCTGCACAAGGAGAACGCCCCACTGGCCCATGCCGTAAAAAAGAAACTCCATCTTTTAGGTTCTCTTTTTGTGATCAACTTGACTCTCGATGATGGTAGGTGCAAAGCACTGCTCTTCCTGGATGTCAATAAGTCGAATAGGCCTGACGGAGTCCTTCCTATTGTGTTGAAGACGGGTGCTCCGGAGTAAGCACTGATCCTAATGCGTCTTTTCCAGTACTCCTACTCCCTAGGCGTAATGCTGAATTTATGCAAGACAGCTTTAATGCACCCGATCCCTAAAAAGGAGACCTCGCTGACTCGTCCAACGACTTCGTGATTTCAGAACAGAGATTCGTCTTTTCTAGAAACTGTTGCAGTTCATTACAGTCGCCCACCAAATTGGTACCACTATCGTATAAGATGGTTTGTTAAGTTTACCACGACGGGCCATATACCGGCCATATATCCTTCTTTGGTCAGGTCCGTAACGAGCTCTATGTGTACAGCCTTTACTGCAAGGCAAACAAAGATATATAGGTAAGATTTTATCGGCTTACATCCTCGCCTTTTCCAGTCAGCTTAAATACTAGCCCAGCATAGTCCACGTTGTAGCTTGAAACTGGGAATTTTAGTTATGTCCTTGATGTTGATAATTGACTCATTATTGGCTGCAGGCAAAGACCTATACTATGGCTGCAGGCTTACACATTTGTTAAAAACATTTGATACTTTTCTTAACAATTTTCTTTGAAAGATTTCTGTCTCTTAAAGACCAATACACTTGACGAATGTTTGATTAAATAATTGAGGACCAGTATGTAATAAATCTAAGGTGGGTGTATCATGGAAAGCCACTCTAACAAATAAACAGTTATTCGTTTATTACTGGATAAACGAAAGTAACAAATATTTAAGTAATACCTTGTTTTATTATGTAACATATAAACCACTTTTTTAAATTGCAGATTTAATCAATACTGATTGAGCTTAAGTTTCATTGAACTCTTCCCAATGGCCTTGTTAGGAACAAGGCTTCTTAGAAGGCCATTATAATAAATCAGTCATTTAACACTAAAGTTTAATAAATAGCGGTTAAATCTACAATGAAAAGAAGTGGTTTATATGTTACGTAATAAAACAAAGTAAGTATTACATTTGTTAGTTTCATTTATCCAGTAAATAAACGAATAATAACTGTTTATTACTTAGAGTGGCCTTGCATGGTACACCCACCTTATTTTAACGTCGTCGATTCCCGAAATCAATGAAGCAAGGGACCATACTCCCCCCCGAACGGGTTCCCGCCTTGTCGTGGCGGGGGGCTTAGTAGCCGTGGTTTGGTCTCCCACGGTAAACAAAGAGGAACCCACGTGGCTGGCCCGAGGTGAAGGGCCGGCCTGAGGTGGCCACTCCGAGTGGGCTTGGGGAGCCCACTTCGGATGTGTGCTGGTGGACTGCAGCGAGTGGGGACTCCGCACCCTCTACCGCTGCAGCCGAGGTGGAGTCGCGGAGGAAGAGGAGTGTTGGTATGGCGATGCGCCACTCGCCCTATCCTCCGCGACTCAAACGGGGCCGCACCGTTGATGCGGTGGTGATGGGGCTGCGGGGGGAAGAGGATTGTCGGTATTGCGAAGCGCCGCTCTCCCTATCCTCCGCAGCCGAATCTTGGTTGGCGGCGGAGCCATAGACCAGATCCGCCGCTGGGGTCGGGAAGGCTAGTACTTCTAAGTGCTCGTTTTTCCTGGCCCCATGGCCTTCGCGCATCGGACGCGGGGGCGTCTGTTGCGCAGATGCAATTGGAGGCCGTGGAGGAAGGCGTGCCATGTGTTCTGGTGCGCCTTACTTGGGAAGGAGAACGGGGAGGAATATTCCTCTCCCGAGGAGGTGCTGCCATGGGGCGGCAGTCGCTGGTAGGGCCGCGGAAGTGTGCGAAAGCGTTCCCGTAGCCCTGCCAATATGCGACGAAAGTGGAACACCATGGGGTTTTAGTCGGTGCGAGTCCGACATAACCCGTCCTTGCCCCCGCGAGGCGGGTATGCGTAGGCATTTCCCCATGTTAAAAAAAATAAATAAAAGGGACCATACTGCCAAAATAGAACCTAGCGCGAGCGATTCGCCGCCGCGTCTGTGATTTTCAGTTCGATGGCTGTTTGTGTAAGTAGAAGGAATTTGTCATCACATGGCAATGACTACGACATTTTAATGATTGGCCTTCGAAGGAGCATGGCCTTCCATGGTCCGCCCACCTTATATGATAATTGTGAAATATAATTTTTGTTTTGTGATGTTTTCCACATAATACAATAGAATGCTTATAATTATAAGCATAGAGTGATTTATCAAGCGTCCCTCCTACACGAATAATACCATCGTTATCTTTAGGGACTTAAAGATACAAGTTTATTTTTATAAGGAAATGTTTTTTTTTTATTTAAGAACGTATTTTTCAGAAAACATATCACTTTGACTTTGCGTGTAGTGGCGGTTGAGAATATCTACTACCCCATATCTTCCCGTAGGTGTCGTAAGAGGCGACAGAGGGAGACAGGCAGGAGATGGACAGCAGCATCTTCCTGATAACAACAGTGATATAATAAAAAACTGCGGTTGCCAACCCGCTCGCCAAATGTGGCAACTATGGCAAATATTCCCCCATGAATAACGACGGAAACAAACGGCCCCCAGTCCCCGGCGGCTCCGCTATTCCTGGCTACGGTGGCGACCATGGTAACGGCGGGGCAGGGGATGCTAAGAATCTCCGGTGGAAGTTCGGTTGCCACCTACGACGATTTGACCTGGCAATATATAACGCAGGCACCCTGAGAACTGACGAGAAGATACTGGAGCTGGAAGAAGAGGTAGATAAGTTGCGCTGGCATATTATTGGATTATCCGAGGTCCGAAGACAGGGGGAGGACACGGTAATCCTCGAGTCCGGCAACTTGTTCTGTCACCGGGAGGGCGACCATCTGTCCCAACCTGTGTCGGATTTATCGTCCACAAGTCTCTCGTCAACAACGTTGTAAAGATTGGGAGTGTGTCAACGAGGGTCGCGTACCTGATACTCAGAATCACCAAACAGTATTCGCTGAAGGTCATACAGGTTTCGCACCAGCCTCGGCACATCCCGATGAGGAGGTGGAGGAAATGTATTAGGATATTTCCAGAGCCATGCATTCCTCCAAAACCCACTACACGGTGTTGATGGGAGACTTCAACGCAAAATTAGGCACAAGAGATAACGGTGAGCTGAAGTTAGGGAAATTTGGAGTAGGGCAACGGAACCGAAGGGGCCAGCAGCTGGCCGACTTTATGAAGAAAGAGGGACTCTTTATGATGAAATCTTTCTTCCAGAAGCGGTCCCACAAGAGTTGCACCTGGTAGAGCCCCGACGTTTCGACAAATAATGAAATTGACTTCATTATGACGACCAGATGCCAACTGTTCAGTGATGTCTCAGTGATCGCAAGTGTGAAAACTGGCAGCGATCACCGAATGGTTAGAGGCACACTGAACCTAAACGTTAAGTTGGAGAGGTCTCGTCTAATGAGGTCAACGCTCTGTCCCCCTCGTGCTCTAATCCAGAATCCCGAAACCTTTCAGCTCGAGTTACGTAACCGCTTTCAGTGCCTAGAAGATTGCAATGCAGTGGACGATATGAATGACAAGCTCGTGAAAACTGTCCATGCGGTCGGAGCTAAGTTCTGCAAGACCCGCCGCAGAAGAACACAAAAACTCTCCGATCACACTTTTAATCTCATGGCTGTTAGACGGGAGATGAGGCTGCAATCGTCAACAGATTTGACAGCATACAGGCAACTGAACAGACAGATCTCCAAACGCACGCGGCGAGACTTACGCAACTTTAATACTGCTCGTATTAAAGAAGCGATCGAGCGGAACCGGGGCTCCAAAGTCTTTGCCAGAGATCTGTCTGCCAGTAAAAGCCAACTATCAAAGCTGAAGACTGAGTGTGGCAGCATCGTTTCCGGGACACCTGAGATTTTGAGTGAGATTGAGAGGTTCTATGGGCAGCTGTACACGTCATCGTTGGAGCCACACGTAAGTGTGAGTAACGATCGAAGAGCAAGTCTTATCCGACACTATTCAGATGATATCCCGGACGTCAGTCTGAGCGAGATTAGAATAGCTCTCCAGCACCTTAAAAAGGCAGGGCCCCAGGCGAGGATGGAATTTCAGCGGAGCTTCTGAAAGCGAGTGGAACACTGGTACTTGAAGTCCTTCAGAAGCTCTTCAATTCCGTCCTCCATGGTGGCACTACTCCGGAGGCGTGGAGCAGAAGTGCGGTGGTCTTGTTCTTTAAGAAAGGCGACAACGCTCTCTTGAAGAACTACAGACCGATTTCCCTTCTGAGCCGCGTCTACGTGCTGTTTTCGAGAGTCATTACGAATCGTCTCGCACGCAGACTCGACGACTTTCAGCCTCCCGAACAAGCCGGTTTCCGAAAAGGCTTTAGTACCATAGACCACATACATACCCTGCGGCAGATTGTTCAGAAGACCGAAGAGTACAATCTGCCACTTGCCTGGCATATGTGGACTATGAGAAAGCCTTCGATTCCGTCGAAATTTGGGCGGTGCTACAGTCCCTTCAGCGGTGCCAAGTTGACTGTCGGTATATCGAAGTGCTGAAGTGTTTGTACAGTAAGGCTACGATGGCTATCCAAGTACAGAACCAGAGTTCGAAACCTATCCAACTGCAGAGAGGTGTAAGACAGGGTGACGTTATATCCCCGAAACTCTTCACCGCTGCGTTGGAAGACGTTTTCAAGCTATTGGACTGGAAAGGATACGGTATTAACATCAATGTCGAGTACATCACTCACCTTCGATTTTCCGACGATATAGTCCTTATGGCAGAATCGCTGGAGGACCTTAGCACTATGCTCAATGACCTCAATGGTGTCTCCCAACGGATAGGTCTTAAGATGAACATGGACAAAACAAAGATGTTGTGCAAAACGTTAAACGCTGCGCCCGCGACGATATAATAAGATGGCGAAACGTTGCCGAAGAAAGTTAATTAATAATATTATTGATAATGGAGAGGAATTGGGTGGTAAATCTATTTCTAAATTACCGATATTTGAAAAACAGGTAAGTTTCCAATCAATATTTACAAATTATACTCAGTCTAAGTGAAATAATTATGTAGGAATATAAGAAATAAATTCAACTGACAAAAGCAAAATACACACCGACCGTAACGATCCCATACTTAGGTATAGAAATGCTCCAATAAATCGCTACACCTAATCAACCCGCTTCAAAAATACACTATCAGTTTATTTTTATTTTCAGAACTCACTCCAAACAATCCACATCATCTCGCAAAAGGATCAAAGAAGAGGAGATGTGTAGGATGCTACGAAAAACTTCGCACCTTGTTATCAAGTCGTGACTGGTGAGGCTGCCAAAAAGCAAAGAAAATTCTCACATAATATATTGGTTGCAAAAATATTGTTGTTTGACCTGTTTTAATAAAAAGCATCCCTAAGTACAATTGGTTAAAATCGATATTTTTTCCCATCACTAAACAATATGAAAAACTGCCCTTTTTCAGTGCAGGGGGTACATAAGACCCCACATTTTATTTTACCTATAGAATCTAAACTAAACAATCTGCCCACAGGCGGCGGCAGCGCGACAAAAACCGTACAATTCGCCTTATTTGGCGCCAAAAAAGGATTTATGTCTCCTGTGGGCGGTAGGGTTTATTAAGCCTCGTGCCGCTACAACCTCTGGTTCAGAACGAGGTTTCAAACGTCTCGTAACGCAGTAATGGAAAGTAGGGGAAGGGAGGGCAAGAAGGTTAAGGCAGGCAAAACGGATATTTTCTCTATACGAATAAGTAATGCTAAACACAGAGAGAAATAGTGCATCATAACGCAGTCACACTTGCTGTGCGCCGATTCTGTCACTCATGCTGTGCCGTGTGGTATATATGTGGAAGTAGTGCTGTGTTATTGTTTTTGTTACGCAAAATTAAAAAAATAAGGTAAGTCGTGGTTAAGCTTTCATTACAAATTAATCTCTCGATGCTGTAAGGGTATTCATCTTATGTTATTATAATTTTGATAAGAAGTAATAACTGTGAGCGGAACAAAGTTTAGGTTATTATAATAAGAGAGTATAGGGCAAAACGGAACGGGCAAAAGGGATCGAGATCCGTTTTACCCTACCTTAAATACGAATGAGTTGAGTTTATTTTTATTCAATATTAAATGTAATTTGTGTTATTGTTACTTGCAGATGGTTAACAACTACATACAGACAGTGGCGAAGCTAGAGCTCCAAGCTAGGGCAAGCCCAAGATATAAATTGATAAAAATATAGATTGTTGTTTTTAGCAGTTTTATAAAAATACACCAATCTTGATCTGTCTCCACGCTTCAGTTTCATATTCAGTGCTGTCAAGGACGTGTTTAACAAAGCACACAGAAGGCATACCACTGCTAGATAGATTGTATTACATACCAGTAATTGCATAGCTTCGGTGACTGAAGAAAGTCGTTTGGGTTTGTTTAAGCGAAAGAAAAAAAATATTTACATCCAATACAATACATGAACAAAAGTAAAACACGAACAAAGTACAAACAAACTATGTACCGTAAATGCGTACAACATGAGACTCGAAGGTAAACTGAGACTAAACTTCCATGGCATATATTATTACATGTAGTATCATTATTATTTTGGCAACACTGACAGTTCAGTTTCAAATTTGTTGTGTGAAGGCAATACGAGGTCATCGGTCGACATGTGTCGAACAGTGGAGTGCGCGGGAAATTTGAAATAGCTTGAAACATTTTACGAGTTATTTTATTAATTGATATTATTGATTGATATTATTGATTGATTCAGGTTTAATAAGGCAAGCCCGGCTTTTCGGCTTTAATGGAAGCTTCGCCACTGCATACAGAAGACTACTAGGGCCTCTTGGTTGGAAGAAAAAGTGAAAAAAGCAATTGCAGAGGCAACAAAATCTTCAATAAAAATTGCATCTCAAAAATATGGAATACCGTATACTACTTTGCAACGTCATGTAAAATCGCATAGTAGTTAAAAGCGTCCCTGCAGGTTTAAGCCTGTATTTAAAGAAGAACAAGAAAAAAATTTAGAAAAATATTTCAGGGAATTAGATGCACTGTTTTACGGTCTGTCTAGAAATAAATTTATGGAATTAGCTGGTGAGTATGCTAAGCGGCAAAACATACAAACGCCAGTAAAGAATAATATTGCCGGTAAGCAGTGGTTTAAAATTTTCTGAAACGTCATCACGATATTGTTTTAAGAAGCCCAGAGCCGACGTCAGGAGCCAGATTATCAGCTTTTAACAAACCAGCTATGACGCGTTTCTATGATTTGTTGGAGACCATTGTTCAAGAGCATCATATCACACCTAATATGATATTTAACATGGATGAGACAGGTGTGAGGACCTCGTCTACAAAACCACCAAAAGTACTTTCAGTACTTACCATTCATTGTTTTACTGCATCCAGTGTTGAAATACTTAAAGAAATTCATCCATTGCCCCAGCAACAGTTTAAAAAACTAAGTAGGGATAGAAAACTACAAAAATCAGAAATATTAACCAGCACTTTTATAAAAACCATACAAGTTTTAAAATAAACCTTGAAGCTTTTGTATCTGGACTAAAGAAGTCAACTACTAGCAAGAAAAACGACTGTTCGAAGTTAAAGAAAAAAAGTGCAGAAAAGATAAGACGAGGTAAAGGAAATGAAGAGAAACAATATTATTGTACTGTGTAAAGAGTTGTATACGAGCACCCCCCCCCCCCCCCCCAATAGAAGACCAGATTGATTTTGTCAACGTCGCGAATGGACGCATGAGAGTTGTTCGTCATATCCGGGACATGGTTCCTAATGCTACGGGATATATCAATTTTGCCCTCGAAGTATATCCGTTTTGCCTACCCTAATAGAGCAAAACGGATACTTCAGAGACTTTAAAAAAATTAAATGACACTGAAGGTGTTGATTTTCATGTTACTTTTAATTTTATTTTTAAGTATGATTAACCAGAGCTTGCTTTTTTAATTTTCATTACATGTTGTCTGATTATAGAACGTATTTTTATTATTCAACCTTAATGGATCCTTCTTGCCCTCCCTTCCCCTACAGATAAATCAGTGCCGCTGGGAACGTGTTAACCTGTTGTTCTATGCCTTAAGCTCATCGATCTTTATTTAGACAAGAAGGAGAGTGCTAGTTTGTATAGAATTAACGCCCAGGGCGGTCTGCGCTTGCTTTCCCAAAGATTAAATTAATGTTCGACTCAATTTAAAAAAACGGGTCTTATATATGATCTCAAATATACTTTTAATAATTAGTTTATGTAGGCTTTGGAATTTATTGGGAACGCCGCAAATTCAAACTTTGTATGAATTAGGGTAGATTCACCTCTATCTTTCAAACAGAAATTTTCGCCATACTTCAGTGTGCGGAAATCAATCTGGAAAAACTTTACGTCAACCATGTAATGTATATAAACTATGGTAGTCAAGCAGCCCTGCTTGCGCTGAGATCAAACTTAGCGAACTCAAAGCTAGTTGGAGACTGCGTAAACCGTCTAAACGTCTTGGGATGTAACAGCAGGATCGTTTTAAGATGGGGTCCAGGCCACGTGTGTATTGTAGGCAATGAACATGACAACGATTTCGCACGGGAGGGCTCAAAGAGCATTCAATTTGGACTCGAACCATTTTGTGGAATCTCAAAAAGCCTAACTCGATTGACCATTGAAACTCTTTATCACAATAAACCACTTGTTTTTTTTATAGAAGAGGGGGCAAGCAAGCATACGGCTCAACTGATGGTAAGTGATTTTCGCCGCCCGTGAACAACTGCAATACCAGTGGAATTGCAGTAGTAGGCTCTTTTCTTGAAGGTCCCTAAGTCGTATCGTTTCGGGAAAATCTCTGTGGTATTCGATTCCACAAGAAAGTTATGCGAGGAAGAAAACTTCTTTTAAATCGCACGGGGGTGGACCGACGCGATGTATGGTATCGCGAGTTTTGTGCGATGTGCGATGGTGAAATTGTGCGGCTGGAATTAGTGCAAACAATTCCTCAGAACTCTCCCCGTGGTAAATGCGATAAAAAAGGCAAAGAGATGCAACATATTTTCCTAGTGCCAGTGGGTCAAGCCGATCGGAAAGTGCTCGGTCGCCGACAATTCGAACAGCTCTGCGCTGAATGCGATCAAATGGAAGGAGCTGGCACTGGGGAGCCCCAGCCCAACGGGAACGGTATTCCATGTGCGGCCGAAACTGCGCCTTGTAAAGCTGCAGACGGTGGGCCGGCATGAAATTACTGTCCCTCTCTGCTGAGCAAGCCAAGCTTTTTAGACGCCAATTTGGCATTCTCTTCCAAGTAACCACGAAACTGCACGTCACTCGATATGTTGACGCCGTGGATTCCGATACTGGATGAAGCAACAAGGGAAGTGCCTTGAAACTGAGGAGATTCGACGAAGGGGTTCTTTTTAGAGGTAAACGCGCAAACATGTGTCTTTTGGTGATTGAACTGGACTAGATTTAGTAGCCGCCAGTCCGAGACTTTGTTCAACAAAATTTCGACTTGAGACACTAATTTGTCCCGGTACTCGGCGACGTTTTCCCGAGAAGTATTGACATGGCCGGTGTATCGCACGCATCACCAGTGCTATCGTCCGCATATTGTTTAATGTTACCGGTTGCAACATGTCATTGATGTGCGAAAAACACAGCGTTGGTGAGAGCAGGCAGTCTTGTGGAACACCAGCGTTAATGGGCTTGTAATCGAAGCATACACCGTCTACTACGACCTCGATGCTCCGATCAGCAAGGAAACTAGTGATCCAATCGCACAATTTCTCGGAAAGCCCATAGGAAAGAAGCTTCATAAGAAGTGCATTGTGCCAAACCCAATCGAAGGCCTTCGCTATATCCAAACTAATGGTCAACACCTCCCCCTTGTGCTCTACTGCCTCCGCCCATTTATGAGTAAGGTAACCCAGAAGATCACCAGCTGAGCGATCGCAACGAAGACCTTACTGGCGGTCACTAATCTGCTGGTGATTCTCAAGGTACCGCATGAGCTGGCTGTTAATAATGGTCTCCATTATTTTGAAGAACAAGGAGGTGATGGCGATAGGATTATAGTTGGACAGATCATAGCGGTTACCTTTTACGGGATCGAGTGCACGAAGGCTGTCTTCCATGATTTTGGGACTGCGCTTGGGAATAGGAGTACCGGAAAAGACCAGTTAAAACCGGTGCTAACTCCGGAGCACACTTTTTCAGCACAATAGGAGGTCCGCCATCAGGCTCAGTCGACTTGTTGACTGCCAGGGAGAGGAGTGCTTTGCGCACCGAGCGTTGGGTAAACAGCACATCCAGCATGGAGCACTCTTACCGCGGGGTAGTAGGTGGTGTGTTCCCCCTGTCATCGAGAGTCGAGTTGGACGCAAAGAGAGAGCCCAGCAGTTCTGCTTTGTCCTTAGCGACAGGGCCAGTGAGTCGTACTCCCTGTGCAGATATGGGAGAGATGGCTGACCGAAGTTCCCT
The DNA here is from genome assembly GCA_907164705.1 of Parnassius apollo. Taxonomy (NCBI): domain Eukaryota; kingdom Metazoa; phylum Arthropoda; class Insecta; order Lepidoptera; family Papilionidae; genus Parnassius; species Parnassius apollo. Next base: position 459,503 of record CAJQZP010000901.1, read on the forward strand.
TGGATAGCCTTGGCGAGAGACCAGAATGCACGTGTTCCCGAAGGAAGACGAACTAGTTTCTCGCCAATTCTGCCGATGTGCTCTGACTTTGCCTTGACAATGACACTTTTGAAGGACCTGGAGGCAGAATTATACTTCTCTTTTAAGAGCGCTGGTATTTGCATTTCGAGACGTCGATGCTCGAACTCAGGCATTCCGGCTTATGACGTAATGCAATTTTGCAGAGAAGTCCAAACCATACCAAAACATACCAGATCTGGTCTGATACACCAGGCTTAAAACATTTTTAAAACTTATATCCTGGTTTTTGATCGTAAATGTGCGTCAGAAGCTCTGGGATTAGGTAAAAATAAACTACGCATTCTGGCAAGAGCCCTGACTGGATACTGTTGTCCTAAAAAGCACATGTCCATCCTGGGACTAAGCAATTCAATGATGTTCTGATTTTTTTCTTAACGGAAGAAACGCCTCTGCACATCCTAACTGATTGATTGTGGACCCTTAATGCGGAAACGTAACACTCATCTAGGAAACTGAAGACATAGGGATTAGCAATGAACTACAGCCATAGTAGCAATCACAATAGATCTTTTAGGTCGCAGTGATACTGGTCTTTCTAGACCTTTATAGCTGCTTGCACAAAAAATGCTATGTGAACTGAATCTACGACTTTACCGAAGGTGTCGTATATTTGATTTTGTCAAAATTTTAAAACAGTACCGAGCCTTTTCATCTGCTCTAATGACAAATAGATCCAATTTTTGAGCCAGCCCGATCCCGAAGAAAGAAAATATTATTTGCGATGCAGTAGGTGAGACATAAACTGATCCTAAGAAATTGTTTAAAATGAATGAATGAACGTTTTTTTACCCTATGATTGCTACAACTGAAAGTGCATTGGTTACACGACTTAAACTATCAAAATTCTATGATACGTGATCATTTTTATACAACATGAAATAATTTCTGAAAGGTCAAAAAGCTTGTGTTGAGTTGTAAATCAGTTGAACAGATGTGCATAATGTGATTTGTCTAACTCTAAATTGGTTCCGAAACTTATGAGCTGTGCTATGCTGATTGAAGATCTGTAAATAATTGGATTTAAAGATCTTCAATCAGCAGAGCCACATAAAGTACTCAGACTTATTTAAAATAATGATTGGCAGAATATTTTCCCTGTATTATAAATGTCGCTAAATGGAAACGAAGTTTTTGTACATTTAAAACTATGGAGTGTAGAAGTAAGGAGTACCAACTCCCATAGGAGAAAAGTTGAAAAAGTGTCCATCTGTAAGCAGTAAATAACAGTTCAAAAACTCTCCACTACAGCGCTCGAGTAGCTACAGGGATAAATCATAAGGATAAATCGCCGTAAAATACGTTGAGAGTGATTTTGAAAATAAAAATTTTGAAAGCAATAAAATAATTATTGTAAAAATAATTATGGTGAAAGTCTGTGCAATAAAAAAATTATAAAAAGTTCTTTAAAATTTAAACTGTAGCTGCAGTGGCGCCACCCTTATTTAACGCTACGTTCTACGGAAACTTTTTTATACAGAGTCTGTACTCCTTACCTCTATATTGCATAATTAAAACATTTAAAATTTTTACTATGTTTCTACTATGTGTCAGGAAAGACTGTCATGTCTTGGAATCTTTTCCATAGAAAATCCTATTGCCCAAAAGATAAATTATTCCGAATTAATAAAAAAATTGCAAGTCTATCTTTTTCGGGTGGAATGCGAAAGAAGGCATCAATTTGTTTATAGGTTTCTCTATCTACGTCTATAGCGCTTTTTTCAAAAATTTGAACACCAAAAATATTCTGTGAATATTCTATATATAGTGGAATCTTGCAGAACAATTAATATTACGTAGTTGGCAGCACAGTGTGATAAAAATCACTATTCTCCGACCATGTTGCCGATTTTGCATTATGGTAATATCTAGCTGTTTTGCTTTTCTAGCTTTAATACTTGAGAAGAACTGGCTTTTCCCACTTACGAGTTTTGTGTTAGTTTTTTAGCTGAGTTTTGTTTGTTTCGTGAAAATTTTAAATGGAGGTGCTACCGAGGAAGAAGGCTTATAGCCAGAAATATAAATCTGAGTGGGAGCAAATGACATGGAATTCAATTGGTCAAATAAGAAGAAAATGGTGATGATATAGTGAAAGTTTGGGCTCAAGTCTCCAGATACAAAAATGCCGCTAGGATGAATGCCTTTCGGGAATTAGTGAACTTACCTAACATCGTACTATTGCTTCAAAATTCAAACGCTGAAGTATAGCAGATTTTCGGCGTTATGAACATTGTAAAAAGTAAGCTACGTAAGCGGATGTCAGGTGAAACAGTGAATTCAAATATAATGATACGTCATCAATAAAAAAATTCTTAAGCAAAGTTGCTACACATAAAGACCTACCTGAAAATGTCGTCGACAAATTACTAACTAAAACTGTGAAAAAAAAATTAATAGAAGCAGCTGTAGGCTCATCATCGGCATCTGGAGGTGATGATGACCATGAAGACGAATTGGAATTATCTAATTTAGTTGATTTTGTTGCTTAATATTACTTAAATAGACGAAGATGTCTTTAAATAATCACATTATTTCTTATTTACTCATACTTTTACGGGATACAACTTAGCACAATTTGGTAGATTTTAGAAAGTAAATGTTTGTTAAATATAGCGCATTTTGGATAAGGGCTTAGTACATCTTTTTTTCTTCATACGGCAACACTGATTATCTATACCAGAGACCAGAGTCTGTGAGCATAGATTACTGGTCTGTGAGCTGTGAGTGTGTGAGTGAAACTTCAAAACAAATGCTAGAAAAAATAATACTATAGGTATTTCATAGGTATTTGTTATTCTCTGTCTACGTATTTGCAAACAGAAAATAATACCTAGTTATTACCATATCATCTTTGATTATTAGAATTACAATCTATAATTTGTAAAAAAACCTTTTAGTAAATGGGCTCCAAATCAGAAATGATAGGACTTCGGAAAGCGCTATATAAATGTGATATTTGCGGTAGACGCTTAATGAGCGCTAAATCTTTAAAACACCATCAAGATTTGGCTCATAAAGAAAGAGGAAAAAGGAAATATGCGTCCAATAAGGGCGCTGTTAAGAAAAAAAAGAATGCTTGTCGGGCAAAGATTGTATTTGGTAAAGTCAAATTATCTGGAAGGAAAAAAAATATATGTTCCCGGAGAGAAGCAGACACCAAAGCAACGGTGAAGGACGGTTCTGCAGCAATTTTATCCAATCCTGTTGATGTGTCAAATGTAGAATATGAATGTCCAATATGTATGAAAATATTTCCTGCATATTTTTCTGCAAGTATGCATATTCAGAAAAATCACTGTACGCAAGTTAAATATGTTGCTAAAAGTAAGGCAAAGTGAGTATATATTATAGTGAGTATATATCAGGAAAACGTTAATGCTGGCACTAGTGTTATGTAAACAATGAACTCTAGTAAAAATCAAAATAAAATCATCAATGTTTTGTAGCCGAAATCAAACATTTAAAAAGACTTATCAAGATTTTCATTTAATATAAATAAATTTTACTGAAAAATTATAAATTAGTTAATAAGGATTTAGTTTTATGTAATACTTTATTATAAAATGTTGAGATCTTGATAAATGTTAGCAAAGGATCCCAACACGAGTATATTAAATTACTCTCTGGGGTTGTTTCAGGTATTTCTTTAGTAATCTGCCGCTTGAATATATGGTCGCCGAGTGGGCGGGTAGAGGGGGGGGGGGTTTAGGAACCTTCCCCTAAAAGGAAGAAATGCTAGAAACCTCCCCCCTTTTTTAATGAATTTAATTATGTTATATATTGAGGCAAAATTGCATTCCATTTTTAAAAAAATGAGCAGAAAACATCACATTCCAGTCCCAGTGGGAGTTTTCAGGGTGGAAAAAAACCGTGGGAAAAGCCTCTGCTGTCTTTGACAAAATGTCAAGGTCGGCAAAGGTTAGTCACCAAATTTAGGTTATTTCTGCTGTGTCCTGTGTTGCCCTCAATTTATAGTGTCGGTTCTGGCACTTCGTCGGCCGTTTCCGCAGCACGCTCGCTTGGCTCGTGTGTTGTGGTCACAGTTCTAACCAAACCTGGTGCTTGCTGCCAGGTTAGGTTGCGCCTAACGGACCTATGTTGTGTTTTATTCATTGTGATTTTTAAATTAATGGATATAACCTCAAACTTTAACTATTGATATCTCAAAAACTAAAGATTTACGGTATAAAAAGCAGCTAGATGGTAATCAATAGCATCATTGCCTGTCAACTAAAGCTAAAATGATCACTTAAATCGTGCAGGAGATTACTAAAGCCATGCCTGAAAAAGTATTATTGAGAAATAAATGTCTTTTTATTTAATTTTTTTTAAATATAAAATTACATAAACGTTTTATAAAAATTTTGAATATATCAATTTTTATTTTTTTGTAATATAAATTTTTCTGAGAAATAATATTTTTGACAAGTTTTTCCTTTAATCTGCTTATTTTATAAGCAGCATCGATAAGGTCTTGAATTTTTCAGATGAAATAAATTTTAGACTTTAAAGGCTTCTTACAATGCCAGTCATTGGTGAAGTGTTTAATTTGGTCATTTGAGTGATTATGATAAATTATTATTTATATTATTTTTAAGCCCTGATGAAAACAGAGGGGTGTTATATGTTTGTAGTGTGCATCTGTTTATCTGTCTGTCTGTGGCATCATAGTTCATGTATAAGTGAACTGATTTTGATGAGGTTGTTTTTGTTTGAAAAGTGTCTTAATCGAGAATGTTCTGAGCTATGTTTTAAGAAAATCTGCTTAGCCGTTTGAAGACCATCAGCTCTTTTTGTTACAGAGGTTTTAATTTTTTTTATTAAATTATTTAATATATCATTTCAGCACACGAAAGTTTAAGGATATGTTGGAGCCACTTTTGAAAGAGATTTGCATGAAATGTAACCAAAGAATATCTGCAACAGAGTCCCATCAATGTTTTGACACTGTAGAAGATGAGGAGATGAAATCAAATATGAGCTATAAATGCTCTGGATGCAATCAACAGTTTATTAGCTTGTTATTATTTGACCTTCATATCACAAAACTGCACAGCAATGGAGTGGAGACCATGTTCATTCCAAATGTAGATGGTACGTTTATAATAATTCATCTAAATTAATTTTCATACCTTATCTATATTTTTTCTTCTTATCAATTCAGTACATGTATTAGCTGTATAGTGACAGTATAAGAATATCCACTACCACATATTGTCCATAGTTGTTGTAATAGACGATAGAGGCAAAATAAAACAGATGATGGGTAAATCATTTTTGTGGTAAAAACTCAAAATAATAAAAAGCTGTGGTTGCAGACCTTCTGCCAAGCTTGGCGACTATGGTAAGATCCTCTCTGAGGATATCTATAGAAAAGTCCTGTGTTCAACAGGCGACTTTTATAGTCTCTAGTGGATCCAATCCAATATTAATTTATTCAGTAATCCTATGTTCACGAGTGGACTGTTGAGAGGCTGTTACTAACATGTTAACTGTCCCCATATAGAATTTTTCGATAACCCCATATGTCCGTAAAGGTCCCATGTGTACCGTAAGGGTGTGTACCGTTTACGGTACACGGACGTAACGAACCCAAGCGGCGTGTACTGTATTCGGTGCATCTTACACTTACATCTCGACTCCTCATACAATTTCTTCTGGTACTCGACGACGTTTTCCCTAGAAATATTAGCACGGCCGGTATATAAGGCATCACCAGCTGTCGTCCGCATAGCAATGAATGTTATCAACTTGCAACATATCATTGATATGTAGAATAAACAGCGTTGTTGATAGCATGCAGCCTTGTAGAACACCAGCATTAATATGATAGTAATCAAAGCATGCGCCATCTACCTTGATGCTCCGATCAGAAAGGAAACTGGTGATCCAATTGTTGACAATTTCTCAGGAAGCCTGTAGGAAGGGAGCTATGAATGAAGCGCTTTGTGCCAGACTCGATTGAAGGCCTTCGCTATTCCCTAACTAAAAGTCAATGCCTCCCTCTTGGATTCTAATTACTCCGCCCATCTATGAGGCAGGTAGACCAGAAGAACACCAGCTGATCGAACCTAATGAAAACCATATTGGGGGTCACTTATCAGCTGGTGATCCTCAAGGTACCTCATGAGCTGGTAGTTTATAATTAATTCTATTACAGTGGACCCTGGTAATCCGGCCCTTGTCTAATCTGGCACCCCCTGTAATCCAACATGGTCTATTATTTATTATTGGAATTTTTTTGACAATATTTGCTAATGCATGATTAAACAGGCTATAACTTGTACGTCCCACCACTATTGTGCTCGACATGTTGGGTATTGTTTGGATTCTGATTGAAAAATTTGATTCTGATAATGGTTGAAAGATTATGATTTTCCTCAAAAAGCGTTATTGCTTCTTGATAACGCTCTTAAATTGATTGATTCATTCCTAATGTAAAGTGCATTTTTTTTGTAAGTTCTATAGTTTTAATGACGTTAATTTTATAATAAAACATACTGAAGTATGATTTGTACTTCAGAGTACATATACATAGCATATAGAATCTTATCATTGAATCAATAATTTGTCAGATTACAAGATACTCTTTTGTAAAAAATTCCGGACTGGTCTTAGGCAGTACTCTATAATCCGACAAATTCGATAGTCCGACAGGGTCCACTATATTTTGGATAACAAGGAGGTGAAGGCGATAAATTGTGAATAAATATAATTAAAAATCCTCTACTATTATATGACAGATTATCATCATCATCATCGATGACGTCGTTATTATGATTTGTACATTCATTCATTATTGTCAGTACCAGTTTTAACTTTTTCCTTTACTTACCATTTTAAACATGTTGAAAAATAAAATAAAATAATAGTTTTTTAAATACACTCGTTTATTTCAATTAAGTACACTTTTTTTTAACTATTTTTCTAACAAATTTTACTATTTATGTCTTCTGCAATGTTATTTTCGATTGACAAAGTTGCCAGGTTTGTCAACTACTTTCCCTACTTACTACTTAATGTTACAATATTTATCGGTCTTTAATGAAATTTGATATATATGTATATACATTTGTGAAACGCTCTCCAAAATAAAGACAGACGATAGTACGAAGGATACCTTTGATGATGGTACAATAAGATAATCGATCCAGATGAAAAAAAAAATTTTTACAATGTTTCTTAGCTTTATTCATGTTCTATCATGTTGGTACAGCTAAATAAAACGATAATTTCATACCTAAACATGAAACCAGCAGTGAAACTTAAATACCTGAAATCAGCTGACAAAGGGTCAAAAAATGCGCGGACGCTGAACTGTTTTTATCGACCTCGGTACGAAACAATACATTAGGTATTACTGTATTTACGCTCACTCTACCCTTCCCTTTCACACACATGTTGCGGCGTTGCCAAACCGAAATTTACTTACTAAAATTTGCAGGTGAAATAAAAATTAGAGGCGGCAATCACAATAAAACTTGGAATTAATTTTAATAGTTTTGAATTACCTCATTTTAAATTCAAGGTATTGGAGGGATTAAAAAAAGGACAGTCAATTAAAATAAAGTAAAAGAATTATTTTTTAGATTAATTGTGATAGATTAGTTAACTATCAATCATAATTGCAATTGAAATTAACGATGAAATTTTGTTCATAATTGTGTTAGTGAGTACCCAATCAGGTACGTTTGTATATTTCAATATCATTTTTGTAGTAACGAACTGCTTGTGGCGCCAGGGTACAATTGATTGTCTAATTGTATTACAAAATGACAACTATAACTTCTAAATTCCATATGAAGACTAGTTGTTGGTATAACTAAAATTAAAATTGGGAATGTCGTTACGGTTGATCTGTGGAATGGTCAAAGTGCTAACCGCAAAGACACACGAAAGTAGCGGTGGTGGTGGGCTTAGTTTAATTTTTAAGACAGTTTCGTGTTGACGTGCGCGTGAGCGACAGTTCTATCTTTTTGTTTATAAAATTGTTGTAACGTTTTGTTTTACGGTGACTTGTTAATGTGCCTTGGAATAGCTCGCGGGAATGCTTCGCGTGCATTATGAATTTACAATTTTATAAAGTACTGTTAAATTGTCAAGGCGTCGCCGAATAAGTGTGTCATACTGGACAGTTCACAAGATGTTAAAGCGTGACCGAAAGCTCCCATACAATGCGCGTAAAAAGCATGCGTGTAAGTGTAAGCTTTAGTTCCTGGTGATCACGACTGCCGGCAAGTTTCTGCCGTTGGTTATTAGACCAGCAACAACGTGTACTTGGTTTCATTGAGCACGTCATCTAGACGGTCGTTTTTCTTAAATAAGTAATGAAATACGTTAGCTATGATATTTTTGTCAAAATTACAGGAATTATATTTTGATTACATGAGACATATGTTTAAAAAAACATTCACTTCCGGCATGGATCTGATAAGATTCTTATATTAACGAAGCATGGATCTCCTGGACTTATGTTTGCGCTGCGTGTGTTTATCCGGTGTTTTATTTTTTAAAATATTATTAGGATTAAGTCTATACGTTGATTTGTTGATGATCACATGAGGAGTTAGAGGAAACGTATGAGGATATTTCTAGAGCCATGCATTCCTCCAAAACCTACTACATGGTGTTGATGGGAGACTTTAAAGCAAAACTAGGCACAAGAGAAAGCGGTGAGCTGAAGTTAGGGAAATTTGGAGTAGGGCAACGTAACCGTAGGGGCCGGCAGCTGGCCGAGATGAGATGATTTATGGAGAAAGAGGGACTCTTTATGATGAACTCTTTCTTCCAGAAGCGGCCCCACAGGAAGTACACCTGGTCGAGCCCCGATGGTTCGACAAAAATGAGATTGACTTCATTGTGGAGACCAGACGCCAACTGTTCAGTGATGTCTCAGTGATCGCAAGGGTGAAAACTGGCAACGATCACTGAATGGTTAGAGGCACACTAAACCTAAACGTTAAGTTGGACAGGTCTCGTCTAATGAAGTCAACGCCCCGTCCCCCTCGTGCTCTGATCCCGAACCCCGAAACATTTCAGCTCGAGTTACGTAACCGCTTTCAGTACCTAGAAGATTACAATGCAGTGGACGATATGAATGACAAGCTAGTGAAAACTGTCCATGCGGTCGGAGCTAAGTTCTGCAAGACCCGCCGCAGAAGAACACAAAAACTCTCCGATCACACTTTTAATCTCATGGCTGTTAGACGGGAGATGAGGCTGCAATCGTCAACAGATTTGACAGCATACAGGCAACTGAACAGACAGATCTCCAAATGCATGCGGCGAGACTTACGCAACTTTAATACTGTTCGTATTGAAGAAGCGATCGAGCGGAACCAGGGCTCCAAAGTCTTTGCCAGAGATCTGTCTGCCAGAAAAAGCCAACTGTCAAAGCTGAAGACTGAGTGTGGCAGCATCGTTTCCGGGACACCTGAGATTCTGAGTGAGATTGAGAGGTTCTATGGGCAGCTGTACACGTCATCGTTGGAGCCACACGCAAGTGTGAGTAACGATCCAAAAGCAAGTCTTATCCGACACTATTCCGATGATATCCCGGACGTGTCTGAGCAAGATTAGAATGGCTCTCCAGCACCTTAAAAACAGCAAGTCCCCGGGCGAGGATGGAATTACAGCGGAGCTTCTGAAAGCGGGTGGAAAACCTGTACTTGTAGTCCTTCAGAGTCTCTTTATTTCCGTCCTCCATTGTGGCACTACTCCGGAGGTGTGGAGCGGAATTGTGGTGGTCTTGTTCTTCAAGAAAGGTGACAACACCCTCTTGAAGAACTACAGACCGATATCCCTTCTGAGCCGCGTCTACGTGCTATTTTCGAGAGTCATTACGAATCGTCTCGCACGCAGACTCGACGACTTCCAGCCTCCCGAACAAGCCGGTTTCCGAAAAGGCTTTAGTACCATAGACCACATACATACCCTTCGGCAAATTGTACAGAAGTCCGAAGAGTACAATCTGCTACTTTGCCTGGCGTATGTGGACTATGAGAAAGCCTTTGATTCCGTCGAAATTTGGGCGGTGCTACAGTCTCTTCAGCGGTGCCAAGTTGACTGTCGGTATATTGAAGTGCTGAAGTGTTTGTACAGTAGGGCTACAATGGCTATCCGAGTACAGAACCAGAGTACGAAACCTATCCAACTGTAGAGAGGTGTAAGACAGAGTGACGTTATTTCCCCGAAACTCTTCACCGCTGCATTGGAAGACGTTTTCAAGCTACTGGACTGGAAAGGATACGGTATTAACATCAATGGCGAGTACATCACTCACCTTCGATTTGCCGACGATATAGTCCTTATGGCAGAATCGCTGGAGAACTTAAGCACTATGCTCAATGACCTCAATAGTGCCTCCCAACGGATAGGTCTTAAGATGAACATGGACAAAACAAAGATCATGTTTAATGTCCATGTCACACCTATGCCGGTCGTTGTTGGGAGCATTAAGCTCGAAGTTGTTGACGAGTACGTTTACCTGGGACAAATAGTCCGACTAGGTAAGTCCAACTTCGACCGTGAGGTCAATCGACGGATTCAACTCGGCTGGGCAGCGTTCGGGAAATTACGACACATCTTCTCTTCAGATATACCTCAAAACCTGAAACTAAACTGTACAACCAGTGCGTGTTGCCAGTAATGACCTACGGAACCGAGACTTGGTCCTTCACTGTTGGCCGTATGAGGACGCTCAAAGTCGCTCAGCGAGCTATGGAGAGGGCTATGCTCGGAGTTTCTCTGCGTGATAGACTCAGAAATGAGGATATCCGCAGTAGAACCAGAGTGACAGACATAGCCCAACGGATTAGTAAGCTGAAGTGACAATGGGCCGGCCATATAGCTCGAAGAAGCGACAACTGTTGGGGAAAAAAGGTTCTCGAGTGGCAGCGTCGTACCGGTAGGCAAAGTGTAGAGCGACCCCCCACTAGATGGAGTGACGACCTGGTAAGTCATGCAGGAAGTCGATGGATGCAGGTGGCTCAGGACCGTGCTTTCTGGCATTCCTTGGGGGAGGCCTATGTTCTGTAGTAAGCGCTTTGTTAAGTTTCTAAAAATTTTTAACTGTAACACCTTCCATATTAATGAGAAATATTACTGTATACGTATTTTATTACTAATTAAAAACAAAAAAAACCTTTTAGTAGTGATAAAAAATGATAAACATAAATTACACTTTTTTTATTGGTATAATTTGTTTTAAATTTCTTTTAAACTGTTTTGACTTTTAAAGGAACCGCTTCAAACATAGCATTGACGCATGCGCAGTATAGTTACGTCTGTATAATTATGTAGCTAAATGAAAATTGTTAAGTAATTAAATCAAAAACAGGTCTTTTTTGTTACTTTTGTGTTTAGAACAAATGTATTTTATGAAAGAACAAACATTGATGAATATAAAAAAACCAATAATAACGAAATAAATTATAAATTGGAGTGGGGGGGGGGGGGGGGCTAACAAGAAGGCAGATTTTTAACCCATATATGCCCCGTGATTCGAAAACGAAACAAGATTTTGTACTTTCGTAAATCCATTGGAAATCCTTTGCTAGCGCAGTAAAATGCAAAAAATTGCCATCTAGTGCAAGGCTACGGAACTACCTTTTGTTTGCAACGAAGCGTTTTGAGTAGCGTTGACACTTGATTTAAATTGTCAGTAGTGCAAGTTGTGTCCTGTTTTACGTCGCGCAAAAATCATGTCGTCTCCCAAAAAGAAGTAAGTACTTGTTCAATTGAGTGAAACTTTGTACTTTTCAAAATTTTGTAGTAATTTTAGGTAAATAATGATCTTATTCGTATTTTTAAAATAAGTAAATACTATTTAATAAATACCTATAACGTCTTTATAACTTTCGTGTTTCGAAAACGATACGTTGGGCAAATATACAGGTGAGACTTTTACTAAATATGTTTTTATGTTTTTGGTGGAATACGTGGTTAACTACAAATGAAATCGTTGATATTATCAATGATTTAGCTTCGGATGATGAAGCAACAGCAGCTGACATTTATATCGACCCTCCGGGTGATGGACTTGTATCAGATTCGGACGCGGGGGGACGAAAGAAACGTAAGTTTTGAAAATTTATCACGTCGTCAACTTTTGGCACCTGCTGAACTGACACTACATGGAAAAAATGTCAGTGACGGCAGCGAGTCTGAAGAAGAAGCTTTAGGCCCAATTACGTCACGTACTGTGACTGACTCACAGTCTTTATCAAACCGTAGGCGGAGCCGGTCATTGATAGATAATCCTCCTTTTCCACCTCCACCGCCACCTCGATCGCCTAAGGTAGTCCGAAAATGGGTAAAACGAGACTTATCCCAACTTCATGATGAGTGGATTGCACCATTACCTAGATCAGTAATTACCTTATCCGAAGCTTCAGAACCAGTTGATTTCTTTGAATTGTTTTTTAGTCACGAAGTTATCATGCACATTGTTCGTCACTCTGTTATTTATGCAGTTCAAAAAGGAAACCCAGGGTTTACCCTCTCTGATAATGACATATATATGTTTCATCGGCATTTTGATATTGACCGGATATTCTCCACAGCCGCGACGTCGATGTATGACAAAGACACACACAATATCTTAGTGGCGAAATCCATGCGAAGAAACGGATTCGAAGAAATTCTTCGGCATTTCCATGTGGTAGATAATACCAACCTTTGCCCTAATGACAAAATGGCTAAAGTCCGCCCACTTTTTGATTTACTCAATAAAAAGTTTCTGCAATATGCCGTAATCGAAAAGAACATCAGCATAGAAGAGTCTATGATACCTTACTATGTAGACACGGATGTAAGCAGCATATCAGAGGTAAGCCTATTAGATTTGAATTCAAAACATGGATTGCGCCCCCCCCTCCCTTACTCACCCAGAGGGGTATTTTCCATCCGCAAAAAAAAAAAGCCTTGCCCTTAGGATATTGCTTATACGCCGACCCATATCAAGGCCGCTATGAAACTTTTAGTACCGGGTTAGGACAATATGTTGTGCAAAAATTGATGACCGAGATGCAGAATGTCTACAAAGAAACAAGATTCTCAGTTTTCTACGACAACTTCTTCACAGGATTACCGTTGATAACGGCAATGAAAGAAAAAAATATTTTAGTGACAGGTACAGTACGTAGTAATCGCACTGACAAGTGTCCTTTGAAAGATGAAAAATTATGCAAGAAGGAACAGCGAGGTTACCATGACAGCCGGCTCGATCTAAACAGCGGCATCTGTGCAGTGCGCTGGAACGATAATAGTGTAGTCACTCTGTTATCCAGTGAATACGGCGTGGAGCCTATACGAACTGCAAGGAGATACTCAGCTGCTCAAAATCAAAGAGTAAATGTACCACAACCCAACGTAGTGCACCAATACAATCGTTTTTTGGTAGGGGTTGATCGGTTAGATGTAAACATTGGTACCTATCGAATAGCAATTAGGGGCAAAAAATGGTATATCCCGTTATTTTTCTGGTTGATAGACGTTGCGGTCAACAATGCTACCCTACTAGCTCGTAATTTCTCCAAAGATATAGATACGCTGGAATTTAGACGTAGCATTGTCAGAACCTTACTTCAAAAATATGGCAATGATAAGCAACATCCGGGACCTAGCAAACAGGTATCTACAAATGTACCTACATCAGTACGAAAGCATAACGCTGAGCACATGATCGGCAGGGCACCAAGTAGACTGCGATGTGCCTATTGCAAAAGCCTTACAGTCACTTTTTGTCAAAAATGTAAAGTAAATATTTACATTCTAAATGTTTCTCTGTATTTCATTCATAATTTTATATTGCAATTTGGTGTAAAAATAGTAATAAGTAATAAATAATCTCATTATACATCTTTGTTTTAATTACCTATAACGAATGTAAGATATTTGCTCGTTGTTTCGTTTTCGAACACCCCTAAAATACCTACTTACCAAAAATATTTTTTACTAAAATTAGTCAATACTGATATAAGGACTTATCAGCATAAACATATCTTGAAATAATCAAAATCAGAATTCAAAAATAGTTCTGGGCTAGTAAACTTTTATAAATAAATTCTTGACGAACAAACAATTATATATTGATAGAGAACAATCAAGAACAAACTACGAACTAACGATATGTGATAACGAAATTTGAAAATGAAAAAATTTCGGGGGTTAACTTTAGTGAGCCTACCTGCTTTTTCCCTTTCACGTTAATAACATTGTAACGTTTATGTCGTACCTCTGTTATCCTGGTCTCGTCGACGTTATACACTCGGTGTGAAAGCGATTTTATTTTATCAATTTCTGGTTCATAAAAATCAAAGAAATTTGATTTTGAATTTTTCGGCAATTTGATTAAATCCTTTTACTCTTGCAGCAGAAACTGCCTGAGGTGTTCTAACTGTTAAATAGAGACGTCTGCTCATAACCCCACGAAGCTACTTTTTACCAGCAGATGCTTTAGTCAAACTGAAGAGGTGCCTGAAGCCACGTGCTTGACCCTAACTACCCTAAACCTAACTAACCCATAAAATCGTTGGTCCAATTTTTTACAATATTTTTCTAGCTCTGCTGCTAAATGGTCAGGCAAAGCTGGAGGTCTTCCCATACGAGGGCTGCACTAAAAGTATCGGGAATGGAATATTTCCACTGTTCCTGTCATATTAAAATCTTTTTAATTGAAAACTCCTTGGTTTTAAAAATCGAATACCATTTATTTATTTAAAAAAGATTCTCGGTCTTGTCACAAGGTTTTGTCAAACTTGTTTAGTCGTTGAGAAAATGGAATTGACTCGAGAAAATTCAAGAGCGATGATTTATTATGACTTTCGAAGTGGTTTAACACAAAAATAGTGTGTTGACCGGATGATTTCTGCATTTGAAGATGAAGCCCCATCCAAAACCACAATTTATCGCTGGTTTGCTGAATTTCAACGTGGACGTGTCAAGCTCAGTGATGATCCCCGTCAAGGTCGTCCAAAAACTGCAGTCACCCGAGAAAACGTTGATGCTGTGCGTAAACTGATTGAGGAAGATCAACATGTGACATACCGCGAAATTCAGGCAACTTATGACATTGGCATGAGTCAAATACAAATAATCTTGCATGGACAATTGGGTGTAAAAAGTTGTTTTCCCGATGGATACCGCATTCGCGCTGTGAAGAGCAAAAAGCGGCTCGCGTTACTTGGTGCGTCAGAACTCTCGAAAGATTCCACGCAGAATCCTTAAATGCTGTATACAACATCGTATCAGGTGACGAATCCTGGATATACGCGTACGAACCCGAAACAAAAAACCAGTCACGAGTTTGGGTGTTCGAAAATGAGTTAAAGCCAACAAAAATTGTTCGTTCACGGAGTATTGCAAAAAAAAAATTGTGGCCACGTTTGTCTCCAAAACCGGCCATGTTACGACTATTCCTCTTGAGGGACAAAGAACGGTTAATGCAGAATGGTATGCCAGCATTTGTTTGCCACAGGTCGTTTCTGAACTCCGTAAAGAGAACTGCAAGCGCCGCATCATCCTCCATCACGACAATGCGAGTTCTCACACCGCACACAGAACAAAAAGAGTTTTTAGGGCAAGAAAACAAAGAATTATTGGACCATCCGCCGTACAGCCCCGACCTAAGCCCTAATGATTTCTATACTTTCCCTAAAATAAAGAATAAATTGCGTGGACAGACATTTTCATCACCTGAAGAAGCTGTGGACGCCTACAAAACGGCCATTTTGGAGACCCCCAACTTCCGAATAGAATGGTTGCTTCAATGATTGGTTCCATCGTAAGGAAAAATGTGTCAAATTTCGGGGAGAATACTTCCAAAAGCAATAACTATATTTTTAAATAGTAATGTTGTGTCACTTCCTGGATTCCCGAAATTTTCAGTGCCGCCCTCGTAATGAACCTTGACAACTACTTTTGCATTGGCATTTTTTTTGACATACACCGAAATGTTTTGACACTTTTAAGTAACCCAAATCCTTGCTTCGCACTACATTCACGGCCCGAATCATAGCATCGTGGTCCTAGGATTTCCTTTTGATCGATCTAGAAAAAAGGATTTTTCGTATAGTCATATTTTTATATATCCTAATATGAGATATCTCATTTTAGGAGCCCCCGCGTGTCTCATATTAGGAAAACATCTATATACAACTAAATGGCTGCCTATTATTTCTTAGTAAAGAAAATGCAACAAAACTGCGAATGTATCATAAAGTTCATATTTTAATTGACACAATGACTAAAATAAAATCATTTAGTGTAATTAATACGGTTGTAACATACCTTGTAAACATTTGATGACAAAAATTTGGTTTTGTGGTTTCGTGAAAACCAGCGCGTACAGAACCTAACTTCGCCTCGGACTGGGAAGCACTAAAACACGTTTCGATATTTTGCCACGTGGCTACAAGTGACAGTAGTGCCAAATGGCTGCGGCGATTAGTTCCGCCAAAACCTAACTATTTCATATTTGGTATCCTTGCCCTATGTGTTATTATGTTGTATTACATTTACGACAAACATCTGTAGTATTCGGGATTTTCATTATATGTTTTCCAAGTAACTATAACCTGGTCCTGAATATGGTCTATACATGGTAATGGTCTATACGTGGTAGAGCCATGCTGCAGTTATATTAGTAGTATAGTTGTAGCACGAATGGTTCGGCTCGACCGGGGAAGGACCACGCTCTCACAGAATACCAGCGTAAAATAGTAGCTTAATGCTGCGGTGTTTCGTATGGTGAGTGTAGAGTACCGGAGACCCTTTTTACTGGAAACGAGGCATTCCATCTTAGTCCTCACGGGTGACAACGCATCTGCATTTTGATTTATAATCGAGGATAGATGTAGATGTGTATGGGCCGCAGCAACCACTTACCATCAAATGGAATGTGTGCTCGTTTGTCACCCTATCCTATAAAAAAAAGAATAACAGTATTCCACGCTTAAGCTACTCGTTCGATGCTGACCTGTCGACGTGTGGTATGTTTAGATCTTGATAGTGCTTCCATGTAAAGACTTCTGGGCCCATTCTATTATTATTATATTATTTTCTAATAGCCAGGCAAGTAGAAATTTTGAATATTGCACAACTGTCAGTAGTTTCTTTCCTTGTTAATCTGTGAGTTCGACGACACAGGCTGTGGTACAAATTATCTGCTTTGCCACTTTCTCTTGTTATTAATATGTGTTAGTGTCTCTGTGTTGGTGCTTGCACTTGAAGCTAGGGTTAGCAACCCTATTATTTATAATATTATCTTGTTGGTTATTTTGGGGTCGAATATTATAGTTCTATAAAAGTAATAATACCATATTAAAAGGACTGTGTTTGATTTACAGAATTTCTTGCTTGGAAAGGGGGAGTGGAGAAGAAAACGAAAGTCAAGTATGCTTTACTAGAAAAATATAGGTCGAAGGAAATCTACCATTGCACATTCTCACCGCATGATGGTAATTTTTACGATGATAACACGATATACTGCTGCCCTGCCACAATTTCTGTTCAAAAGTTCTCTGAAGGTTTACAAGTTCGATTCTATAAAGAACATTATGGTCACGTTTGTGAACTCTATGTTATAGCCGAGAAATATAAGAAATATTCACTAACGTCATTACTTCAAAATACAGATGTGTATGCAGCAATAGATAAACCAAATGTAAATAAAAAGGATCTGTATTTCCAATTTCAAAGGCTCATGGAGAGTATTGTAGTGAATGCTGGTAAATTAAATGTTGAAGCGCTTAAACTTTTGTATGGTAGAGCTCTGGCAATGACTACTGTGTTGAAGAATTATATAGAGGATACAGACTTAAGTTCTTCGTTCATGGATAAGGTTATAGAGAATAATATAATTTGGGAGCTTGGAAACCTTGGGAATAACCAAGGTAAAGAAAATAATACATTGTTATTTCCTAATGAATCAACGAATCCATCCATTTTGAGACAATTTGGATCACCATCATGTAAACAGACCGATCAGAGTATGCCATCTCCACAAAATGTAATGTTGATGTCTGTCTTCAATGACCCAAATATAATTAGCAGATGTTTTAATACACCACATAAACTCGCCGACCAAGATGAGCCAATTCCGAAAAATTTGATTTTGACGTCCATGCTTAATGCCCCAAATAAATTTAACGAATGCCTTAATTTAACACAACCAGTCATGAGTAAAACACAAAGTGAACTGAACAGCAAAATAGAACTTAATATGGGAAAAATATTAAACAGTTCGACGCTAGAAACATCTTCTAATATGACTTCAACTGTGAATACTAAAGAAATCGGATATGTGCGGGCACCAGTTTCTCAGAATCCGTCAAACATGTCAGTCGTCGTTTGCAAAGAATTTGGCAAAGACATGTATGTGCAAGCACTACCTTTAAACGTGCCACCTGTTGTTGCTGGCAAAGATATCATATATGTACCAGCAGCACCACTTTTAAACACGTCGAACGCGGCAGCTGGTGTTGCAGGCAGAGAAATTAGACAAAACATAACAAGCAGTGTTGTAAATGCTAAGAATATTGGACAAGTGGCATCACCCTTACCACCAAACTCGCAAATGGCCGCAAGTTCCAAAAGGATTGGACAGGTTTCAGAATCAGAACCTTCGAAAGTTAAAGAAAAGAAACTTGGACCTGCATCATTTAGTGACACTTATAAAGATTTTGTGTCTAAATATTTCTATAAATGTCCTAGGTCTACTTCAAATAAGAGAACTTAATATTTCCTCATCTGAATTGCTCTAGCAGCCATAAACTCTTGATTTTACACCCCCATATGCTTAATGATACACATCCTCGATGTCTATCTCTGTTCTTTACCCTAAAAAACCTGAACTGGATATAATCACTTAATTGCTTATCCTATTGTGATGGTAATAACATAACATAAACACTCACGCCTGTCACCCAGAGGGGTAGGCAGAGACTACAGACTTCCATTTGGCACGATCCTGACACACCTCTCTCGCCTCCATCACATCCATACACCTACATGCGTACGCATACATGCTCGTCGGTTAAGGGTACTCCTAATTTGGCCCGTTTTCAATAAATCGCCAATTTGGTCGATAAATTTTCACCTAGGACGTCCCTTTCCGACTCTGCCATTCACTTCTGCAACATAAATTTTCTTTGTCACTCTTTCCTCATTCATTCTTTCCACATGACCAAACCACCGAAGCATTCCTTTCTTAATCCTGGTCACAACATCATCTTGCAAACCACACTCTTCTCGTATTACACAATTTCTTACCCTGTCATTCAGATTCAGCCCTAACATACTCCTTAACGACCGCATTTCTACTGCGTTTATTCTACTCTCGTGCTTCTTCTGCCACACCCAACTTTCACTACCATATGTTAAAGTAGGGACCAACACAGCATTGTGAATTGCCATACGTGCCTTTTTTCGACACATTCTGACTCTTCACAATAGAGTGCAGGGCCCCATTTACTCTATTTCCCGCATTCACTCGTCGTTCAATGTCCTTATCATATCTCCCATCCCTGCTAAATACGCAGCCCAAATATACAAACTCATCCACTTGCTCGATCAACTCCCCTTCTATTCTTATTTCACAAACCGTTTTACTTTCATCTCTTTCAAAAACCATCACTTTCGTCTTACTTGCGTTCACTTTCATACCCCTTTCTTTTAATGACCCGTTGATTAATGTAACCATCATTTGCAACTCGGCCGCCGACGACGCAAGAATGACTTGATCATCGGCGTACAAAAGGCATTTGACCGCTAACTCACTCATTCTTAACCCGCATTCTTCAACTTTCAAATTTTGTAAACAACTGTCCATAAATAGGTTGAACAGCCATGGGGAAGCCACACAGCCCTGTCTGACACCTTTATGGATGTCAGACCAGTCCGAGTAGACCCCGTTGATCCTAACACAAGCACTAGAGTCCCTATAAAGAGACTCCAATGCCTGTATCAAGCCAGCGCTCAACCCAAATGAGTTTAGTGTTTGCCATAGCAAATCCCTATCCACTCTGTCATAGGCCTTTTCCAAGTCCATGAATGCACAAAAAACCTTTTGGTTTTTGGCCAGAAACTTCTCCGCGATCATGCGCATGGAAAAGACTTGATCTGTACATCCCATTCCCTTTCTAAATCCCGCTTGCACATCCCAAATTTTTCCATCAGTTTCTTTCATGACCCTTTCAATCAGTATCTTAGCATACAGTTTTCCCACAATGCTAAGAAGGCTGATGCCACGGTAGTTTTTACAGTCCCGCTGCGACCCTCTTCCTTTATATACTGGGACTATCACGGTTTTGCACCAGTCTACCGGTACTCGCTTCAGTTCCCAGCATAAATTAAACAAGGTGTGTAGCAGGCCTGCCACCACTTCCTCTCCAGCACTTAGCATTTCGAGTGAAACTCTATCATATCCGGCAGCCTTACCTGCTTTCATGCTTTTCATTATTTCATCTGTACTTATCTCGCTATCCTTTTCCTCTTCTTTCGGTGTTTCTACTTCACTTAGTACACACGTTGTCTCCTCACTCATAAACACGCTTTCAAAATATTCTTTCTATCTCTTTAAACTCAAAATTTCATCATTCAGAATATCGCCATTCTCGTCTCTTATAGCATTCATAATAGGCTGTTTTGAATGTCCCCTGGCAGTTCTTACAAGTTTCCAGAACATTTTGATATTTGCCTGGAAGTTATCCGATATTCTTCTATCATTCTTATCCGTTCTTTCTTGCTTTTTTCTTTCAACTACTTCTTTTACTCTCTTATTAAGATGTCTAAAGACTGCCCTTTTACTTTCAATATCATCATTCGTACTGTCAGAATTACCAGCCTTTGTTGCTAGTAAATCTACCCATGCTCTCTTCTTTGCTTCAACTTCCATACGTACCTCATCATCCCACCATAACGTATTATTTTCCCTTTCATTCTTTCTCTTACTAACACCACATACTTCAATAGCTGCATCCACTAAACCTTTCTTTACATTTTGCCATATATTCTCCAAGTCTAACTCCTTCATACATAATTCATCCAAACTAGTTATATTTTCTTTCAGTCTACATTTAAACTTGTTTTTATCACTTTTATCTTGTAACCTTTCTGTTCTAATACGCTGTAACGCAGTGGTAGACACAGACGATCGATGGCGCCAACGCCTGAATAGACCATTAATTCGGCATAAAACTAAATAATGATCCGTTCCTACGTTAGAACCCCGGTAAACTCTCGTATCTACCTCTGCGCCCCTCAACCTTTCATACACAATTATGAAATCTATCATGCTTCTATCGTCACCTCTTTCCCAAGTATACATGTGAATCCTCTTGTGGCGAAAGCAAGTGTTCGTCACAAAAAGATTCTTTTCCATACATACGGTGAGGAGACTTTCACCATTCTCATTTATACTTTCATCACCAAACGTTCCCAATATCCTTTCATAACCAAGCCTCCTGACCCCAACCCTTCCATTAAAATCTCCTAGCATAATAATATTTTCATTTCCCTTACACTTCATTAACACCATCCTTACCATTTCCCAAAACTGCTCTCGGATATAAGTGGGCTTAGACATGTCCGGGGCGTAGACCCTTAACACAAATAACTTCTTTAAGCCCACTTTCATTCGTATCCATAGCAGTCTTGGGCTTACACATTCATACTCTTTCACACATTGGCCCATTCTTTCTGAAAGGATGGTACCTACTCCCTGGCATGCCCGCTCGATCTCGTCTACACCAGACCAGTATGCGGTATACATGCCATGTGTAGTGACATCCTTCCCCTTCCTTTTCGTCTCATTTACGCATAACACATCTATTCCTCTATCATACATCATATCGCATACTTCATGTGATGTAATCTAATGAAAAGACATGTCTTTCCTGAATTTTTTTAAGACCATAGGGTGAGAAACGAGCCCACAGCCCTCCTGATGGAAAGTGGTTGCTGTGGCACTTAGTCGTCGACATTTATCTCCTTTTACGAATCAAGATGCAAATTCGTTGTCACCCAAAGACGAAGATGGAATACCTCGTTTCCAGTAAAAAGGGTTTCCGGTTCTCTATACTCACCATATGAAACACAGTATTAAGTTGCAATTTTACGTTGGTATATTGTGAAAGCGTAGTTCTACCCCCGTCCAGACTATTCAATTGTGCTACAACCATAAAATAGCTGCAGCGTGGCTCTACAACATGTAATTGTTGATTATCTTTCTTTAGTTTGTATCGGTTTGTTTCTGGACTGAATTTTTTATCATTAAATCAGTATTGAGGCAATTTTTTCAATTACCTTAAAAATTTACACCCACCATACCAAGTTATTGCAGTGGCCGATGTTCATGTGGTAGCTGATCCTTTTGTGCTACAATCATAATGTAGCTGTAGCTTGGTTCTATCACATATATAATATATACACCCAAAACAATGTTGCCTACATAGAATACTGTAATACATATATAATAGAACGGGGGAGTGGGTGGAGCCCATGTAGCCACTAACATGTCAATTCACACCTATAAATGTCAACACAATCGTTTCCAATTTTCGTGTCAAGCGTCACGTTTGCACAATATTTAAAAAATGGGGAATTGTGCAATAATTATGTGTTGAAAGAACAGTGGGATATGGAATTTAAATAAAGGAGACATATTCTACAGCTAGTAAGTCGAAACTATTTATATTTTGTGAATATTAGAAACAAAAATAATGAAATATTGTGTCAAAAACGTTAATCAAAAGTCTAAAATGTGTAAATTCGCTCAGTCTGTCAATGTAGCGAATCGGGTTTGTAGTAGTGATAATACGACGTAATTGCTTGTATGTGCGCTCCTGGCGACACCGATCCTCGTACGAAATAAGGTTGACAGCCATTCTATTGTGTATTATTTCTATGGTTGCCTAACTTCTGGGCAGTACACTTGTATGTTTTACCCAGCCACAGTACAAATCTTGCTATCTTTTACTAACGTATGCTTATAGATAACTATAGATATTTTAAAATATAAAAATAAGGTGTGTGATTTTTGTTCTCCTCTTATTCAAAATCAAAATTGCATATTACACAAAAACAGGGTAATACTACCAGAGATCAATAAAGCCACTCAGTTGTACATTTTCCGAAATAAACTTAGTGACAGCCGGAAACATAAATAGTATTATAATACTATACCTTTTAGCGGCGAAGTAAGAATTTCCACTACCCTATATTGTCCCGTGGCTATCGTAAAAGGCGCCAGGGGGTAACAAACGAGGTGGCCAGCAGCGTCTTCCTAATAACAACTCAAAATAATTAAAAAATGTAAATATCAACTTGCCTGCCAAGCGTGGCGATTATGACGAAATTCCTCCACTAAGACCGTAGAATACTAAAATACATACATAATAGAACGGCAGAGCCCGTGTAGCCACTAAAATGTAACTAACATGTCAATTCACACGTATAAATGTCAACACGAGATGTGTTTGACGTTACAATCGTTTTCAAATTTCGCATGCAAATTATTTAGAAAATTCCAAATTGCACACTATTTACAAAAAAATTTTGTATTAAAATTTTAACGATTTTTTTTAATGATGATCTTGAACATTAATCAAAAGTCTAAAATGTGTAAATTTACTCAGACTGTCAACGCAGCGAATCGGGTTTGTAGTTAATACGACGTGATTGCTTGTATGTGTGCTCCCGGCGACCCAGACCCTCGAACAAAATGAGGTTGACAGCCATTCTATTGTGTATTATAGTATTCTATGATTAAGACTATCTATTACGGAGGCCTTTTAGGCGATGATTTTTATAGGCTGTAATAGAATGGAATGGGTAGATGGTGAAGAACTTTTGGAAACTGAGATTTTAAAAAACAAACACGCCCTGTTCTCAATGGCCCTGGATTCAATGAACCGCCCATAGTTAACTGAAGGCGTCAGTGTATTCTAAGGATACATTCCGGAAAGTAGGAGCCAAGGTGAGCGGGCTTCTTTTAGCGGTGAAAAGAGATACTTGAGTTTTGGGAGGCGTTGAATCTCACGAGATTGGCATCACCCCATTCGGAAACTGTCTAAAGTGAGAGATTCGCACGTTCAACCTTAGCTTCTCTTTCGGAGGAACTCCTCGAAAGCGACTCGAAGAGATCGTACACTGGAAGTCCTTTACCAGTCAATCAGGCCAAGAGATAAGTCATAAGCTGGAAGCTTGCCCAAAAGGTTAGCGTGCAAAACCCTGTCAAAGGCCTTTGAGACCTCAAGGGTAACAGTGCATCCTGGCTGTTCTCAAGGTCTTCGCCCCATATGTGAGTGGCATAGAAGGTAGAAGCAGTAATAGCACGCTAGAAGACCCTCAGTTCATGGATTTCGACGAAACCCGTACTGGCGGTCACTCATGGGGATCATTCTGATCTGGGTATGTCATGAGGTGGGCGTTCAATATACGCTCCTTAACCTTACAGAGTACGAAGGTTATTGAATTAGCCGATGGTTGGCTGCCCTTTTTGGGCACAGGTCGCACGTTGGCTAGCTTCCAAGATTTGGTCACTGTTCCAGGAGACAACTCAGGCGCACAAATCTTTAGAACTATAGCTGGTATACCATCAGGTCCACTAGCTTTGTTTACGTTCATGGTACGGGCCTCTGACATAGAGGTAATTGAGGTAGTACGCTGTTGCTACCTTGTGGTGTAGAAGTACTCCATAGTGTAGAAGTAAGCAGTACAGACTGTATAAAAAGTGTCCGTAGGAAAGCGCTAAATAAAGGTGGCGCCACTGTAGTTTAAAGAACTTTTTATAATTTTTTTATTGCACCGACTTTCACCATAATTCTTTTTACAATAATTATTTTATTGCTTTCAAAATTTTTATTTTCAAAACCACTCAACGTGGAGTTTTTGAACTGTTATTTACTGCTAACGGATGAACACATTTTCAACTAATCTTCTATAGGAGATTGCCCTCCTTACCTCTATACTCCTTGTTTTTTTTATAGTTCGGACCATGGAGTATAGAGGTAAGGAGGACAATCTGCCATAAGAGATCAGTTGAAGATTCGTCCATCCGTTAGCAGTAAATAACAGTTCAAACACTCCCCACAACAGCGCTCGAGTAGCTACAGGGAATGATAAATCGCCGTAAAATACGTTGAGAGTGATTTTAAAAGCAATAAAATAATTATTGT
Organism: Parnassius apollo; assembly: GCA_907164705.1. NCBI lineage: Eukaryota > Metazoa > Arthropoda > Insecta > Lepidoptera > Papilionidae > Parnassius > Parnassius apollo. The sequence goes on from CAJQZP010000901.1 coordinate 484,759, forward strand.
AAAAAGAAATATGGTGCAAGTCTGTGCAATAAAAAAATTACAAAAAGTTCTTTAATATTTAGACTGTAACTACAGTGGCGTCACCCTTATTTGGGGCTTTCCTACTGACACTTTTTTTTTTATACAGAGTACTCTTTACCGCTACACTACGATAGTACTCTTATTAGTTTTTTTTTATAGAAGAGGGGGCAAACGAACATGCGGCTCACCTGATGTTAAGTGACTACCGCCGCCCATGATCAACCGCAACACCAGGGAAATTGCAGGTGCGTTGCCGGCCCTTTAGAAAGGAGTAAGCTCTTTTGGCACATAGCACAGGCGGTCAAGATCACTAATAAAGTGAAGTGATGATAATATAACCTTAAATTGGATACTGTTCGTATAGGTCCACTGACCGCAGGCTAAAAAAAAGTGTAATTTAATGTCGTCAATCAATAACTGAGGTAATTTATGTATAAGTTTTAGAAATAAGTGTTAAAAATATACATATATTAATATAAGAAAACAAATACAACGTAATAATAACTTTTGAAATAATGTAACATATTAATTAATAAAGTTAAGAGCACACTGGTAACAAAATTATTGAAAATAAAAATAAATTGCATGTATAATAAACACATGTACATACCTTTGTTTGGTTTGAAATCAATGATTTCAGCATAGTTAGACAGATTGGTTTTAGAATATTATTACGTATCACTCGCGGACATCCGTACGTTACTATCCGTTCGGGCCCACTGAAAACCAGCGCTGTTGCTCCGGCGACAGCATAAGCTGAGTGAGGTCCGTTTGTATAACGCGCCACAACATACTCGTACGTACATCGTGAGTCGAGTTGGACGCAAAGAAAGAGCCTAGAAGATCGGTTTTCTCCTTTGCGGTATGGGCCAGTGAGTCGTCCTCCCTGTGCAGAAATGGAAGTGATGGCTGACAGAAATTCCCCTGGACAGCCTTGGCAAGAGACCAGAATGAACGGGTTCCAGAAGGAAGGCGAACTAGTTTCTCGCCAATTCTGCCTATGTGCTCTGACTTTGCCTTGGCAATGACTCTTTTGAAGGACCTAGAGGCGGAATTATACTTCTTTTTTAGGAGCGCTGGTGATTACATCCCGGGACGCTGATGCGTCAGCCCATGCTTGGTAGCACTCCTGCTTATATCATGATGCTATTTTTCAGGAGCGACCAAACCATGGCTGAGATTGGCCTCCAATGGACACCGCAGAGGAAGGAATAAAAAGTTCCATACCCTGAAGTATCACATCAGCGACAGAATCCGCAACAACCTTGGGATCGTCCGGCGAGAAGCAAACCCGCCCACAAGGGTAGGTAGCAAAGAAAGACCGCATCCCATCCGCTGCTGAAATCGGCTGACCTATAATGCCAAACACGGCGGCAGCCTGTAGAATGCAACTGCGATTTCAGCGTGAGTGGCACCACACTCCGGACAAGACAATGGTCCGAGGAGCCTAAAGGGGCGTAAAAGGAAGTCTGATATCCGTCCGGGTGAGAGGTCAGCAGAAGGTCCAACAGGGAAGGTGCATGATCCTCCACATTTGGAATCCGCGTAGGCGAAGTAACCAGTTGTGTCAGACCATATGCCAAGGCAAAATCATGAACAGATCTCCCCGCATGATCGGTTAAACGTGAACCAAGCCATTCGGCGTGATGGGCGTTAAAGTCGCCGAGGATCACGATCTCTGCGGAGGGGATCTGCTGTAGCAACGAATATGTAGCCAGTTGGTGGTTGATGAGTCGGTCTGTTTCGGCATTACCGCTATGGGACCTATAGAGGCACCCGTAGACGCGCGGATGGTCGTCGCTGTCTACGCGTAGCCAAAGGATGGACAGGTCCGAACCTTCAAGTCTGCCGAGGCGTCGAGAACAGATGTCCTCTCTGACGTAAACGCAAACTCTAGCCAGAGTGTTCCAGGTTGTACCCCGGGTAGGAGAGATACGAGACATCAGCCGGAGCGGACACCTGCATCTCAGTCAGAAAGAGCAGAGCCGGCCTCGCTGTCTCGAGATGGTAGTGGACGTTTAGGTTAGAGTGAAGTCCCCTGATATTGCAGAAATTCACGGACAGCGTGGCAGGGGTCGCCGTGGTCTTGTTGCTCCGTTTGCCCCGAACAGTTGTAGTCTTGAGCGGAATTACCCCCCCCCCCCCCAGAATACGCGGGCTGCCTGAGCATCCACGCTCAGTGGTGGAGAAACATGGTCGTGGATGCTCAGCAAGGGATTCTCCAGGGGTGCTGGTACCCTCCTGGAGTAGTCTATCATCATTTAATTCCACTACCATGTTGATGGGGGGGGGGGATAATTTGGGCCTCCGGCCACCTGCACTCACCAGACGAAACACGGAAGCAGAGCTTCCACTTCCGCCGGTATTCTGTGAGGTCGTGGTACCACCCCGGTTTGAGCCGGCCCATACGTGCAACAGCAAAGCTGCCGCGTAGCTCTACCACTGTTAAAAAGCTTGTGCCTCTACACTGCATACTCATATCACCATACAAAAAAACATTAGAAAAGACATCATGAAGGTTAGAGAACAGGAGAACGATCGTCGTAGAAAATAGTGTCCCAGAAGTTCTATTCAGTCTATTTTTCCGATCAGAAGCTAAACCACTTGCACGCACAATAAAATATTTCTCTATTTTTTAATGTTTCTTTTTGTCAAAAATTGAAAAATTACGGAGCATGAAAATTTTCTTACCAATGCCGTGATGAAAATTTGTACATTATTCAACTAACTTCATCTACTCGTACTCATAAACAGCTAACTTCGCAGTCACTACTCACCGACGTCAGCGTCGCTATAAATTCTACAATTTTCAAGGACAGGCGGGCTATGCTTTACTTTAGTACGTAGTGATCGTTCTCCTGTTCTCTAACCTTTATGTAAGACATGTAATAACCTATAATATATATTTTGTTATTTGTTGCTTTATATATAACCTATTTATATAGACGATAAAAGATAGCTTGATAGCTAGCATAAAGTATGTCATTGACAGGTACTCTCTGTACTAGACGTGAGCGTTATTTCCGTCACTAGATACAGTGGGTGCGTTTGGCAGAAAAAAGCGCTAGCAAGCGCTTACAAGCGCTGAAATAGTTTTCGGCCAGGACACGATTGCTACTTCAGTAGCGCTGACACAATCCGCCATTTTGCTTATTTAATTTGTTTGTTTTGAAGTAGAGTTTATAAGTTGTTTTGTGCAATATTTTAGTTTTAAGTAATATAATGACTGAATAAACATATACATGTTATTAAAAATTCATGATTGGTAAGTTTTTAATATGAATACTTTACAAACATATGTTTAAATTAGGTTAAGTTCCCCGGTTAAAACTGACATCGTGTCCTGGAGGAAAATAGCTGATTACGATTTGACAGCGCTTACCGCTTACGATCGCCATTTTGCTTACAAGCGCTTGCTAGTGCTTTTTTCTGCCAAACGCACCCAGTATCTGACTACGCGGCATGTAACCGAATCACTAGTTTCGAGTCATGTTACAAGTAGTGATTTTTGTAAATGCGTGATTATGATTACCGTTAAACATGATTATTGCGGGAGTCGACTGTCGGTCGGTCGAGCGCAAATCGCACATGTGGCATACAACAATAAACAAAACATCGTAAGTAACAGTATTACTGTACATTTAATTTTCATACGTAAGACTATAGACATAGACAATAAAATAGAGTAATCTCTTGTAAATAATTTCAACGGTTTGCGATTCCGGGAAGCGAGTCACATTGAATTTAATTAAAATAATTTTTAAAACATTTTTGACGGAGTCATGAACTCGTTTATTCATAAAATTAAAATAAAACTAAAACATGTGTATACAAAATTAAAAAATTTAAATGTTTATAATATTATAAAACTTAAAAACTGTGTGTAAATAGCCAAACAAACAAACAAATTAATTGTACAGTGTAAATAAAAGTGCAAAAGCAAATGATAGTGAAAACGTCGCAAAAGTGTAAATAAAATGTAAATATCAATAATCATAATATACAATCAAAATTACTTGTAAATATAACTGCATTAATAATTTTATGAAAATCTTAGTGTAAACGCAAATCAATCATAAATACATTTAATGCAGTCAGTCATAAACCTGAATAAAGTATGAAGAAAAGTTAATTTATTGATTTAACAGTATACAGTTACTGTATAGCTACAAATACAAACACAGATTGTGATTAAATTTATTTTCGTTTCGTGAGTAACTGTATAGTTGGTGGTGATATTTATGTAAACAATCACAGTAGCCGAAAAAAATAGCCAGTTACAAAAATCACTAGTTTTGAAACAGGTGACGCCGATCTAGTCACTGGTTTCGTTACGTTTCTTAAAAATGACGTAACGACCCACGTCTAGTCTGTACTACTAAGAAATTCAGGATTCAGCTGTCGCAGAGATCAAGTTAATATCTTTTTGTGAACCATAGATTAAGAGTGGTTGATATAAATCGATATTTCATAAAATATCGATAACGGTATCGGTATATTTCATCCAAAATATCGTACAAAATTAAAAGTACCAACCTTTGCACATTTACTCTGAACATAATTTCTTTATAATATGAAATTGCCGTTTGGCGGTATTCGCCATTTTAAATCAAAATCATTTTTGTTTTGCTAAGAATTCTGATTGTAAATAAATTTTATTTTAAAAACATAGAATTCTTTTTTCATAAACAGTCATTCGTTTATTGATTAGCGTTATATTTCATCACATTTGAATGTTTTTCGTCATCATTGATACGTTAAAAATTCGACTTATTATGAAATATGCGTACCATCGTGGCACATCCGCCGTACTCACCAGACCTTTTTAGTAATTGTATAACTTATTGGCGGAAAAAAATTCAATACCTGAGAGGCAATTCAAAATACCCTTGAAGAATTTGTTGTCTCCCATTCAGCTGATTACTTCAAGAAGGGCATCATTAAACTGCCATTGTGAGTTTTATCCGTTGCATGGGGGATTAATTAATAGCTAATACCTAATATCTAGTTGAATTTATAGAAAATAAATTCAGTTTTTTTATAGGATGGGGTGACAACGAGCACACAGTCCGCCTGATGGTAAGTTGTTGCTGCGGCCCATAGACATCTACATCTATCCTCGATTACGAATCAAAATGCAGATGCGTTGTCATCCGTGTGGACTAAGATGGAATGCCTCGTTTCCAGTGAAAAGGGTCTCCGGTTCTCTACACTCACCATACGAAACACAGCACCATTAAGCTACTATTTGACACTGGTATTTTGTGAGAGCGTAGTCCTTTCCCGGTTGAGCCGACCCATTCGTGCTACAACTATACTGATAATATAACTACAGCATGGTTCTACCACGTACCAAAAGTTTTTTTACTACAATAATAAGTCCACTGTATGTAGTACTTTTTTTAAAGTTGATGACACTTCCCCGCACCTATTGAGGTTTTTACTTACTAAGGGCTTAAGTTAAGGAGTTTTAGTTGCTTTATATTTGTACTTACAAAGGTTCGCTTATGAGCTTTGTTTAGAAATTATATACTCACATAGATCGACGAGCTAGGTTGAATGCAAATTAAACTTTTAAATGTTACATAATATGTACATATGTCCTTTATTTTAGGTTTAAAGACACATTTGTTCAAGTTTATTTACAATATTCACACTTTCTATATCAATTTTATTTTCAATACTAAATAAAGAAGAGACAATATGATCCTCTGTGTTTCTGCACTGGTCTATAAAAGATCGTAAAAAATATCTATAAAAAGCTAATGATACAATTGCGTTACTGTACTTAGAACCACAAAATAATAAGAGTACTAACGTAACTTAGAACTTAGTGTATTGTTTACATTTGAAGCCATTTGATAAACCTGTGTAAGCAATAACAATGGTCTACAGGGAACTTTTATTGTTTGCACATTCATTTAAAATGACTCATTGATAGATGATTGAAATTGCAAAGGTCGTCATTACAATTACAACATTGAGTTACTGAGGTGTGACGCCCAAATTATTCGTTGAAGTTGTAGAGGGTTTGTATTTTAAGTAAAGGAGGTTTTGGATTCCGAGCGGAAGGGAACACAAAATTTTATGAAGTTATAGGGGTTATTACGTATCGAGGTTTAAGTTATCAAGGTTCTACTGTGTACGAAAAAAAAACGAGTTGCCAATCGATAATTACATTAACTTAATCTTTGGTCGCCGGTTGGTAAAGAAGTAGCTAATGTGCAAGTTTACCGTTGTGATTTGATTTTAGAAAGGAAGTTTTTTGTATATATTCTTATTGGTTTTGTTTACTTACAGAAGAAAATGATAACAAACCTGTATACCAGCAGAGAGCAGACTACAAGCCAGTATAAAAGCAAGCTTAAGCTTAAGAAACTTTAAACATTAAAATAAAGTTGATTCGTTTCTTAACCCTGGAATGTTTTACTTAATATCTCATATTAAACTGTTCCCCCTTTTTTACATAGAAATAAAATTGCAAGCTTTATATCGAAAATATCGATATTATTGATGGATATATCGCAAAGTATCGATACAACATTGTGATTGTGTTGTACATGAACATCCCTAACCTAGACTTGACCTATAGTAATAGTCTAGTACCGATAATAAGTATGCGTATGCGAGTTATATTTACGCTCAAAATGCTAAGAGCGAGAGAGTCTTAATTAATATTTTGGTCCCTTTCTACTTATAGCCCAAAACATAGAGGCCACTACATTAATTGTGTTGTGCCACATTCTTGACGTTTTGCAGTTAAATTAGTAAATAAATGTCACTTGGTCAATAAAACTGTGATTGTCCTTTAATTATAAGTGTTTACGGTAAATTACGTGATAAACATGGTTTATTGCAGTGTTTTTGGCTGCAAAAGCCGTAGTGAGCGGAAAGAAAAAAATATAACCTTTCATTCGTAAGTACTACATTTACATCAATGTTTAACTACATTTTAAGAAGCACTTGAAAAATATCAATGAAAACTTATTATGATCCTACTCTTATTAGTTTGTGGATCCTATAGAGTAGTATGTTTGAGTCTAATTACGAGAACAGAATCACAGATTAATCAGTGTTACCAGTTCCAAAAGCTATTTACCCCTATAGGTTAGGTGAAAACCCCTAAAATCACCTTATTTACTTGGAAATCCTCTAAAAATAACTACAATACCTTGTAATGTTATTTATATACATTTTAAGACATACACTAGGATATTTAATAAACATAAATTTAAGTTAATGGATTAAATGATATAAATGATGCGCTATTTCGTTGCAATATAAATTAGATCATTATTATCATTACACTCGGTGTCATCAATATTTTTGATAAACGAATTTGTTAGCGACACGCTCATTTGTAGTTAAGAATATGTATAGGAATCGAATTTACTCTGTATTTTATCTGTGTGTGTATCGAATGTACTTACCTAGTTATAAGATTTTATATGACGCGGACCCAACGACATGCTTGTCTTTGCGGCCCCCGCTAGTCTGCCACCATCCGCGAGTCGATGCGCACGCCCTAATATTGTGTTAGCGCACAGACCTTTGTTAAGTCGCCATTTTGTAATAAAACAAGTACATCCATTGTCCGCGATTTATTTCGACAACCACCAGCACCATCCTGCAGCATCATTAGATCTACAAAGTGGTACTTCGAGCAGGATCTGATGTTCCAAACTCCACCAGTAAGAACGCGGCGAGCAAAAAAGCTGCAGGAGCAGCGTGATTTGCTGGAACAAAAAGAAGTCGCAGACAATGCTCAAGCTGCAACTGTGGTTTCTAAGGAGAAACCCAAAGTCCCACAACGGTTATTTTCCGACGAACCGGGTAGTAGCATAAAATCGGAACCGCTGCCCCACGGCCACGTGGCAAAACCTAAAAAGCCAGTTACATCGTGCAGCAGCAAATGTTCTCGAAAATCTACGAGCATGTCTCAAAAATCGAAGGAAGCGAAGAAAAAGCAGTTGTTGCTTGAAGCGGCTCAACAGAATTCATCGACAGGAACCTGGACGCCCAATTGGCAGCACTCAGCGACGAGGAAGAACAAATAGGATACAGTTCACAAATCGATAGAAACGAGCTTCCTCGAAGTGAGCTAGAGGAATGGGTGGCCCACCAAAGTACCCACAAGGAACCCACAATCGAGCAGCAAGCCCCCGAGAAAGGAATTTATACGGGCGAGCTGAATCGGCAAGTACATTCATCCCGCGTCGCACACGTGGCCGGCCCGCTGCCCGGCGCAGTGCCGCCGCCACTCGACGATACCGTGACTGTGCTAAATACAGCCGTCCACATGTTGGCTAGTACTTTGAAGGATATTTCGGTTAACTGTGCAAACAACGTACCTCAAGCTACTTTGCTCAGCCGTATGAGTACACCGAAAGACTTACCTGAGTTTTCAGGTGACCAATTGGATTGGCTTCTATTCAAGCAAGCATACGACGAATCAACGGCGTTATGTCAATTTACACCTAAAGAAAACCTTTGGAGGCTTAGAAAGTGTCTACGAGTGCAGGCGAAGGATGCAGTCGCCGCGTTGTTTATTAGCGCCACGTCGCCAGATAAAGTCATCAAGACGTTGGTGCTACGGTTTGGTAACCCTGACTGCATCATTTCGAGAATATTCTATGAGATAAAGAAACTTCAACCTCTGCAACAGGAATATCACAAAGACATCGTTCCGTTTGCTGTGAAAGTACAAAATGTCGTGGAAGCAGTACGAGCAGTCGTACGTGAGGAGTACCTGCAAGGCTTCAACATCGCTTCGATAATTCTGTCCAAACTGCCTACAGTACTTATTTCAAAGTGGTCAGATTATAGTTTTAAAATAATCACCGAGGGAAAATTACCCAGGTTAGTAATTTTATCTGATTTTTTAAATAAAGAGGCCATTAAGATTTCGACCACAGCAAGCATTTTTACGACCGTGCGAAGCGATCACGGTACGAAAAATAAAACTAGTATGCCTCCACGCACACAGACCGTGTTAGTACAAGGCGAAGAACGTAGCGCTAATTGTTTGTTTTGCCGCACCGCAGTGCACAACCTCACCGATTGCAAACAATTTAAGAAAGCACTACGTAAAGTTCGATGGCAATATGTGAAGAAACACGGTCTATGTTATAAGTGTTTAATATCAAAACATGATCGTAAAACCTGCGCAGCACCTGTGTGCGATAAAGACGGCTGCAAAGAAGAACATCATCGCCTTCTGCATTATTCTACGAGTAATCAACGTGAGCTCGCCACCAGCGATAAGCATGATTCATCGACTATAGCTCCGGCGAACGCAAGTGGTATGCTACGAACCGAGCCTACGGTAGCTTCAGAGACAATAACGCATATTAACGCGAGTGAGCATAAAGTGCTGTTAAAAGTGTTGCCTATTCGTGTGCATGGGCCGACCGGTATAGTGAACGCCACCGCGCTTCTTGATGACGGATCAAGTGTGTCGCTTATAAGCGCAGGCCTCGCTGCGCGCGTCGGTTTGCGCGGCCGTAGTGAAACATTAACAGTGCGCGGAGCGTGGACTGATAACAAACTAGTTTGTAAGTCTATAGTTATGAATGTAAACATAGCTGGTAGTAATGATGAAAAGTTACATAACATAAGAATGCGTTGTGTAAAGGAATTATGTTTGCCTACTCAAAACTTATCTATTATTGATTGTAATAATTATCCTTACCTCGACCTATAACGTCTTAGCTTATCGAAAAGGTCTGCGATATTTGGGAGGGGGTACTTATCATCAACTGTGTTCATTAGAGTTCCTTCTGTAATCTATGACCATTCTGTATTTAACTTCGCCCGAAGCATCAGCCTTTTTTCGGAACAAGATGTACGGGAGAATTCCGTGGGGAGAAAGATTCCTGAATTACATAATTAATAGAATTACATAATTAATAGAATACAAGCTAGGTAAGAGCACATACTTTTCGACACTCAACCTGGCCAGTGGCTATTACCAAATTTAACTTAATGAAGATACACCTTCAGCACCCCAAGACTATGAGTTCCTGAGGATGCCACTTGAAATAAAGACAGCCCCCGCTACCTTTCAAAGGGCTATGAATAACGTCTTAAGAGGTTTGCAAAGAATCCATTGCCTTGTGTAGCTTTATGACGTTATCTTTTCCGCTAGTCTAAAAGAACACATGGAAAAACTCCGTACAGTTTTGACCGACTTCGAAAGACTAACATGAAAATACAATAAGACAAATCTGAATTTTTCCGAAAAGAAGTTTTATATCTTGGACACACCATAACTAAACGGACGGACCGTGACCAAACGATGACAAAATTAAAGTAATACAGAATTATCCTCTTCCTAAGACAACCACCGAAATTAAAAGTTTCCTTGGGCTGGTTGGATATTATAGAAAATTTATAAAGGACTTTGCGAAAATCACGCAGCCCTTAACATCGTGTTTAAAGAAAAGGAATAATTGTAGACCATAATTATATAGATGCTTTTCATAAATGTAAAGAAATATTGACCAGTGTTCTGCTACTACAATATTCGGATTCGACTAAACCGTACATATTAACTACCGACGCTTCGAATGTAGCTCTTGGTGCAGTATTGTCACAGGGACAAATAGGGTCAGATAAGACTATTGCATATGCCAGCCGCACACTTAGTGACACCGAGTCGTGATACAGCACAATAGAGCGGGAACTTTTAGCCACCATTGGGGCTGTAAAGCATTTTGGACCCGACTTACTATACGGACAGAAATTTCAAATTTATACAGATCATGGACCCCTGCTTGGCTCTATTCCCTTAAAGAGCCTAACAGCAAATAAACACGCTGGCGTTTGCGTCTTCAATAATACGATTTTATAATAGTGTATAAAAACGGCAAACAAAATACCAACGCTGATGCCTTGTCTCGCATAAAACTTAATGCTTTAGACGACGCATCAATGGTTGTTAATGTGTATAACGATGGCATACAAAAAGTAATACACCAACTGTAAGAACTTGAAAAATACAGACCTAAGCCTCAACCAGAGACAGTGATAATTTTAGACTGAGACTCGAGTGTGACGGATCATATAGAATTGTTCGAAGAAAATAACCCTATACCATCGGTAACTAACAGTAGTAGAACAGACACGATACACTCAAATATTGAACCTAAGTCAACAGCAATCCCAATTTTGAGCGAGACAATAGATAGCAAACCAAATCAGATCCTAGTATATTCTTTCTTAGTTATTTTCCAAAATAAACTACAAGTTAGAAATTTATCTAGAGAAAAACAAAAGGTACTAGAGGTATTTCTCTAACTAGAAAACGAAGAATTAATAAAACAAATCTTTAAAAGAATATATAAAATTTAAGACTTTATTTATTTCGAGAACGCTGAACATAGGAAATTATTTGCAAAAGTTATTATAGAACTCTTTAAGAAGGATGCAGTACAATTATTTGAATGTATGCAACGCGTAGTATATGTGGAGGATGAAAAAGAACAAAAAGTTGTCATTCTCAAAGACTATGAAGGAAAAACATGTCATCGCGGTGTGAAAGAAACTATGATAAGAATACGCAGAAACTATTATTGGAAAAATATGCAAGATACTGTAGCTGCCGGTATAAATGCTTGTGAACCTTGCAGATTAATGAAGTACGATAGGAAACCAATAAAATCTATACTACAACTCACATCAACTCAGGATGCGCCTTTTCAGGAACTAATTATAGATTTGTTTACTATTGAGAAGAAGTATTACTTAACCGTTGTGGATGCTTTTAGCAAATTAGGGCAGGCCTTAGAGATTGCAAGTCGACAAACCTCTGTATTAGCGCTAGCATTAATTAAATATTTTTTTATGTACGGAATTCCTAAGGAAATATCATCTGATCCAGGCACTGAATTCAATAACGAACTTATGCGTCAGTCCTATCTATGTATAAAATAGAAACTCGTATCACAACTCCCAATAAACCCAATTCGACAGGCATTGTCGAAAGATTTCATTCCACTATAATTGAAATATACAGACTTGCAAAATATGAACATAAATGCACAGACGCTGCGTCTGTCATGACATATTCAGTCCTGGCATATAATCATAACATTCATTCAACGACAGGATTAACACCCTTTGAAGTAGCATTTGGTCATACCGATTCTGGTAAAATATTCGACGTAGATTTTGAAGAGGCATATACACAGCAACTCAAAGACCACGTGAGACGAACCAAATACTTATCTTTATATATATAAAGTACGTGTCACGTTGTTTGTCCGCGATGGACTCCTAAACTACTTAACCGATTTTGATCAAATTTGCACAACGTGTGCAGTTTGGTCCAACTTGAGAGATAGGATAGCTTACATTTCAATTCATATTCGCAATATTATTTTATTCCAAATTATATTTGTATATAATTTGACAGTCACAATACATACGCTTTCAAGCGCATTGACGCATGCGCAGTACGGGTACGTACTGCACATGCGTCAATGCTACGTTTGAAACGGTTCCTTTAAAAAACAAAAAAGTCTCAATAAAGCAATTTATATTTTTGCAATATGTTAGCGATGACATGTTTTGTCAAAATTACAGGAATAATATTTTTATTCTTTACAATTATTTAAAAAATTAAAATAAAAACAAAACATATAAAAACTCCACGGACATTCTCCTTCTCTCTAACCTCCATGGTTGCTACTTTAAGTGAGATATGCGAAAACATGCCGTTTTATGGATTATCGTAATATATATAAATTACGTGTCACGTTGTTTGTCCGCGATGGACTCCTAAACTACTTAACCGGCATATCACTACTAATAATGTGTACGGGCAACGGACGGCTGCTTATCAGGTACCGCATTTAATAAATAACTTACCTTTCGATGTACGCGAAAAAGTATCACAACAAAACATTAAACTAAACTCAAAAGCTTTTTCCTATCTAAATTATAATTACATACTTTATCTACTTAATAATAATGTACTACCTGCCTAGCTCTTACTTTTACTTTTACCTTGCTATTTCTGACATTAACTAAGTTGTTAACTTATCTTCTTAGTCTTTATATTCTTGTTACACCTTCTACCTACTCATATACCTAACTATTGAATTAGACTGTGTTTTGTACATCATTCGCTTACTTAAATTTAATTATTTAGCATCAAGGTAAACCTCTGTGGTCTTTAGATGTTAATTAAGCCTATATTGGAATGTAATTTTTGTTTGATCTGATAAATAAATTGAAAAAAAAAACGATTTTGATCAAATTTGCACAGCGTGTGCAGTTTGGTCCAACTTGAGAGATAGGATAGTTTTTTTTGCCCATGAGTAACCCACAATTTATTTTTTGCGAATTTAAGGATTCTTAATAGGACATGACAGGGTCGTAGAAAAGGGCAGAACAACTTCTGCCTGGTTACGTATCCAAGATATAAAACTTCTTTTCGGAAAAATTCAGATTTGTCTAATTGTATTTTCATTCAATTCAATTATGAATATATGGGTCCTCGTTTTTAGTCCAAATGAAGTGTTTAACCTGATTACTAAAATATCTGTTCACAATAAAATATATCCTTGTATTCCTCACATAGTTTACGAATGCTATGTCTTTCCTCTTCATTCATATGGTTTAGTCGTAACTTGTTTAAATTTTCAAGCAATAGACGGTCCGTTTTTAGATCAGAGTGATATATCGAATTTAACATCCACACATTCACAAATTTCAAAAGGTTTCTCAATAGATAGTTCCATTAGTTGACAACGTATTTTGTATAATTGTAGTGGCATAGCCATTCTCACATTTTACCAATGCAGAAGACATGCGCACTCCATCACAGAATCAGGTATAATTTAATATTCCTTCACCATAAAACATGTTAGCAGGTAATTTTGCTCTAACTTCAGAACGAGATGGAAGTATTACTACATATTCTAAGCTATTGTGTATTATAGGTATTCTAGAAGAATTTGTGGTAAGTACTTGTTTCTTTAAATCTATTACAGCTTCCAACTGGTTTAATAAATCATTCCCAATTAACCCATCAGAACGTGAATCGACATTATAAAGATAAAATTTATGATCGTCATTACCTTGAGGTATAGAAAATAGTGGAATTTTAATAACCTGATTGTGTTTGCTAGATGCATTGGAGTGCTTATACCTTAAAAGGGTTAATTTATTATATAATTACGTACGTAGTATGATGGACAAATTTCTAATTCGCTTAGGCGGAAACCTGGTTGAAAATGCTTTGGAGGGGCATTTATCATAGAAACATCAGTATCATTAGAAACCGGCTTATTATGCACATCATTACGATAATTAAAACGCTGAGAATTACCAAACTGTTGTGGTAACATTGATTGCATGGGGCTATAGCCCGAGGGTCTAAATCCAAAGTTTGGTCGGTATCCAAAATTAGGCCGGTATCCAAACTGAGGTGGGTGGTGCCTACAAACTAAGTTAGATTTAATTTTAGCTTGTATTTTTTTGGTTAATTTTCCAAAATATGGCATTTCAATAAGTTTTTAAATAAAGATTTGATTCTTTTTGAATTTGTTAAATAAAGATTTGAACGTTTTTGATTCTTTTATATTTTTAGGTAAAGCGTTATACAGTTTTGCACCGTCAAACATTATATTTTTCTTACCATACTCTGATCTAACTTTTTGTATGTATATATTATGATTTCTTATATTTACGAGAACACTACACATTGATTAAAACTACTTTTACGAATTTTATCGCGTTTATTTTACTATTATTTTAAATTCCCGACGTTTCGGGCGCTTTCCAGGACCCATGGTCACGGGGGACTGAGATGACTGACGTCCCGATGTCATCATTAAACCCGGAGTACCTTCAGCTTTTTTAATTATTGTTTATGGTCCGATCTATGCAAAATGAACTGACTATGTCCTGAGGTCTTGCAGTGGTATGCTTGGGTTTAGTTTTAATTTTATTGATTATAGGATCCCAAGCAGGTGGTAGTACCCAGCCTCCTTCTCTATTGAAATTAGGATGTTTTTTAATTTCAATAGCCTCACGTATCATCCTTGGTAAGAATCGGTGTTCTTTCGCGAAGATTTGTGGGCTATCAAATTTGATGTAATGGTTGAGGCCGTCTAGGATATGATCGCAAACTGCAGACTTCCCGGATATATTTGCTATACCCGAATATATTTACTTCCCGGATATATTATATATTGTTACGAGCTTGAGGTTCGTGACAATAAAAACTGCTGATTGAATTACCAAAATTTACACTTTAATTTTCTTTACACCAATTAAAACTTAAAACACTAATAATTAATCACACTGATTCACTTTATTTCGCTCTGAAGCTTCGCTTGTCTCGCCAAATTCAATACTGCCCCGATCGCGGGTTGCAGCGACTTTAAATACAGATTTTATACCGAAATATCCAGAATATTCCTGTAAATACGGGCGCCGAACGACCAGGCGCAAAAAGTTCGAGTGTGGGGGCTTCTAGAAAGCTTAATTCTACTCTTCGATACTAGATGGCGCTGTTGGTTGAAAGATTAGTAATGGCATTTTCTGGAAAGCTCTCCTCGCTCTGTTACCTGACACTAGATGGCGCTGGTGCCAGACGTCAACTTAGGCGCGCAACACTGCCCCCTCTTAAAACATGCTCGTCCCGAGCGTTATCGGCCCCATAATAACGAGCCAGGCGATCCACATGGACGATCTTAGGAGTCCCTCTTGCGCCTTTCTGTATCCGGTAGGTTACATCGTTGATCCTGGTCACGATCCGGTACGGGCCGTCCCATTAGCTTGAAGCTCAGGAGATTTCCCTTTGCTACGGACTGGATTGTGCAACCACACTAGTGAACCTTCCGCGAACCCTCTGTTGTTCATTTTGCGGTCATACCGGGCATCACCATCTTTTCGGACATTTGCTGGCCTGACTGTCTGACGTGCTCATAAATGTCATTCATTTTATTCCGCAAGTCATTTGAATAATCGGTTATTCTGCATGGGGCATCAGGTGGTATCCCGGTGATCAGGTCTGCAGGCAGCCGTAATTCTCTTCCAAAGTTTGCGAAAGCTGGTGTCACTGATGTACTTTCGTGAACAGCGCTTTGATATGACAACATAAACGGTTGTATGTGCTTGTCCCAATCTCGTTGCCGATTGTCTACAACTTTTGCTAGGTACCTCTCTAATGTCTGATTAAATCGTTCTACCACTCCATCAGATTGTGGGTGATAAGAAGTCGTTCTTGTTTTATGAGTACCCATAACTCGGCAAGTTTCTTGGAATATTTGAGACTCGAAATTCCTTCCTTGATCGCTGTGAATCTCTAAAGGTACTCCAAAACGATAGAAGACTTCATGAACTAGTTTATCTGCAACTGTTGAAGCTTCTTGATTTGGAATGGCGAAGACTTCTGGCCACTTAGTGAAGTAATCCATCACAACCATGAAATACTTGTTACCGCTTTCACTCTCCGGAAACGGCCCCGCCACGTCAATGGCTATTCTCTCCCATGGTGTACCAACATTGTACAACTTCAATGCACCTCTACTACTCGTCTGAGGTCCCTTTACAGCCGCACAACTTGTACATTTGCGACACCAGTCCTCGACATCGTTTCGACAGTGGACCCAGTGAAACCGTTCTCGGATCTTCAGTAGAGTTCGTTTAATTCTCAGATGGCCTCCTGAACAATCATTATGGTACAGCTGTAGAACATCCGGTACTTTAGCTTTAGGGACAACCATTTTCAAGTGACAGCTGTCTCCCCGAACATTTTCCCATTTACGGCACAGAACTCCATCCTGAAGCAGCAAGCTGTCCCACTGGGCCCAATAGCTTTTAGAGGTCGAACTCATCGCCGAGACGTCTCTCCACTTGGGCTTGGGGGCACTGGCCTTCATCCATTGCAGAATGTTTCCAATCTTCAGGACAAGGTCTTCTTGACAACGCATCTGCGTTGCCATGAGATTTCCCGCTGCGATGTCTGATAGTAAAGTCTTATCCCGGCTGCTGCTGGGCGGTGATGTTAGCCGCGCTTCCCTTCCGAGATCGTTCACCTTCCCTTTCTAGGGTTCACTTAGGGCAGCTGGATCGAAGGTAGCCCTTTTCCCCACAGCCATAGCACCTAGGGCTGTATCCTTTGTTGCGGTCGCGAACTGTAGCTGCTGCAACCTCCCTGACGCGATGGGAACGATGATCCTGCCGCACGGCTTCCACCTCCAGTGCATGGGCCAAGGCGTCCTTAAGCGTCTCGTGGTGCCCGAGCCTCACAGCAGCTCTGACTTCCAGGTCGCGGATGCCGTCGATGAATGCCTGCACCAGGTTCCCTTCAATGAGCGCAGGTACAGACCGGTATGCTTTTCGCACCAGCTTCTCCACCTCTAGAGCCCACTGCTGCAGGTTTTCGTTGATGCGCTGCACGCGATCTTTAAGCTGCGCACGAAAGACGTGTTCCAGGTGAGCGTCGCCATATCTCGCCTCCAATGCCTCAAGGAGTTGCTCATAAGTCACTTCCTCACCGAGAGCTTCCAGAACTGTTAAGGCCTGGTCGCGCAGGCCTAATGTGAGAGCAGTCATGGCCTGACTTTTATTCCAGCCGTTCGCCTTCATAACAGCCTCGAACTGGATTATGTAGGCTGACCAGGAAGAAGTCCCGTCGAACGGTGGCACCTTGAACCCACGTAGCGAAGGTGTAGTAGCTACTACGGGAGCTGTAGTTCCATCCCCAAGTTTGAGTTCGTCCAGTGATTTCTTCATGTCAGACATTACGTTGTCAACCCGATTGTTCACTTGGTCGATTCGGGTTTCAGCTTCCGACAGGCGGTTGTCATGTTGAGCAACCTTATCCTTCACCTCCCTTATCTCTTTCCCGAAGGTAGCGTGAATGTCCTTCATGAGGAACATCTGCTCTTCCTTATCGCGCTTGAGCTGCTCTTCCAACCGACGGGCCTGTTCCTCCTGTCGGCGAGCCTGTTCCTCCTGTTGCTCTTTCAATCAACGGGCCTGCTCCTCCTGTCGGCGAGCCTGCTCCTGCAGCATCACCATCAGAGCACCTAAATAAGGTGCTGCATATGTAAGAGCTACTGACGGGCCTGCAGCCGACGGCTTGCCCTCCGACGTCTGCGGCGTTGCACCACCAAATCTTCTTTGGTCCGTCTCTTGCTGGCGTTGACTTCGGGTACGGACACCCTCCTTTTCCTCCTTAGGTAAAATCGGCATGATTTTATCCCACTTCTGACACCAATTGTTACGAGCTTGAGGTTCGTGACAATAAAAATTGTCGATAGAATTACCTAAATTAACACTTTAATTTTCTTTACACCAATTAAAACTTAAAACACTAATAATTAATCACACTGATTAACTTTATTTCGCTCCGAAGCTTCGCTTGTCTCGCCAATTTCAATACTGCCCCGATTGCGGGTTGCAGCGGCTTTAAATACACATTTTCTACCGAAATATACAGAATATTCCTGTAAATACGGGCGCCGAACGACCAGGCGCAGAAAGTTTGAGTGTGGGGGCTTCTAGAAAGCTTAATTCTTCTATTCGATACTAGATGGCGTTGGTTGAAAGATTAGTCATGGCATTTTCTGGAAAGCTCTCCTTGCTCTGTTACCCGACACTAGATGTCACTGGTGCCAGACGTCAACTTAGGCGCGCAACAATATCATGGGCACGTCTAAGGTTACGATTGTGAAAATCTATATTTTTTTAAACAATATTTGCGGATGAATGTCGTTTTAAGTATTTTACGTATTAATATGCAAGTGTTATATTGATATATTTGTGATATATTTATTAATTTGGTTTCTTTATATATAATATTAGATGGTGTCAAATATTTATAATGAAAAAGTACCTTGATTAATTTGTTTTGGGTATTTTGCAGTCTACGTAAATTTGTTTTGTGTGCTGTTCTCCATACCTCGATTAAATAGTCAATATGTGGTTTGACAAGTGTATTATATAAAATATATCGAACATTCAGTGGGAGACATCCATATTCATATTTCGCACACTTCCTAAAAAAAGAAAACAATTTAGAATTTATTTTCTGAATGTGTGGCTTCCACGTCAAGCTGTTATCTAATATAAGTCCTAGGTATTTTTCCTTATTTGCTATATTTATATGTGCACCATTTATTGTGAGAGGCGAAAAGTCTGGTATCTTTTTGTTTTTAGCAGAAAAGATGACATAGTTACTTTTTGATACATTAATAGTTAACAAATTGCATGAGAACCATTCTTGCAAGAGGTTAATATCTTTCTGGGCCTCCTCTACGATTTAATTGCTGTGTCCGAAATAAAGTAGGCAAGTATCATCCGCGCACAAGGTGATATTTCCCTTTAAACCTATGTTGTTTATATCGTTTATATATATTAGAAACAACAAAGGTCCCAAAATTGCCCCTGAGGAACACCGTATTGAACAGGTTTAGGGCTGCTAACATGTTTATCTATTTTAACTACTTGAAAACGGTTTGTGAGATATGACTTTATCATTTCTAGGGCCAATCCAGTTATACCAAATGCAAAAAGCTTACATAATAAAATTTCATGACTTACGGTATTAAATGCCTTCTTTAGATCAATAAAAATTGCAAGGGCTATATTTTTTTGATCTATACTGGTTTTGAGTTTTGTAATAAGATCGATTGATGCAGAAAGGGTATTTGATTTAGATCTAAAGCCATACTGATGCTCATAGAGGTGTTTGTTTAAGGTTAAGTAGTCACTAAAGCGTTTATGTAAAATTTTCTCAAAAACTTTTGATATAGTAGGAAGTATTGAGATTGGGCTGTAGTTGCCTGGCTCATTCTTAGGTCCTGTTTTATAGATTGGAGTGACTTTAGCAAGCTTCAATAAGTCAGGGAAATAGCCTTCCTGGATACATCTATTAATGCATTTTGTTAAACAAACAGATGTATCCACTTGAACGTCCAAGCGACGCGGCAACAATACCCTTGAACGTCCCGGCCCCGGTCGTTGATGTTTTTATACGGTCGGTTCGCGACTAGTTCGATTGAAACGGTTACCATGGAGAAAGTTCTTTACCTATATCAGAATAAAAATCACCCACAAAAAGCTAATGAAATGCAAAATTTAAATATGATAATAATAATTTACTGAATTGACGTACAACAGGTTAAAAAAAAATTAATTTAAGAAATTTAGATGAAAACCCCTAACATTTTTTTATTTTCTTCGTTAATATCGCAGTATCATTTTATTTATATATACTTATTGTACAATTATTAAAATACATGATCTATCCTATCCAATAATGGCAATAACGTTATATGAATGTTAAGTATTTCTAGGCAAGAATATCTAAGTTATCGACATACTCCATTCTAGAGTACGATCTCCCGGGCGACTATAAAATGTGGCAAGATGGCCGCCCGCTTTAAGGTCCGTTTACACGATTATTTGAGCATGGGTATATATAAAATATATATAAAAAAATATGTTTACAAAAACTTTATTTTTCTTAAATATAAATATTTAAATATGTAAATATTAAAATATATAAATGAAACACTTTTTTCTTCTTTCTTATTTTTAAAAATTTAGTTTAAAATTATATGTATAAAAATTAATTGATGTAAGTATATATATATATATATATATATATATATATATATATATATATATATATATATATATATAGATCTCTTTACGGTAAATGTTGATCAGACGCGACTTCACGCGAGCACTTTGTTGATCCGGCGCCTTTTGTTGATCCAATATGCATCTCTGGTAACTAATGTGGCTCCGACCGGATCAATATCTGCACTCAGGAGACTGTTTGCCAGCGTTTGCCAAAGTTGTTCCGATACACAAATCCACCTTGCGATGGTTACGGAAAATGTTGATCCGATTTAAATGAGCCAATCAGAGCACAGCAATCGATAAGATAAACGATCGGATGGGCTGAATGCAGCCGCGACGTTGCCGTTTCGTATCTTTGGCAGTACAAGCTACAGATTAAATGCGTGTTCAATACAACAATGCATTCAGGGTGCTGTTGGGTCTGCCTCGTTATTGTAATTAAGCCGGGTATGTTCGCGGATGCGCGTGTGGATTGTTTCTACACCACCATGCGTAAACGATGCACATCCCTGGTGCGCAGGGTGCGGGCCAGTTATAATGGTATCCTGAAGGCATTTTCTGAAAGGTTTGAGGTCAGTACCTGAACCATTGTTATATGATGCACGTGCTGACTAATCGGGCCTGTCTTAAATATAGTTTTAAAATTAGGTAAATAGTTTTAAGTTTTACTAAAATTAGTTTTAAGATTTGTATTATTGATCTTTAATCTATGATCCTTGTGGTCGAAATAAACGAATGTTAATTAATGAACAACTCGACAACGCCCCTTCTTGTAGCGGAAGG
This sequence comes from Parnassius apollo, assembly GCA_907164705.1. Taxonomy (NCBI): domain Eukaryota; kingdom Metazoa; phylum Arthropoda; class Insecta; order Lepidoptera; family Papilionidae; genus Parnassius; species Parnassius apollo. The sequence continues at coordinate 506,173 of CAJQZP010000901.1, forward strand.
GGTGGCAACGGCGATATAAGGTATTCGTCTGAGTGCGTGTTTGTGTTTGTGTGTGCGCGCGCGCGCGTGCTTTATTGTGAGTGTGTGTGCGCGCGCGTGCGCGTTTGTGTGTATGTGTGCGTCTGCATACGTGCGCGCGCGCTTGTGTACGTGTGTGTGTGTGTGTGTGTGTGTGAATGCGTGTGAATGCGCGCATGTGTGCATGTGTACGTGTGTGCATGTGTGTGTCCACTGTTGTGTTTGTGTGTGTGCATGTCTGTGCGACAGTGTGCGTGTGTGAGTGTGTATTGCGTTTGTGCGTGTGCGCATATGCGCATGTTTGCGCGCGCGAGTTTGTGTGTGTGTGTGTGTGTGTGTATGTGTGTGTGTGTGTTTACCATAAACCAGTTAACATGTTTTTTACATCTTCATAATCAAGATTTTTAAGGACGCGTTTACAAAATTGATAGGTATACAATCGAACTATTACATGAGATATTATCATGAGACCTTACCTCCGGTCTTGATGGATTGATCCCAAAATGTAATTCGGGATTACTACTGGAACTCCTGGACTAGTGGAACTGGGTGTGTTGAGTTTGGGCTCATTTTGTTAGTTATGATGAGTCCTTACCTCCGGACTTGCTGAAGTGCCCTGAAGGTGTACTTCGGTAACCAATACTATAACACCTGGACTAGTAGAACTAGGTATGCCGAGTTTGGGTTTGTTTTGTTAGTTACGATGAAACCGTCAAAAAACAAAAGTTCTTTTCACTTTGTCTCTAGTACCAATAAGTATGCAAGCTGATATTCGGAAAAATGAATAACCTCGTAGTACTCGTCACATCTTTATGGGCAGTATCGATATCTACTTACCAGCCACACTGTTTTTCGCTGTAACCAACTGTCCTTTATGTGAGCCTTATATTTGCCCTCACGCGGTACCCCCTTTACTGCACTCCAGTGCACCAACTACCACCTCTGCCACCTACGCCTCCACATCTGCCACCGCACCCCTCTCTAAAGCCTTCGTTCTCTACCTTCGCTACCTCCGCTTCCACCATAAACTCTGCTCCCTCCGCCTCAACAATAAACTCCTCTCCCTCCGCCGCAACCACCACGCGCCGCCACTATTCTTTCCGCCTCCAACACAATCTAAGGTCGACCCACTTCTGAACCCGCTCTCCCCGTTTCCACTATCTCCGACTTCACCACTAATTCCTCTCCTCCGCCTTCACCACAAACTACGCTGCATTCACCTCCGCCTCCACCACGTCTCCATTCTCCGCCTCCGTTTTCAGTGCACACACATACACACACACACACACAAACACACTCGGATGATCACA